>JANAVB010033012.1:3477526-3942834 GCA_029216955.1 Iris pallida | reverse complement strand
TCAATTTTTACAAAGCCCAAGGGCCTGCAACCTTGAGAAAACATTCCAACAAATAGGCATGGGAATTGGAACAATCACAGTCGACTTTTCCATTTCAGGGAAAAAGAGAGTGACTCTTCTATTTCAGAAGGAAAAAAGCCATCGCTTTCGATTCCTCTTCCATTTTCGAGATTTTTTTTCCATCCCCGATGTAGAAACCGATGACTTTCAGAGAGGTCGGATGGTGTCCATGACTCTTATATTCTAAGATACAGTAGGATGAAGCTGCTTGATATTTACAAAATAACTGATTTAAGGAGTCTTCGGAATCCGGATGTCGCTGGAATGGTTTGTCGAAGTCCCTTCCCTACCTGACGATAGGAGAACCTTTGGAGCCTCTGGCATTCAGTGCTCCGACTTCTAATGAAGAACTGGTAATTGTGATGCTTTGGAAAATTCTATCCATCATACAAACATCTTTCTCCTATCAAGATCATTTTTTTTCTGTAACTATAAATGAACATACTTTTCACTAATGCTTCTGTAGGTTACCTTGAAAGGAATATTAAAGGGGATATCATAAGTAGTGGTGTGCCCCAAGTTTCCAAAGATAGATCCACCGGGGAAAACTCTACAAAACTCTACATATTCATTAGCATCAAAAACCTAGATTAGGTACCTTCTGTTTTGGGAACCCTCATACGTTCTCTTCACTTAATAACTTTGATTTCCCCTCTTCTGAATTGTGTTTTTTTGGATCATGGAGTAGGGAAGATTCAACAGCTATTATGGGTGATTATAAAGAGGGTTCTGACAATATAAAGACGAACAAACAAGTTTTATGGAGAGCCCCATATGGTAAGTACTAAAATCTACATCTGGCTCATACAAAGATGCCTCCTACCATAGTAAAAATATTTGATACGTTCAGGATAATGAGATTTTTTCAAAATTTTATTATTTATTTTCAAATATCTTTTGAGCAAGGGGAATCATTTAAATTTCGCCCTAGGCATTAAAATGTTCCGGGGGCCCTGCTGTTGTGTGTTCATTGAGATAGTTCACAAGTAACAAAAGCCCTATATAGTTAGATTTGAGTATTAGATCAACTGGTTTGTGGGCATGGGTGATATGTGAGTGGTCTAAGGTTCAAACCTTGGCTTGGGTAGGTAGATAGTGGAAATCTTTTTGGATATGAGTTCTTTTTGGTTAGATGCTAATTGGTTTGTATAGCTTCAACTTAATATATTTCTTTGCCCTTCAATAAATGATTTTTTTGCCAATCCTTTGGTTTAGACCTATGACCCTAGTATTTATATATATATATATATATATATATATATATATATATATATATATTTAATTAAATAAGAGATTGTTAGTTTAAATATTATATTAAATCCTAAATCTAAGTTTGCTATTTTTATATAAGTGATAAAATAACATTGAATAAATCATTTTATACTTGATAATTAATTAGTTAAATATTCCTCTACGTCCTTTCGACACTCAGAACTTGGATGCTGGACCAGCTTTTCATCTTCAGTGCCCGGGGCCAGGCAAGTGTACCTTGCCATACTTGTACTTCAGTTGCATTATTTAAATTTCTTAAATATTTATCTATCTGTATTATTGCAACACCTAAGGCCGTGTATGGTGATTCGCGTCCGAATCACATTCGGGTGTCGTTGGACGTTGCACCAACGGGTATTGATACTAGATATTCACTCTTGCGTTACTGCGACAACTCGTTGCGGGGTACACTCTGACCTTAGGACATGTGCATGTGACACTCCATTATTGGCAGAATTTCATATTTGATTACATCATGATTTATAAAAATACGAGTCTGATTCTAGGACGTTGACATTGATTCCATGCACTGATTCTTTCTATTATGACTCGTTGTCCTAGCTAGAGGTCTGACCGAACATCTCGTGGATACGATACGTGAAGTCTCATGGGCAGGGAGAACATACAACGTGCGCTTGGGCTACTTCCCTCATGTTACCGTTGCCTCTTACTCAGAGCCTCGGAGATTCATTAGTTACCACAGTTCCTTATCGGAACTGCGAAGATTTCATTAGTTACCGGAGTTCCGTATCGGATCTCCGGAGTACACCGTGACAGCCCGCATATTCGAGTGATTTTCTTAAATATATTAGCATTTTAGTTGGTTATGTTAGATTCACCCTTTACAGTCACCTTTATTTACCATATATGTACCTGTACTGTTGTACCTTGGCCTGTTGTAGATCCCCTTCCCGAATTTTTTTGAAATATTGTTTATATTATTTATTTGATTTAAATGGTGATTTTTTGAATTTTATTAGTTAATTCTTACGGTAGATGACTTCAGCCATGGTTGAGTTTTAAGTACCAGACGACTAGGAATCATGGTACAGATAGTGCAGTGGCGTGCCTTGACTAGTATATTAGCCATACTAAGGAAGACCCAGCCATAAGTGTGTCCCAACTAGGAAAACCAGGCCAAGTTATGAGTTAACCTCTATAAATAATTTTAATTAGTTATTTATTGATATAAATTATTTTAGGAGACCCGGTTGTACCAAGTTGGCCGGACTGAACCCAAACCAAGCACAAGCCCATGTAGACATATAGTATGTCCAAAGAGGCCCATGTAGATAATTATGGGGGTGATATAATTAGTGTATTTATTTTAATGGATAAATAAGTAATTTTATATAAATAGGCATTGTATATGATATATGTGTATTGATATTTGGGTTTATGAATGTATGTTGGCATGTCTCGAAAAATGTCTTTTGGGATTGTGAGGATTGCTAGGCTATATATATACTTGCAAAATATATAGGTACGTATTTATAGTAGACAAATACTAGACATTACATGTATTAATATTTCTTATTTATATAAATTTCATAAATATTTCTTATATGTAACTAGAGGGTGTATATGTATATTTGCTCGGTTGGTAGTTTCTTTTATATAAATATATATGCATTAATTGCTAATTAAACCTATTTTTATCTTAGAATTGTGCTAATATTCTCTTAGAATGATACTTGGACCTTAGGATTTGCATAGGCAATATACATTTGTGTATATAGATATACATAATGGTACACGATGCATTTTATATAAATTCCTAGATAATGTTAATTATAGATTTTAATATTTAAATATAATATATCTTGAATTATATATCTTGATTATAGATATGGATTGTATATATATATATATAGATATATATATATAATATATATATATAATATATATTATATATATATATATATATATATATAAAGCGGTCAAAATCGACATGGAGAAAGCTTATGACAGGCTAGATTGGCAATTCATGATCTGGGTATTCAGAGCTTTCGGTTTCTCGGAGACCTGGACCAACATCATTTGGAGATCCGTCAGCAACTCTTAGTTCTCCACGATCATCAATGGTCAAGCACAGGGTTTTTTCAAATCCAACAGAGGGGTTAGGCAGGGCGATCCCCTATCTTTTACTGTCTTCATCATTGCAGCAGATGTCCTGAGCAGAAACCTTAACAACATGGTCAACACCCCGAATTTCCAGCACTTCCACACTTCCAGCGGATGCCCCATCATAACCCATCTGGCTTTCGCCGACGAATTACTCATTTTCTCCTCCGGGGACGAAGGAGCGGTGGAGGTAGTCCACAACACCCTGCAGAGGTACTCTAGATGCTCAGGCCAAAAGATTAACACCTCCAAGAGCGTCATCTACCCACCACAACATAAAGAGAGAACAAGCTATCAACCTCGCCAACTTAACATCATTCGCTGTGGACCACCCTCCGTTCATCTATCTCGGATGCCTCTTGTATATGGGAGATCCAATGGGCATCTTCGAGAACTTGATCACAAGAATCAGGAAAAAACTCGAAGGGTGGCATAATGCTACTCTATCTCCTGGCGGCAAAATGATCCTCAATCACGTGCTCACCTCCATCCCCATCCACACTCTGGCTGCTTGCTCCCCGTCCAAGAAGGTTCTTTCTTCGATCGAACAGATCTTTTGCAATTTCTTTTGGGGACATTGCAACGGCCTTGACAAGCATCACTGGGCTAGCTGGGAATCCATGGCTCCCCCGACTAACGAAGGGGGGCTGGGATTCACCAAACTCACCAACTTCATTAAAGCTTTCTCGATGAAATTGTGGTGGAAAGTCCGCACAAACAACAACCTATGGACCAGGTCCTTGAAGGCCAGGTACTTCAAGCACATCCACCCCTCAATGGCCATTTCCAACAGCAGATCTTCAGCGGCGTGGCGGCGTATCCTTATCGGGAGAGACCTAGCCGAGCCTGCCATAAGGCTCCAACTGGAGACGGGCGACTCGGATCCATTCCTAGAGAGATGGGTTGGGGATAGCATGATCCCGAATATCATGGAGACCCCGAGAAACAGCAGGATTAGCGACCTGTGGAACCCCGCTATCGACGACTGGAACTGGGACAAAATAAGGGCATGGTCCGGTAACGAAACGGAGGAGAGTATCCGATCGCTCGGATTAAGTATCAGCGGAGAGGCCGACGAACTGAAGTGGTCTCTCGAGGCCTCGGGGGAATTTTTGCGGTCGGCGAGATTCACCGTTCAGGGAACTAGGCAACCATATCACGCCAGCGACCACTTTTGGCAATCATACATCCCTAAGAAGTGGTCCTTCATAATGTGGAGAGTCATTAGAAATAAACTGCCCACAGATGATATCCTTAACACCATTGGCATCAGCTTAGCATCAGCCTGCTCATGCTGCTCCGAGCCTCAGATGGAGACCATTGACCACATCTTCTGTCAGGGGAGCCTCGCTAGCAGAATATAGAGATCCCTGAATCAGCTCTACAGTATTGAGCCGGGGGACGGACGCTTCAATGATCTCGCGGCCTCCTGGGGAATAGCTTCCCACGGCCACCAGATCGTCGCAGCGGCCGCCACGTGGGCGATATGGAAGAACCGTAACAAGGCGAGATACGAAGGTCACCAATACTCGGTAGACCTACTATTTCGAAAAATTCTCCGCCAATGCCGTAAAAGGAGCTCAGGCTGCCCACAGTCCGAGATCATTCTGGTCCTCGCTCAACCCTAGCTGTGGTGGTTGAGCTGTTTTCCCCCCTCTTCTCCCTTTTGGTTGGTATACTTGTATAGGCTTTTGTGCCTTGTATACGTTTGTTGGCTTCGGCATTTTGAGCCTTCATTAATAAAAAGATGAGGGTTTAAATATATATATATATATATATATATAATAGAGAGAGAGAGAGAGAGAGAGAGAGAGAGAATTATACATAATATATATATGTATATATATATGTATGTATAAAAGAAGAAATAAGAAAGTAAACATAAGTAGAAGGAAGCCCAGCATGTAACGCCCCAGAACCAGAATACTGGAGAGCGGGGGCGAACATAGCCAGCTACGTATATTGAAGTGCAACCCACCTCATACGGTCACGGCTGTCTAGATACATCATGGTTTAACTACAAGCCATCAGTCTCTTATGGTCATGAATATACCTATTGTCTCAATCTCAAGCAAGTAATAACAGTTAAAAGATGTTAGAGCACCAAATATACAATAGTAAGGCGTCCCATACATTACATATTTGGATGATCATGAAGCTAGTCACTTACAAATGCAAAGACTAGCAAGAGTTTCAGTCATACATGATCAACCCTAGGATTTGCCAATCATGTTACAGCCCGTAGGCAGACAGTAAGTAAAGTGCAATCGAGCTAACACGTGCTCGTCGGCTAAACGCCTCAAAAGAATATTTTTACAATAGAGTGGGAGAACAAGAAGAAAACCTACTCGTTGCCTTGGTTACGCCTGGTGGTCACCATTTGGCTGTGGAAGGTAGGTAGATCCTCTGGAGCTACTCCGGTATCTGGCCATACAAAACCAGCTGGGTCAGATCCCAGAAAGAGCAAGTGCCACAAAGGAGGCTTCACTTAAGAACTAAAACCAGCAATTAGCACAAGAATATAATTATATAATAAAAGACTTGAGGTATAGAAAATTCAGGATGATACATGATAAGATAACCATGGAACTATTCAAATAACCAAGTTACAACCCGTAAACCAAACAAGGACCGGGGTTGTAACTCTTCTTCTGAACGAAACTTGGTTTCCTACCATTTATCAATAAGTAAAACACAAGTATTCAGGTCATACATTCAGGTCATGTAAAATCTTGTACAGAGTCAGGACAAGACTAGACTAGGTAAAACTCCATCCAATCAATCACGGCCAAGCAATGAGTATGGCTTGATATTTAACTAACTAGGGTTATCACATGCCTAATTAATAGCAAGATGCAATAAGATTATTCCAACAGCCACAAGCCCTGCAGACTATCCAGGTTATCCAGGTCGAATATCCGTTCATGAAGGGTGCAACACATGACAGTGTGCTGGAAATATGCCCTACTCGTCGGCAGGCTACAAGTCCACATACGCGCCCAGATAACGGAATTGCCTGTAGCTGGGAAATCTCTTCATGATTACTGGATTATTCTAGTTATTAGCCTTAGTCAATTTCAGTAGGTACCCCTGACCGTGGTACTCAGGGGTCCCTGTCCTAGACATGATGCAAGACAATACCAGTTCACATGTACAAACACAATCATCCACGGTGTCCAGGCCATTCATTCTTGTCATGTCATGCTAGCCGTCGCAACAGCCTATCGAGGTATATCATGTCAGGTTTACTTGTCAGGAGTGCACCACGATGGGCCACTATCATGTCATGTTACTTGTCAAGAGTGCACCACTATGGGTCACTGTGGTGTTCAAGCATTCTATCAAGGGACCCAAGTTACATAGAGGGTCGTGAGACAAAAACATAAATGTAACAACTCAACATAAAATACAAGGGCTATTGAAGAGTCATGCGGCTCGGGGGTGCCGGGCCATGCGGCTCGAGCTCATGCGGCCAGGGGAGCAGACTCCTGCGACCAGGGAATGGGGAACATACGGCCAGGGAACAGACGGGCATGCAGCCAGGGGAAACATGCGGCCATGGGTGACGGGCATATGCGACAGTGGGGGAAATGGACTCATGCGGCCAGCACTGCTAAGAGCCATGCGGCCAAGGACGAGAGTCTCATGCGGCTCGGGGAACATGGGCATATGCAGCAGTGGGGAAACAAGCTTATGCGGCTGGGGGATCATGCAAGCCATGCGGCAAGAAGGGGACATGAGCTCATGCGTCTCGGGGAAATCAAGTTCATACGGCTCAAAAACTGGGTTCATGCGACAAAGGACTTAAGGGCTCATACGGTTCGGAAGATCGGGTTCATGCGACTGGGGAAAAGAAGTCCATGTGGCTCGGGCGAATCAGAGTCATGCGGCCCGGTCCAAGCACTGCCATGCGGCTAAGTCCCATGCGGTCGGGAGGATCGGGTTCATGCGGCTGGGGAAAAGAAGTCCATGCGGCTCGAGCCAATCAGAGTCATACGGCCCAGTCCAAAGCAACGGCTAAGTCCCATACGGTCGGGAGGATCAGGTTCATGCGGCTGGGGAAAGAAGTCCATGCGGCTCGGGCTAATCAGAGTCATGCTGCCCGGTCCAAGCACTGCCATGCGGCTAAGTCCATGCGGTCGGGAGGATCGGGTTCATGCGGCTGGAGAAAACTTGTCGCATGAAAAGCCATACGATCAAGCACTATTCTTCTTCTCCAATTTTTCGAGAAGAAGAACCATAATGCCATTGCTCCCAAGCTCCATGAATCCATTATCTAAGGTCAGAACTTAGACTTCCATAGGTCAAAATGGGGTAGAACAAAATTTTCTACAACCTGGAACACTCAAAACTTGCAAATACAAGGTTAACTAGATCAAAACCCAAGAAATCTGAAACGGAAACAAGCTTAGATCTACACAAAATGAGCCATGAAAATTAAAAGTGCTAAGTACTAAAGTGTCTTAGAATATCGTGAAGAAGGAATGGAACAACAAAAGTTGAGTTCCTCCATGAAGCAAGATGCACTTGCCTAAGCTTTCACACTCTCTCTCTGGTAGGTGAAGAGTAATGGTGAGGAAGAAGAAAAGAATGAGGAGAGAAAAAGGGGTTGGGATATAAATGATGATGATGGTGGTAGATAGGGGTTTTCTCTTGGTTCATGATGACCCAAGGCAACCCAAACCAAGCCAAACCAAACCAAGATAAACCATAGCCGATGAAATACTAAAATAACCATGCAATGAGACATGTAAAATACGTACACGTATACCAGAATACATAATACAAACTATGGTCGTTACAACTCTACCCACCTTAAAGAATTCTGTCCTTGGAATTTAATTAAGAGGTTAGAGAGGCAAGGACAAGCTATACTAATCACAGACAAGCTATAACAAGGCAATCAATCAAGCAATCATTCATTCAAGCAGGGAACTGAGAGCATAAGGCATAAGGAAGACATTATACCTCACGAGTCAAACAGGTCGGGAAATCGTGATCGGATATCATCCTCATGCTCCCACGTTGACTCACCCAAAGAGTGATGACCCCAAGCAACACGGACTAACTTAATAGTCTTGTTCTTGAGTATCTTCTCTTTCCGGTCCAATATAGATACGGGCCTCTTCTCATACGAAAGGTTGGTACCAACAACCAATTTGAATGATCCAGGATATGGCTAGGGTCCGGGATATACCGTCGTAGTTGGGATACATGGAATACGTCATACACCTCACGTAACGACGGCGGAAGAGCGAGACGATAGGATACATCATCTACTCGTTCCAGAATATCGAACGGCCCTATATACCTAGGACTAAGATTTCTATGTACGATGAAACGAATGATGCCACGGTTAGGCAAAATCCTCAGGAATACATGGTCGCCGACAAAAAACTCAAGGGGGTGCCGATGAGAATTGGAGCAATGACGCTGGCGATCTTGTGTAACTCGAAGATGATCTATAACTCTTCTGACCACCTCAACTGTCTGAGTAATCATTTTCGGACCGAGCATCTGCCTCTCTCCAATATCATCCCAAGCTAGCGGGGATCTACACTTCCTACCATACAGTACCTCGAACGGTGCCATCTGGATACTGGCTTGGAACTGTTGTTGTACGAGAACTCCACCAGGTGCAGGTGATCTTCCCACGAACCACCAAAGTCGAGTGTACATGACCGCAACATATCTTCCAAGGTTCGTATGTTACGTTCTGACTGACCATCTGTCTGCGGATGATAAGCTGAGCTGAACTGGAGGTGAGTTCCCAAACTCTCCTACGGACTACGCCAAAAGTGCGACGAAAATCTTGAATCTCTGTCCGAGGTGATACTGAGTACACCGTAAATTTGACAATCTGCCTGAGGTACATCTCTGCTAGCTGAGCCGTCGACTGACCAACTCTGAACGGGAGAAAGTAAGCTACCATGGTGAGTCTGTCTATAATAACCCAAATAGCATCTCTACCGGTCGGGGACCTCGGTAATCCAGTCACGAAAGTTATATGCTCCCATTTCTATTCTGGAATTGGCAAGGGCTGAAGAAGTCCAGCTGGCCTTTGATGTTCCGCTTTAACTTGTTGGCAAACTAAACACCGAGAGACAAACCGGGCTATCTCCCTCTTCATGCCATTCCACCAAAAGTGCGGATATCACGGTACATCTTCGTACCGCCCGGATGAATGGAATACTGAGAACTGTGAGCTTCTGCCATGATCTCCTGTCTGATATCTCCACTGGGTACATAAAGACGCTTTCTATGTCGAAGTGTACCATCTTCATGAATACATAGCTCTGGTCTTCGTCCCGCCTCACACTCGGCTATGAGTCGCTGAAGCTTGGAATCTGTTGACTGTGCCATCCGGATCCTCTCGATTATAGTGGACTGAATTGTATGCTGGCCATCAATGCCATTGGTAGGAAGGACAACTTCTATATCCATCTTCTAAAGATCTACTAATAACTCTGGCTGTGCTGTTAGAAAATAAACTCCAGCTCTCATGCTCAATGCATCTTCTACTACATTGGCCTTCCCAGGAGATACTGCAGGTTGACATCATAATCCACAAGCAGCTCAAGCCATCTCCTCTGACGCATGTTAAGATCCTTCTGGGTGAACACATACTTCAGGCTCTTGTGGTCGATAAAATCTCCACCCTATCTCCATACAAGTAATACCTCCACAACTTAAGTGCAAACACTACTGCTGCTAACTCCAAGTCATGGGTTGGATAATTCCTCTTATGATCACGACGTTGACGTGATGCATAAGCTATTACCTTCCCATGCTGCATCAAAACACATCCTAAACCTCTGCCTGAAGCATCACAATATACTGAAAATCCTCCGATCCCATCTGGAAGCGTGAGAATAGGTGCCGTCATCAAGCATCGCTTCAACTTCTCAAAAGAATCCTGACATTCTGCTGTCCAAGCAAATTGCACATCCTTGCGGGTCAACTGGGTCAATGGCGTTGAAATTCGAGCAAAGTCTGAAACAAATCGCCGGTAGTAGCCGGCCAAGCCAAGAAAACTGCGAACCTCTGCAACTATGCTAGGCACTAGCCATGTCTCAATGGCTACTATCTTCTGGAGATCCACTTCTACTCCTCCTCTGGTAATGATATGACCCAAGTATGAAATACGATCAAGCCAGAACTCGTATTTACTGAACTTGGCATACAACTGGTACTCTCTGAGAATCTGGAGGACAACTCTGATGCTGCTCATGATCTACTTCACTCTTGCTGTAGACCAGGATGTCGTCTATGAACACAATCACAAACTAATCCAAATATGGCATTAAGATACGATTCATGAGGTCCATGAATACAGCAGGTGCATTGGTTGCTCCAAATGGCATAACAAGAAACTCCCAATGCCCATATCTAGATCTGAAAGCTGTCTTCGGGATGTCCTGCTCTCTGACTCTGATCTGATGGTACCTTGACCGCAAGTCGATCTTCGAGAATACTGCTGCCCCTTTGAGTTGATCAAACAAGTCATCTATCCTCGGGAGAGGGTATCTATTCTTGATTGTCACTGAGTTCAAGGTACGATAATCAACACATAATCTGGACGAACCATCCTTTTTTCACAAGAAGCATCGGACTTTCCAAGGCGATCCACTAGCAAGAATGAATCCCTTAGTTCTAAGTTCTTCAATCATCTTATACAATATCTCTAACTCTGACAGCGCCATCCTGTAGACTCTCTCTGACACTAGGGCTCTCCCCGGGATCAAGTCGATAGTAAACTCGATCTCTCGCTTTGGCGGCATACCTGGAAGCTCTTCTGGGAAAATATCTAGAAACTCTTCGACTATCCGGGGTAACTGCACTGCTGCTACTGCCATTCGCAATACTGGAGGAGAAGGTTCAACTTGCCTCGGAAAAGAAAAACTCTGGTTCGTCTGGAATGCTAAAAACAACCCTGCCAATATGGCAGTCTATCCTCGCATACTGGTTCCTCAACCAATCCATCCCTAAGACCACATCATAATCGGCCTTTGGAACTCTATCAATCTAGCAGAAAACTCTCTACCGCTAACTATGATCTGACACGAGGAAAATACTCCATCTACTCCCACAAGACCGTTACCAGTAAGTATATTGAGCCTTACTGATAATGACTCGGGCTCCAGTCTTATCCGTGTCGTGAATTGTACAGACATGAATGAATGCGATGCACCAGAATTAAATAACGCTGATGCTGGAAAGGAGTTGAAGAATAGTACCTGCCACTATCTCACCTGGTGCCAATCCTTCTTCTATGGTCATCGCCATCGTCTGACCATGTCCTCGGGGGTGAGGGTCCCTTCTGCTGGAACCTTCTATGCCTGCTCTGAATCTGGGCTTGGGCTTGTGCATATTGCTGGAGATTCTGCTGCTGAAATACTTGAGTCTGAGGGGCAAGGTCCTCGACAACGGGTACTGCTGCTGCTGCTGGACTGGTACTGGGGTTGGTCCCCTAACCGAGGGACTAGTAAAGGTCGAAGAAGATGAACTCTCCCTATTCGGGCAGTTCCCGACCCTATGGTCCGGTGCTCCACAAGCCAGGCACAATTGCTGCGTCCTGCGACATTCTGCCACTACATGTCCTGGCTTCCCACAATGAGTACAACCCATTGCGGAAGCCTGCTTCTGCTTCTGCTGCTGGGGAAATGCTGGGGTCGAATGCTGAATCGACGTCACTGAGGCCGCGTGCCTCGGAGCTCCATTGGTCAAAGCCCTAGCTGCCGGGGCTGGTGCCGAAGACTGGTTCATCTGGCCGTGAGACCTCTTCCGACTCCCGGTCCGGTCCACAATCCTCTGGGAGGTATACTCATGCCTCCTCGCTGCTCTCAATACTGCATCAAAAGTCTGATGCTCAAACTGCTCCACTGCCAGTAAGATCTCTAGATGGAGCCCCTGCTGGAACCGTTGGGCTCTATCAAACTCGGTTGCCACCAAGATGGGAGCAAACCGACTAAGCCTCGAAAACTCGGCCGTATAACCGTCGACCGTCCTGTCCATCTGCTTCAGATTGGTGAACCTCGTCTGTAGATCATACCGAGCTACAGCATCGAAGTACTTGGTCTGAAATCTCTCACAAAATACTGCCCAAGTAATAGGTGCCACTAATCCAGCGGCCTACGCCGTCCACCAGCTGCGGGCAAGATCCAATAACTGCAGGCGTACCACGGTTACCTTCTCGTCTTCTGGAGTACTGGCTGCTTCTAGAATCACCTTTGTATCCTACAGCCAAGCATCTGCGGCAATATATCTTTGCTACCAACGAAGAAGGGAGGGTTCAGGCGCTTGAAGCTGTTGGCCGTACTGTTACCTTGAGGACCTCCTCTGGTCAGAGCATCTGTCACTGCCTAGTACAGGGCATCGCCGACGATCTTGAGAAGCCAGCAATGACCTGATGAGACCCACCAAGGTGCCGTCATCAGGCTCTGTAGGCTGGACTGGCTGAACTGGTGGCTCTTGACCCCCAGTAGGCATGACTCTGGAGGCTACTCCTGAATGCTGGGCTTGATCTCCAGGTTGCTGCTGGTCCACGGGAGGTACTCCGTCTTGCCGATCGGTAGGACTAGGAACAATGTCGCTGAAGAAGACGACATAGGGAACAATAAGGAAGGACCAGGACAGATCAAAGATACAAGCATGTGATCAGGTCAAGAATCTAGGGATTTAGAGGATACGAGCAGAGATCAAGGGCGAGTACTGATTGAGACATCTATTCAATAAACCCTCACATATCTTGATTTACAAGACCTGCATGGGCCACCACTAAAACCATGTAACGCCCTAGAACCAGAATACTGGAGAGCGGGGGCGAACATAGCCAGCTACGTATATTGAAGTGCAACCCACCTCACTATATGGTCATGACTGTCTAGATACATGAGGGTTTAATAAGCCATCAGTCTCTTATGGTCATGAACATGCCTATTGTCTCAATCTCAAGCAAGTAATAACAGTTACAAGATGTTAGAGCACCAAATACAATAGTAAGACGTCCCATACATTACATATTTGGATGATCATGAAGCTAGTCACTTACAAATACGAAGACTAGCAAGAGTTTCAGTCATACATGATCAACCCTAGGATTTTTCAATCATGTTACAGCCCGTAGGAAGATAGTACGTAAAGTGCAATCGAGCTAACACGTGCTCGTCGGCTAAATGCCTCAAAAGAATTTTTACAATCGTGGGAGAACAAGAGGGAAACCCACTCGTTGCCTTGGTTACGCCTGGTGGTCACCATTTGGCTGGAAGGTAGGTAGATCCTCTGGAGCTACTTCGGTATCTGGCCATACAAAACCAGCTGGGTCAGATCCCAGAAAGAGCAAGTGCCAAAAGGCTTCACTTATGAACTAAAACCAACAATTAGCATAAGAATATATTATAATAAAAGACTTGACATATAGAAAATTAGGATGATACACGATAAGATAACCATGGAACTATTCAGATAACCAAGTTACAACCCGTAAACCAAACAAGGACCGGGGTTGTAACTCTTCATCTGAACGGAACTTGGTTTCCTACCATTTATCAATAAGTAAAGCACAAGTATTCAGGTCATACATTCAGGTCATGTAACAATCTTGTACAGAGTCAGGACAAGACTAGACTGGATAAAACTCCATCCAATCAATCACGGGCAAGTAATGAGTACGGCCTGATATTTAACTAACTAGGGTTATCACAGGCCTAATTACTAGCAAGATGCAATAAGATTATTCCAATAGCCACAAGCCCTGCAGACCATCCAGGTTATCTAGATCGAATATCCGTTCATGAAGGGTGCAACACATGACAGTATGCTGGAAATGTGCCCTACTCGTCGGCAGGCTACAAGTCCACATGCACGCCCAAATAACGGGATTGCCTGTAGCTGAAAAATCTCTTCATGACTACTGGATTATTCTAGTTATTAGCCTTAGTCAATTTCAGTAGGTACCCCTACCGTGGTACTCAGGGATCCCTGTCCTAGACATGATGCAAGACAATACCGGTTCACATGTAAACAAATCATCCACGGTGTCCAGGCCATTCATTCTTGTCATGTCATGCTAGCCGTCGCAACAGCCTATCGAGGTATATCATGTCAGGTTTACTTGTCAGGAGTGCGCAACGACGGGCCACTATCATGCCATGTTACTTATCAAGAGTGCACCACTACGGGTCACTGTGGTGTTTAAGCATTCTATCAAGGGACCCAAGTTACATAGAGGGTCGTGAGACAAAAACATAAATATAACAACTAAACATAAAATACAAGGGCTATTGAAGAGTCATGCGGCTCGGGGGTGCAGGGCCATGCGGCTCAAGCTCATGCGGCCAGGGGAGCAGACTTCTGCAGCCAGGAAAGGGGGCGCATGCGGCCAGGGAACAGGCGGGCGCATGCGGCCAGGGAAAACATGCGGCCATGGGTGACGGGCATATGCGGCAGTGGAGGAAATGGACTCATGCGGCCAGCACTGCTAAGAGCCATGCGGCCAAGGATGAGAGTCTTATGCGGCTCGGGGAACATGGGCATATACGGCAGTGGAAAAACAAGCTTACGGCTGGGGGATCATGCAAGCCATGCGGCAAGAAGGGGACATGAGGTCATGCGTCTCGAAAAATCAAGTTCATGCGGCTCGGAAACTGGGTTCATGCGGCGAAGGACTTAAGGGCTCATACGGTTGGGAGATCGGGTTCATGCGGCTGGAAAAAAGAAGTCCATGTGGCTCGGGCCAATCAGAGTCATGCGGTCCGGTCCAAGCACTGCCATGCGGCTAAGTCCCATGCGGTCGGGAGGATCGGGTTCATGTGGCTGGGGAAAAGTAGTCCATATGGCTGGGCCAATCAGAGTCATGCGGCCCGGTCCAAGTACTGCTATGCGGCTAAGTCCCATGCGGTCGGAAGGATCGGGTTCATGCGGCTGGGGAAAAAAGTCTATGGGGCTCGGGCCAATCAGAGTCATGCGGCCCGGTCCAAGCACTGCCATGCGGCTAAGTCCCATGCGGTCGGGAGGATCAGGTTCATGCGGCTTGGAAAAACTTGCCGTATGAAAAGCCATGCGGTCAAGCACTGTCTTCTTCTCCAATTTTTTGAGAAGAAGAACCATAATGCCATTGCTTTCAAGCTCCATGAATCCATCATCTAAGGTCAGAACTCAGACTTCATAGGTCAAAATAGGGTAGAACAAAATTCTTCACAACCTGGAACACTCAAAACTTGCAAATACAAGGTTAAATAGATCAAAACCCAAGAAATTCAAAAATAAAACAAGCTTAGATCTACACAAAATGAGCCATAGAAATTAAAAGTTCTAAGTACTAAAGTGTCTTAGAATCTCGTGAGAGAGAATGGAACAACAAAAGTTGAGTTCCTCCATGAAGTAAGATGCACTTGCCTAAGCTCTCCACTCTCTCTCTGGTAAGTGAAGAGTAATGGTGAGGAAGAAGAAGAGTAAATGAGGAGAGAGAAAGGGGTTGGGATATAAATGATGATGGTGGTGGTAGGTAGGGGTTTTCTCTTGGTTCATGATGAACCCAAGGTAACCCAAACCAAACCATAGTCGATGAAATACTAAAATAACCATGCAATGAGACATGTAAAATATGTACACGTATACCAGAATACGTAATACGAACTATGGTCGTTACACAGCCCAACCCCATCATAGGAATCCCAGCCAGCCAAGTCGGGGAGGCCCATAGGCCCGGCCAACCCAAATTTTCTCCTGAACCAGAGCCTGTAGCTCGATCCCGACGTATATATGTATATCGCGATCGAAGGATCGAAATCGAGAAAACCCTAATACGAAAACCATCCACACCTGCGCGTCCATGGAGACCTCGACCGCGTGCGCCACCCTGCGCGCCACCGTCGACCGGCCAAGGGTGGGAACTAGCCCACGTGCGGACACAACAGCGGTAGCGTGCAGCCTTGGGCTGATTTTGCAGCGATGATTCGTCGCGTAAAATCGATCATTTTTCGATCCTCCTTCGCAGGTTTGTCGACAACCCTACCAACTTCACATTCTAATAAATAGATCAGAATAGAACCTCTTACAAATCCATGGAAAATTGAACCAAAGTTCGATAAAAACCTGTTCAAAAACAGGGCAAATAACAGTCCATATATCCACATTTGAAGATCGATTTCGATCGATCTAATGCAGATTAGAATATTTGCTTGAACACAGTTATAGACAACATGTAGGGCTCTACAATCTAATTCGCAGAAGTCAATTTTATCGACTATGCATCGAAAAATTGGATCCAAAGTTTACTAAAAATCTGTTTCAAAAACAATAAAATCCTTCGATACAACGTGCGTTCCGCCAATCCGGGCGACGTGGTCACAAAACGAAAGCATCAAAAGGTGCGTATCGGCTTCACGGATATGTGGGCTTTGGCGGAATTCAAATTGGTTGCGTGTGTGCACGACGAATTTGATGCGTATCCGTCGAAATTCACCGTATCGACCTCTGTGCAAATTTCCCAATTACTTTGTGCACGTTCGTCAGATCGAGAAAAAACTTATGCCAATAGGACCTTATTATTTTTCTGGTCCTGTATGCCAAGTTTGGTCCAATTCTGAGATAGTTGACCGAATCGCCGTTTTGCGGGCCCTACGGTCTGACTCAACGGGCAATTTTGTGCACGGCCCATCGGAAATCAACTTTGGACATACGGTTGGGTTCGTATCGGAAAACCAGACCTGTTGACATATAGTTTATGACTTTAAAGACCATGGACTTTGGCACGCTTTTCGGTGCAAAGCGGGTCCAATGGCGGATACCGTTTTGACCCAAAATTATCGTTTTGCTCCTATGTCCAGAATTGGACTTAAGGAGAGGCAATTCTAGATAATTTAACTATTCTAAAAATATTGGTAATATTTATTTCAGCATCCGGAGACTTCTGCATGTGTTGACTGTTGTAGCTCATTGAGTGGTATAGTATTATCGGTTTCACCAACACAGGACCTCAGATGAGTATATCTCTGATAGTTTTATATTTGATTATTTCTATGAATCATGTACGTAGTAGTGTTTTATATTGATATTTTATTGTTCTTGACACGATGATACACGGGATTGTAGTTATGGATTCTTTACATGTTGTTCGTGACCAATCTATTACGTGTTCGTGACCTGTTTGGATCCATGTGTACTAGTCGGATGGAAAATACTCTAGACATGTAAAAAAACCCAAATTATTCGTGCCTAATAGCAGTTCCACACTTCACGTGCGGTGTGCCGGATCTTATTCGTGCCTAATAGCAGTCGCATATTTCATGTGCGAGGTGCCAAATTTACCTTAGCCGTTTACATGTCGAAGTAGTATTTCAACTCACTAGATAGGTTCAACATCTGGTTCTACAGTATATATTACTGGCTACAGGTCTTCTCTGTTTTTAATACTCACTTGCCTTGTTTCCCATGCTCAGCTTCTGTCATGATTCTATACTTGTCTTTTCATCGTGTACTTCATTATTACTTACAGATTTATGGATTTTGTCATTTATTGAATTGTTGTGAGATTGTACTCGTTCCATTCCTGACTGAAAACTAACATTTTTTAGGTTTAGCCGCGATTACTCTTTGCACTGGGAAGGCATGGGTATGCTGAGGTCAACCTAGATAGTTGTATTAGCTGTCTCTATTTTGTGAGACATTGTATTTTCTAGTAAATGCGAAGTTATAAAACCTTGTAATTTGTAAAATTGATTTAGTAATGTGAATGAGCAATATATGTTATACTTTGTGATTTTGAGCATATTGGTCATGACAACATTCTACCGCCGACTCTGCGGCATAGGCTGGCTTGGATACGTCTCGTATCCGAAAAAGTGGGTGCGGGTCGTGATAAGTTTTTGTGGTGGCCCATGCAGGTCAGTTTTTGTAAATTGTACGAACTCATGGTAGTACGATATTAGTCGTACTACTGCAAGCTTGCGACTAGGAAATGCTCATTCACGACTAGGAGTAAATCAATTTTAATAGAATGGTTAGGACTAGGAGTCCCTATTTTAATTTGACATTTGGATAGTTAAGGTTACTATATAGGTCTCACTAGATGACTTTCAGGATACACTATCGCATTTTGATTCGACGGTATTTCTAAGGAAGGTAGATTCGTAACATCTTTCCGAAATTTTGAAAATAGCATTTATTCCTTTTATTTGAATTAAAGTGTGATTTTTAGAATTTTATAAATATTAGTATAGAAGGCCTTATCACGGTTAAGTTTCGGGCACTAGATAACCAATAATTTTGGCATTAAGAGTGTGGTCAGTGCTTTGACTAGTGTTCTAGCCATGGTAGAGAAGGCCGAGTCATAGATGTATTCTAACTAGGAAAACCAGGCCAAATCGTGACATAACCCTAGGAATAATTTAATTACTTATTATTAAGATTATTGGCTTTTAGAAGACCTGGTTGTTCCAAACCAGCCCGAACTCAACCTAAGTCTTGGTGGTTATGTAGTACGACTAACGTCGTCCATGTTATATAGATGTGTATATATAATGGTAGTCCATTTCTAGTATTGTGAATAATTTCTATAAATTATATATTAAATATAATATAGTACTATTTCTATTTAAATTTATATTTTACTTGGAAATGGATAACCTTCTCTTAAAATGATATTTGGGATTTTTGATATTTACTTAGGCTATATACTTGTGTATAAATCTATTCATAATAGGTAGACATAGTGGTTTATACATATTTTTCCTTCGATCTTGAATATTAGAGAAATATAAATTTAAGTTTATGTTTCTTTTGCCTTTGGTCATTTTCTCCCTAATCATGATCATTTGTACGACTTTATCTTATGTCTCTTCTAAGCATCGCCATATCATAAGTTCGTATCACTTATATTCTTTTCCTTGGACCTAAGAAATTATTTTTTAAATAACTTCTCAGTCAATTATCTATTAATCCCGAGTTAAGTTTTTGGATTCAAAAGTTTTCTCGTAATCGTTGAATATTGAATATCCGTGAGATAAGGATTATAAGATTTTACTCATTTTGACTTCGATCACTATCCTTCCTAACCAATTGTTTCTCCTTTCAAGAGGCTGACCTATACTTGAAGAACAGGTACTTACACTTTTCTATCTTTATCAACTTGTATGATATTTTAAACTCCTTTGATATTCTTGGAGATATAGTTAGAATAATTTTGATGACTCGCGATGACAGGACAGCAGCGCACTGTCGTCACTTATTTGAATTATCGAGACTGCAGGTTCATGCAGCCAGCAGCGCACTGGCGTGGCATAACCTCTAAGTTAAAATAAATTCAAGTAAGCATGAGTGATCGAAAATTATTAAAATTATGTCTTGGTCATCTTATTTCATCCTTGAGTTGTTATGTCAAGATTAGATAGAGATTGATAGGGTATTCGTTACCGCAACATAGCTTGAGTTGTGGAACCAAGGGTTTAATGCAGCTAGCTGTACACTGGAGAGACATAAATTCTTGGTAAAATGACTCGATTATGTTTACGAGTTTCGAATACCATAGAGACTACGTCTTATTGGCATATAACTATTAAGTTTTCAAATTGATTTGTGCTTATTCCTCGTCACAATCTTCTCAATAAACCGGTAACTCTCCCTTTCTTTTCTTATCCTTCTATTTTTTCAGATTGTCATCCTTTAATATACTTTCGACTGGATTCCTAAACCTATCTAGATTTTGATTCTAAACTCGTGCCTAGATAATTGTGGATAAATATTTTAAGCATATCGAAACGATTTTGGAGTTGATCATCCTTGAACAATTTCGATCATGACTAGACCCCTTTTATTATATTTCGATCGAGTCAATTCGTATCATTTCTATGTTTGATCCTATGATCATGCCTACACAATCGTTCGTGTTAGAACGATTTCGATTGGATCATCCTTAAATACTTTTTGATCACGACCAAACTATTTGATTCTATTTCGATCGTGCTAATTCGTCTGTCATCATAGAATTCAATTCCATGATCGTGCCTAAATAATTTTGTTCAACTAGTTGTTCGTACCAAGATAATTTTAATTGATCTTACACCATTTTTATCGAGACTAAATCATAGCTAAGGTTATACTTTCATTCCAACTACGGTCATGACTATTTTGATCATAATCATACTCGTGCCGACTTCCTATTTTCACCCTGCTTGGATGACTTGCACGATTAGCCTTGATCGTGACTGCCTTTTAAATGCGACTAAAATCATGTTTAGATTTCATCGAAAACTTTGGTCATTCCTTAAAAAGCTGGTAATGACTCAACCATGCTGACCATAGATTGGTCGTGCCCATCCATTTCACTCTTGATCGTTTTTAAAAATTTGCTAGACCATTTGACCAAATACTGGTCGTACCAAAGCACGCTCTTTTTTGTCTATTATCTTTATCATTTTTATGCGTGACTAATTAGATCATGAATCATATCACTCCCTTGATTATACCATTCGTCATTTTATTCATATCAATTAAAAATTTGGTCTCTCGATTATTCTTCATAATCGTGCCTAATCGTGCTCTTTGAAATTTTGGAGACAAAATATTCTAAGGTGGGTAGAACTGTAAACCCACATCCCTGCTTTCCAAAATTTTATTTTGTTTTATTTTTATAAATTTTAGTTAGAAAATAGATTTTATTTGTAACCACTATCGAATATATTTTGATGACAACAGAATTTTTTTAAACTATTTTGGATTTAGAATTTATAAAATATCGTTTAAATTATTTGCTAATACTAATTATCAATTAAATTCATTTTGTCATATTGTAATTAGTTTGATTCAGTCTTGGGCTAACAAAGATATGTGCTGTTTAAATAATATATTTGGAACTAAGAAAGAGCTTTGTTCTGCAGGAGCCATCTATTCTGGGTTTGAGAAGGCAGATCCTGAACCTAATTAAGAAGAATGGTTGGTCCACCATACCGCCGGGGTACTGCTAGGTCAGTTTACCATCACAAAAGACTCAATCGAATTGGGAAACTTTCACTTCCAGATTAGCGTACATTGACTATTCCGTTATATACGCAATTCTTGGCTTGGATTTCGATCATCTTGAGACAATTTTGAGCCTATACTCCCGAGGCTGATCTCATAGGAGCAGGGTATCTCCGGCTTCATCACTGTCTTGGGGCTTTCGACTGTCACTGACTTTTGACTCTCCCGGTACTGGCTCACAGGCGGAGATCCTTTCCAGTCATTTGATAAACATATTATTCATTTAAATTATTATTGTATTATATTTAGATTCGACCAAATGTATTTTTAATATTTTAATAAAATCTTGAATTATTTTTTTAAATCATTACGGATTGATTTTGATTTGTTAAGTCCAGCACTTATTTAAATCTTAGAAAGATTTGATCATCCTAGTCCTTAAATTCTAGGATAAATCATTCTAAGGTGGGTAGGGTCGTAAGCCCACTTTCCTTTTTCTTACATTCTCCATTTAGTTTATTATAGTTTAATTATTTTTCCAAAATCGGGAAATAATTTTTATCCTATTTCTATTTTAGATATTTTGAAAGAAAAAGTGTGGAGAGATTTGCAAAACTTTAGAAGAGATTTTATTCCAAGATTATTTGAATTACTATTTTACCATGGGTTATATTAAATTCAAATTATTACTATATTATTTTAGAAAATATTGTATTTGTGAAAAATATACAGCTATAAATATCTGAATTATTCTTAACAATTGGCAACTGATTTTACTACGAGGATTAATTAAAGTAATAGGTATTATTTTAGACAATATTTTATGAATGATTTGGGGCATGATTGGGTAAAATCCCTAGATTTCCTTTTCCGGAGTTTCATAAATTTTTACTCATTTATTTATTCACATATTTTATTTGTCGGGGTTGAAGGCAGATTTTGTCGATACTTTATTTATGATTATTTTCCTTAGCAAACTTGTTTCAAAATTAAAGTTGAGAGCATTTTAGGGCTTTTAGAGTTTCAAACACTTTCTTCCTATTTTATTATTTTATTCGATCAATTTCTTTTGTCAAAAATTTCTACTACCTCTCATCAATCTACCAAGTCTGAATACCCTGATAGTCCTTAAATTCGAGGACGAATTTATTTTTAAGGTGGGTAGATTTGTAGCTCCTCTACTCGATTTTTTTTGAAATATTTTTATATTATTTATTTGATTTAAATGGTGATTTTTAGAATTTTATTAGTTAATTCTTACGGTAGATGACTTTAGCCATGGTTGAGTTTTAAGTACCAGACGACTAGAAATCATGGCACGGATAGTGGTGACGTGCCTTGACTAGTATATTAGCCATACCAAGGAAGACCCAGCCGTAAGTATGTCCCAACTAGGAAAACCAGGCCAAGTTATAAGTTAACCTCTATAAATAATTTTAATTAGTTTTTTATTAATATAAATGATTTTAGGAGACCCGGTTGTACCAAGTTGGCCCGGACTAAAACCCAAACCAAGCACAAGCCCATGTATACATATAGAATGTCCAAAGAGGCCCATGTAGATAATTATGGGGGTGATATAATTAGTGTATTTATTTTAATGGATAAATAAGTAATTTTATATAAATAGGCATTGTATATGATATATGTGTATTGATATTTGGGTTTATGAATGTATGTTGGCATGTCTCGAAAAATGTCTTTTGGGATTGTGAGGATTGCTAGGATATATATATATATATATATATATATATATATATATATATATATATATATATATATATATATATATACATACTTACTGGCGAAATATATAGGTACGTATATTTATAGTAGACAAATACTAGACATTACGGGTATATTAATATATCTTATTTATATAAATTTCATAAATATTTCTTATATGTAACTAGAGGGTGTATATGTATATTGCTCGGTTGGTAGTTTCTTTTATAAATATAATATATGCATTAATTGCTAATTAAACCTATTTTTATCTTGGAATTGTGCTAATGTCTCTTAGAATGATACTTGGACCTTGGGATTTACATAGGTAATATACGTTTGTGTATATAGATGTTCATAATGGTATACGATGCATTTTATATAAATTCCTAGATAATGTTAATTATAGATTTTAATATTTAAAATTAATTATATATCTTGATTATAGATATGAATTGTATATATATATATATATATATATATATATATATATATATATAATATATATATATATATATAGAGAGAGAGAGAGAGAGTATATATATATATTATAATATATATATATATATATATATATATATATATATATATATATTATATAGAGATAGAGAGAGAGAGAGAGAGAGAAGAGAGAAAGAGAGAGAATTATACATAATGTATGTATATATATATGTACATACATATATATATATGTAATATATATATATATATATATAATATTATAATATTTATATATATATATATATATATATATATATATATATATATATATATATATATATATATATATATATAGAGAGAGAGAGAGAGAGAGAGAGAATTATACATAATGTATGTATAGAGAGAGAGAGAGAGAGAGAGAACTATACATAATGTATGTATAGAGAGAGAGAGAGAGAGAGAGAGAGAGAGAGAATTATACATAATGTATGTATATATATGTATGTATGTATACAAAAAGAAATAAGAAAGTAAACATAAGGAGAAGGAAGCCCAGCCCAACCCCATCATAGGAATTCCAGCCAGCCCAGTCGGGCCAGAGGCCCACAGGCCCGCCCAACCCAAAATTTCCCATAAACCAGAGCCTGTAGCTCGATCCCGACGTATATATGTATATCGCGATCGAAGGATCGAAATCGAGAAAACCCTAACACCGCAACCATCTATACCTGCGCGCCCCTGGAGACCACGATCACGTGCGCCACCCTGCGTGTCACCGCTGCACGCCGCCACCGCTGGCCGGCTAGGCACGAGAACCAGCCCACGCGCGGACACAACAGCGATAGCGTGCAGCCTTGGGCTGATTTCACAGTGACGATTCGTCGTGTAAAGTCGATCGTTTTCTGATCCTCCTTCGCAGGTTTGTCGACAACCCTGCCAACTTCATATTTCAATAAATAGATCGGAATAGAACCTCTTACAAATCCATGGAAAATCGAACCAAAGTTCGGTAAAAACCTGTTCGAAAACAGGGCAAATAACAGTCCATATATCCACATTTAAAGATCAATTTCGATCGATCTAATGCCAGATTAGAAATTATGCTTGAACATAGTTATAGACAACATATAGGACTCCACAATCCAATTTACAGAAGTCGATTTCATCGACTGCACGCCGAGAAATCGGATCCCAAAGTTTACCAAAAACCTATTTTAAAAATAATAAAATCCTTCTATACGGCATGCGTTCCGCCAATCCGGGTGACGTGGTCGCGAACCGAAAGCATCAAAAGGTGTGTATCGGCTTCGCGGACGTGTGGGCTTTGGCGAAATTCAAATTGGTTGCGTGTGCACGACGAATTTGATACGTATCCGTCAAAATTCACCGTATCGACCTATGTACAAATTTCTTAATTACTTTGTGCACGTTCGTCAGATCGAGACAAAACTTGCGCCAACAGGACCGTATCATTTTTCTGGACCTGTATGCCAATTTTGGTCCGATTCTAAGACAGTTGACCTGATCGCCGTTTTACGGGCCCCACGGTCCGACTCAATGGGCAATTTTGTGCACGGCCCGCCGGAATCCAACTTTGGACATATGGTTGAGTTCGTATCAGAAAATTAGACCAGTTGACATATAGTTTGATGACTTTAGAGACTATAGACTTTGGCACATTTTTCGGTGCGGGTCCAACGACTGACACCGTTTTGATCCAAAATTACTGTTTTACCTCTGTGTCCAGAATTGGACTTAAAGATAGGCAATTCTAGCTAATTTGACTATTCTAAAAATGTTAGTAATGTTTATTTCAGTATCCAGAGACTTCTACATGTGTTGACTGTTGTGGCTGGTATAGTATTATCGGTTTCACCAGCACAGGACCTCAGGCGAGTACATCTCTGATAGTTTTATATTTGATTATTTCTATGAATCATGTACGTAGTAGTATTTTACATTGATATTTTTTTGGTTCTTGACACGATGTTACACGAGATAGTAGTTATGGATTCTTTATATGTTGTTCATGACCAATCTATTACGTGTTCGTGACCTGTTTGGATCCATGAGTACTAGTCGGGCGGGGGAAATACTCTAGACATATAAACAAACCCAAATTATTTATGCCTAATAGCAGTCGCACACTTCACGTGCGGCGTGCCGGATCTTATTCGTTCCTAATAGCAGTCGCACATTTCATGTGCGGTGTGCCGGATTTACCCTTAGCCGTTTACATGTCGAAGTAGTATTTCAACTCACTAGATAGGTACAATGTCTGGTTCTACAGTATATATTGCTGGCTATAGGTCTTATCTATTTTTAATACTCACTTGCCTTGTTTCCCCATGCTCAGTTTCTGTCATGATTCTATACTTGTCTTTTCGTCGTGTATTTTATTATTATTTACAGATTTATGGATTTTGTCATTTATTGAATCTGTTTTGAGATTGTACTCATTCTATTCCTGACTGGAAACCAACATTTTTTAGGTTTAGCCGCGATCACTCTTAGCACTGGGAAGGCATGGGTATGCTGAGGTCAACCTAGATAGTTGTATTAGCTGTCCACTCTATTTTGTGAGATATTGTATTTTCTAGTAAATGTGAAGTTGTAAAACCTTGTAATTTATAAAATTGATATAGTAATGTGAATGAGCAATATATGTTATACTTTATGATTTTGAACATATTGGTCGTGACAGCGTTCTACCGCCGACTCTGCGACGTGGGCTGGCTTGGACACGTCTCGTATCCGAAAAGTGGGTACGGGTCGTGACACCTGTATATTACGTACCTTGTTGCGTCCCGCTGAGAACCTAGTTTTTCTCCAGATTTAGACAACGAGGATTATCCGGAGGTCAACGGATCCGGAGTTGACGCAGGAGTGGAACTATTTGTAGATGAAGAGATCGATCCAGCTGAGTAGTTCGACCATTGGTAGAACACTTTCTTTTGATTCTGACTTCATTATCTAATAGCATGTCGTCAGAATCAGTTATCTTCTTGTATTTTATTTTCATTCAGTATTGTATCAACGAGATTGTTTCTGTAAGACTCTTCGTTCAGTGTTGTATTATGATTACATTTCAGACTATGTTATTTCAGCACATTATAGTTTTATTCAGATTTTTGCCTATGTATTCCTTGATCATATTTTGTGGATGAGATTAGTATTTATGATTGTTTGGGCATTACTCTTTATTACTGCACTTTACAGCTTAAGTGCTACCCTAATGGATCCATTACATTGGGTAAATCTTTGGAAGTGGTACTCGCTGGCCTTGCCACGTAGCTCGGTTCCATACTTTTGGAACTGGGGCATGACATGGTTTTTGTGATGGCCCATACAGGTCGAGATTTAAATCGTATTGGTAACCTAACTGTGCCAAGAGAGCCTGCAATTAGGATTAGAACTTAGAGATCTTATCTACTTGCATAAATACCTCTCTATGACACCTCCTCATCGCTTTCATTACCAAACTTATATCCTGTTTGATTCCAAGTCACTAATTTTTCGCTTATCTACTTTCAGAATATGAATCTCAGAAGTGGACACGTGGCGCAGCAGGATGGCATCCCCCGGGACTCCGTATCATCGGACGAGTCGACTCTGAGGCAGTCACTCATGATGACTCCAGCTCCTGAGGTTAGATTTCTCAGCAGACTGAGGTGCCGCCAGGCGAGCAGCGGTACTAGGCACAGCCAGGACAGCAATAGCCCCAGAGTACAGAGCCGCAGTAGCAGCCACCACCTCTGTCGCCCCCATAGATGCCTTAATGCTATTTTTATCACTAGGACAGCAGGCGGACGGGCAACAATTGTATCAAATAATTTACGTCATGATGCAGGCCCAACAACAAATTCAGTATCAGGCCCAGCAGCAGGCTCAGCAACACCAGACGGTTACTCTGAGGGAGAGTATCGTTACTGCGCTGGAGCAGGTGATACCATCTGAGCGATGACAATCGACTGGGTCTATCAAGGACTTCTGTCACATGGTGTCCCTTCTATTTTTGGGCACGGAGGAGCCTACAGAGGTTCATGCATGGCTTACTAGCATCGAGCACTAGTTGGAGGCCGCAGAGCTTCCAAGGGATAGATGGATGAAGGCCGTCAGGATGCAGCTGACGGACAATGCACACCACTGGTGGTTGGTCGAGGAGCATCGGCTAGGACCCGATCAGGTCACTTGGGAGGATTTCTCCAGAATCTTCAAGGACATGTTCATTTCGGCTACAACACGTGCAGAGCTTCAGGACAAGTTCATGCATCTTACCCAGGGCAGCATGACGGTCGAAGAGTACAACACAAAATTCCTTCATCTGAGCCGATTTGTCCCGTATTTGATCGATACTGAGGAAAAGAAGGCCGAGAAGTTCTATGATGGCCTACGCTTCGAGCTACAGAGATTAGTAGGATCAGTCGTACCTACTTCACATTCGGAGATCCTGACAGCAGCTCAACGTCAGGAGCGCATCAACTAGAGGGAGGCTAGCATGAAGCACCCTTATTCAGCAGCAATACCAGCTAGGGTACCGTAGGGAGGACCGACAAAGCGTCATCAGATTCATCAGCCACAGATGGCGACGACAGCAGTAGTACCAGGGGCCACCTGCCAGTACTGTGGCAAGGTAGGCCATGCCATGAAGGATTGTCGATGCAGATTGGGATGTCTGATTTATGGTTCTGACTAGCACCAGATGTAGCCTCCCTCCTCGAAAAATTTTTGGAATATTTTTTATTATTTATTTATTTGATTTCAATGGTGATTTTTTAGATATTTCTATAAATAATTATTAGGTAACTATTACGATAGATGACTTTAGCCACAGATGAGATTTGGAGTACAAGGTGACTAGAAATCGTGGCATGGATAGTGCAGTGGCGTGCTTTGACTAAGTGTATTAGCCCTGGTAGGGAAGGCCGAGCCATAGTAATGTCCTAACTAGGAAAACAGGCCAAGTTGCGACTTAACCCTTACCGAAGTTTATTTATTTATTAATTATATTATTATGTTTAGGAAATCCGGTTATACCATTTTAGCCCGGATTGGACCCGAACTGAGCTCAAGCCCATGTAGTCATGCGAGACGTCCAATGACATTCGTGTTGACGTGTTTTGTAAGATTGTGTCGTATTCCATTTTAATAAACTGATGAATATTTCTAAGTATTCGTATTTAAATATTATAAATATTATTGTTAGTGATATTCAATGATATTATATAGGTCAGTCTACATTTTGGTAGACGGTACATGGTGGTATATACCCCATTACTGGTTTATTGAATTCGTTATTACTATTATTATTATTTTATTACCAGTGTTATTGAGGTTATTATTAATAATATTATTTTGGTGATATTATTTTGTCAAATAAATGTGTGTTTGGTTATATGTATATATACATATATAGATATAAATGTGTGTATATAAATATTATTTGATTATATGTATATATACATATATAGATATAAATGTGTGTATATAGATATTATTTGATTATACGTATATGTATATATATAGGTATTTAAATATAGGTATATGTATATATATATATAGGTAATTATATATATGTATATATTATAGAGTAAAATAAAAGAAGTAATTGATAAACCCCAAACCCATAACCCAGCCACAGCCCATGCATTAAATCCCAACCACAAACCAGCCCGGCCCATGCAGCTAGCCGAGCGGGCACCGCTCCAATTTTCAAAATCGAGCCCCCTTGGAATCGCACAGCGCCTGACTGTAAACCGCGTATAAATAGAAGTGACGAGAGGGAATCCCTCGGATAAATCTCGAAACCCTAAACTCCTCCGCGCCACCACCTGGGCGCACACCCCGCGCGCGTGTTCGCCGCCGAGGGTGCGCCGCCGGCCGGCCGGAGACGCCAAACCACGCGGGGAATCGAATCACGCAACAGCAGCAGTTGCAGCAGTTGAGGTAACTTCTCGACCGAATTTTTTCGTGTATTCTCCATCGTTTTTCGATCCATAACTTGCTACGGATAGCCAATATAACCGAGATGAAATCCCATCAAATCGATCGAGTGCAATTTGATCGTATGGTTCAAGAATCGAGGTAGAAATTCTCGAAAAACCATGTTAACTATCTCAATGAACACACAACAGAAAAAGAAGGGAAGGAAAAACTGCTAACCCTCCCCCAAAGCATAGGGCTCGAAACCAAGACCTCTAAGCTGCCTACATAAAGCTAACCAGGTGGGTTGTCTCTCAAGTTGTTGGGATGCTACTCTACTCCCTATTCAATTTTTCTGATGCATATGTTCTCTATTCTACTAATGCATTTATATCATATTTTATTGCCAAATGTATTACTTGCTTCTCTTTGCATTCATCTTTGAAGTATATTGCACACAATATCCAGTATTTAATGATATTTGATTGCCGGTCCTATACATATCCCTTTTATCCCTATTGATATACAACAGAGCTTGCTAAATTAATTCTCAGTAGCACACATACCAATCACCATTACTACACCAACCACCATATAAATAAGGTCCCATATACATGAATAGTCCCATGCAACATTTTAGGAGTAGTGTAACGTGCACCTCTTGTAATCCTCCTTTATCTTCTTCTTCATCCTACCATAGCATCATCATATGTATAAGGGAATCATTGTTTCTTCTTAACAATCAACTTGCTGTTAACCATAGTTCTCCCACCTTAATATATATCTAGTTATCAATATTGCTATACGGGTTGAAAGAAAATATACGTGCACACAGTGACTGCCTCTTCATCAACAACTCCAAGGGGTTTCTTCACCATAGTTAACTATAATCACATTTGAAAGGACCATGACACAAAGACACAGAGACACAATGCATCATAGCTAAAATAGGAAAATCTCCAACTATAGGTAGTTGAAGACAATGATGGAAACCATGGGTAAAGAAAACTCATAGAGATCCGGAGCTCGAATATGGACAATGTGGTCCCCTACGTCAATACTGGATCCAGGGAGGGCGAGTGGCTAGTCGAGGAGGTTCTCGATTGGAAGGAAGGGGTCGGCTAAGTTTGAGTGAAGGATGAAGAAATGAAGGGGTTATAGCTTCAGATGGCGGCTGCTAGGGTTTTTCAAGTTTGGAGAAGGAGGTTTAAGTGAATAGGAGTGTATTTATAGGGGTGGTTAGGTTTAGGTCGAGGGGCTGCTAGGTCTAGCTGTCGCTCTGGTAGAAGATGTGTTGTGCACAACAGTTAAAGGCCTGCTGGCGTATGCGTACGAAGGAGGAAGGAGAACTGTGGTAGGGGGGTTAGGTTTAACGGGTTGTGTATGCAAAACTTAAGGAGACTCGCCCGGTGAATAATGCTTCCAAGCGACTCGGACGAGTCAAATCGTTTGCCCTCTCAAAACCTTCTTGCTGCAATCGAGAATCATAATTGGCTGCTCCATATATGATAGGCTCGTCCCAACTATAATCTCTGAATGATCGAGCACGTAACTAGGGTTTGCCATGTACCTTCTCAACTACGATATGTGGAAAATGTCATACACTCTCTCAAATGACGTGGGTAATGCTAGATGATAAGCCACCTCGCCAACTTGCTCCAAAATGTCGAAAGGCCCGATGTACCTCGGACTCAACTTGCCTTCGTTGCCAAATCTAATAGTCCCTTGGGTTGGTGATATCCTCAAAAATACGTGGTCGCCTTCCTTGAATTCTAAAGGTTGACGATGCGCATCAGCCTAGTATTATTGCCTATCATGTGTCGCTCTGAGGTGACTCTGAATCTGCTTCATCGTTTCCACTATCTGCGTCACCAACTTTGGACCAAGTATCTGACGTTCTCCGACATCACTCCAACAAATTGGAGACCTGCACTTCCTGTCGTACAGTGCCTCGAAGGGTGTCATCTGTATGCTCGCCTGGTAACTGTTGTTGTATGAGAACTCGACCAAATATAGGTGATCCTCCCAAGATCCTCCAAAGTCCAACATGCATGCTCTTAGCATATCCTCGAGTGTCTGAATCATGCGCTCTGACGGTCCGCCAGTCTGCGAGTGATAGGATGTGCTAAACTTGAGGCAAGTTCCCAAACTCTCCAACATACTCCACCAAAAATGTGAAGTAAATTTGGAATCTCGATCCGACACAATGCTCACTGGCACTCCGTACAGACGTACTATCTGCCTTATGTATAAGTCCGCCAGAATCTTCGTAGATTTCCCAACTCTGAAGGGCAAAAAATGAGCCGACTTGGTGAGTCGATCCACGATGACCCAAACTGCATCCTTTTCGTTGGGGCTCCTCAGGAATCCAGTGACGAAGTCCATCGTGATATGTTCCCACTTCCACTCAGAAATAGGAAGCGGCTGCAATAGTCCTGCAACTTCTGGGGCTCGACCTTGACCTGCTGACAGACCAAACATCTTGATACAAATCGAGCGATCTCCTTCTTTATTCCATACCACCAGTAATGGTGCCGTAAGTCCCTGTACATCTTTGTACCACCGGGATGAATAAAATATATCGAGCTATGTGCCTTTGTCATCAACTCTTGGCGTAGTTCTCCACTCAGAATGCATAGGCGATCTCCAAACCTCAACGTCCCATCCTCGTGAATCCACAGTGTTGTCTGCTCGCCGGCCTCGGTACTCTCCCGGAGTCTCCTGAATCTCGCATCTGTAGGTAGACAGCCTTGATCCTCTCAACCAAAGTGGACTGTACTTCAAGGGTCGATAACTGTCCGTCCATATCTAATAGTACAACCTCTATCCCCAACTTTTGGAGATCCTCCAATAAATGATGCTGAGTCATCAAGAAGTATGTCGTGGGCTTCCTGCTCAAGGCATCCGCCATGACATTCGCCTTGTCTGGATGGTTCTGCAACTCGATCTCAAAGTCTTTTATCAGCTCTAGCCAACGTCTTTGCCTCATATTCAGCTCCTTTTGTGTGAAGACGTACTTCAGGCTCTTGTGATCAGTAAATATCTCTACCTCTCTCCATAAAGATAGTGCCTCCAAAGCTTCAGTGCAAATATCACTGCAGCTAGCTCTAAGTCGTGCGTCGGGTAGTTCTTCTCGTGGATTCTTAACTGTCTTGATGCGTAGGCCACAACATTATCGTGCTGTATCAGAACGCATCCTAAACTGCTCCCGGATGCATCGTTGTACACTACAAATCCTCCAGATCCTGAAGGTAGTGTCAAGATAGGTGCTGTTGTCAGACGCTTCTTTAGCTCATCAAATGTCGTCTGACACTTCTCTGTCCAGATAAACTCCTGATCCTTATGTGTTAAATGCGTCATTGGCTCAACAATCCTCGAAAAGTTTTCTACGAACCTCTGATAATATCCGCAAGCCCATGGAAACTCCTAACCTCCGTAATTGACGTTGGTGCAAGCCAAGTCTTTACTGTTTTAATCTTCTCTTGATCCACCGCTAATCCATCTCCAGTAATAATATGCCCAAGGAAAGATACCTCGCTCAGACATAGCTCACACTTACTGAGCTTGGCGTAGAGTCTTTTCTTTCTCAATGTCAGCAGCACGATCCTGAGATGCTCCTCATGCTCCTCGTGGCTCTTGGTGTACAGCAAAATGTCATCAATGAACACCAATATGAACTTTCCAAGTACTGGTGGAACACCTTGTTCATTAGACTCATGAGCACTGCTGGCATGTTAGTTAAACCAAACGGCATCACAAGGTACTCATAGTTTCCATACTTCGTCCGAAAAGCCATCATCAGAATGTCCTCCTTCCGTACCTTAATCTGGTGGTAGCCTGACCTGAGATCAATCTTCGAAAACACACAAGCACCACTCAATTGGTCAAATAAATCATCAATACGTGGCAATGGATATCTGTTCTTCACTATCACATCATTCAACTCTCTTTAGTCGATGCACAACCGTACCGATCCATCCTTCTTTGGTACAAGCAAGACTGGAGCTCCCCATGGTGAAACACTAGCCCAAATAAATCCCAAATCCAATAGCTCATCTATCTGGATGTTCAACTCACGTGCCTCCTTCGGTGCCAGTCTGTACACGTGGAAAGTAATCGGTGGCATTCCTGGAACTAGCTCGATAGAGAACTCTATCTCCATGTCCGGTGGCAGTCCTGGAAGCTCATCGAAAAAAATATCCTCAAACTCTGAGACGATCACCGGGCGTGCTGACTCCTCTAATGCAATATGTGCCTCAAGGGTTGGATGATCATCCATCTCTACGGTTCCTTGAGAGAACTCAAACTCGGTGTAACCTGGGGTCAAAATATGATGTATTTATGTCGGCAATCTATCGTCGCATGGTACTGGCTCAACCAATCCATGCCAAGAACCACATTATAGTCTGGCATAGAGAAGACTAGAAATCAGGCACGCATTTTACGCCCGCAAACAACTACTGAACAAGATCTACATGTATCGCTAATGGATACTATTCTACCTCCTGTAAGAATCCTCATAGTCTTCGAAAAGGGTGTATTAGCTACTCTTTGGGTGGCTACAAAACTAGCAGCTATAAGTAAATACGTGGCACCAGAGTTAAATAATACTAATGTAGGTAATGAAGCAACGAAAATAGTACCTACGATGACTTCTCCAGCTGTCTCTGCCTTCTCAACTGTCATAGCAAAAGCCTGTCCACGCCCATGTGCACTAGCCTGTTGTCTGGCCTACTGAAATCAGGCTACCTGCGGTGCCAAGGGTTGCCTCCTCTGGTACCATCCAGGTGTTGCTAGTCGTATCGCCCTAACTCCAGTGTGGGGTGCTCTCGGACCGTAGAACTGGGACCTCGGTGCTGGCCGGTGCACCATAGGTGGTAATGCTCGATGCACAATACATTTTCGAACCTGGTGTCACGACCCGCACCCGATTTTCGGACGTGAGCTCGTGAGCAAGCCAGCTACGTATCGAGCGGATTCCAGCCCGACTCGAGTACGTATAAGCTGTCAAGGTCATGGTATCATGTCTAATCTAAACTATATCTCAATCCACAAGAATCATATAAAGCTAGAATGAACAAGTATGGGTCATGGTCTGCAGCCCATTAGCATATTGTTCGATTAGACTCCAAGAATGATATGAGTCTATAAATAAGCAGAGTATATCATGGTACTGAATATAAAGCATGAAAGGATAATAAATTAATATCACAAGCAAATACCTGTATCATAGATCGTAATCCTCCACCATCCCGCTCTACTAACTAACTCCATGCAATCGCTAAACCTGAAGAGATCATCAGGTCCTCAGAGGACTAGCAAGATACATAAAACATGCCTATCTAACAGTTTAATCATGCAATAATATAGACATGGTATAAATAGGAACTAGACAGAAAACTGACATATGGCTACTGACAGGTAACTATGAACACGGATACAGGATCAAGTATGCATAAATGAACTGCTGGTAGATCAATGGATACCAACCCTCGCCCCGAATGTGGACTCGCAGGTCAGCTTCAAGACAAGTCACCCTCGCTCCGTATGTGTGTAAACCCTCCTAAATTTCTACTACGATTTTTTTAAATATTTTTCGTATCTATTTTGTACTTCGTACGTCGCATACAAGTTCACATTTTTATTTGCGTGGCGAGCGAGATTGCATTTCGTATTCGCTCGACGAGTGCGAATATGCGTCGAGGTACATATTTTAGAAAAACATTTTTATTATAAATTTTATTTTATATAAAAAAAGTATATATGTGATAAATATGTTTATTTTGGATAAAAGAGTTATTTTATTTGTCACTTAAAAATAAGTAGTAAGTTGTAAATTTTGGTTTATATAAAATATATTCCGAATATTTTGCGAAATAGGAAATTTGTTTATTTTGCTATGATTTAAGTATTTACCTTAATTTTCAAAATTAATTAATATTATATTTTAATATTTATGAAAAAGATATTTGGAATCTTGTTTTATTCAATATTTGATTAAATATGGTAAATTAAATTGCAAAAGATTTTATTGGCTTTATTTAAAATATTTTAAATTAAGTATAGAATTTATCTAGATTGGATTTAAATTAAATTAAGTATTTTTAAAATGATTTAAATTAATAGGGGATTTATCTAATTGGGATTTAAATTATCCCAATCCCTATCTAACTGGGAATTCCCGCCTCCTATAAAAGGAGAGGTACTCCTCTAGCATTTTCCCATCCACAACCAAGTGCATCGTGTCTGTGCCTCCTCTCCTCCACTATTTTTTTTCATACAAATACAATAATTTTGTTCTGTATCCGACAATCCCGGATACCCCGTCCGTGTCTCGCAGGACACGACGGTTCTGCCATCACCATCCTCGTCTCCCCGAATCCCTCCGTCGCCGTCAGCATCTTCACCACCACCATCGTTCCCACCGGCACCACCGCCGTACCTCCGGCCACGTCCTGCCAATCAGCACCGCCACCATCTCCATTGCCACCGTTCCGACTCCACCCCGACCCCTGTCTTCACCACTGCCGTCACCACCAGCCCGCGACAGCCCCGCCTTTACCATGCCCATCCCCGAACTTCCGTCACCGACACCACCACCAGTTCAAACGCCCCACCACCATCACCCATAGACGAAGGAAGGAAGAAGAACTCGTACCTAATTCCGCAGCCGCCGTGCGCATGCCGTGTCCGTTGGCCGAGTCCGACGCGTCCTCTCCCTCCCGTGTCGACTTCCGCGTCAAGCCGGCATCGCCCGACCACCACGGATCCCAGATCCGGCGCTCTTGACCATTTGAGAAACCCTCACCTATTCGCATCTCGCCGGTACGCCGTCGGGAAGTCCACCGACAGGCGCCTGCGCCCTCCGCCACGGACTTCCGGCCACGCTCGCCAAACGAGCACCGCCGCCGCCCCTTCCGAATCCACCGCCCGCCGCGAGCCCCGGACGTGTCGCCGGCGACCACGTCGGAGCCGCCCTCTGAAAACCCTTATTCTCGCCTCCATCTTCCTGATCTACTCCGCGCACAGATCCGCGGCGTCGCCGCCGTCGGCACACGTGTCGGTCGAGACGCCGGAGTTCCCCAGCCACCGTGCGTCCTCCTGCCGGCAGCCGTGCCGCCCTTCCCCGGTGAGAACCCTCCCTCTGCTCCCCCTCTCACTCTTCTCTCTCTCTCCATCTCACTGAATGGAATGGGGGAAAGTCTGCTTAGTTTTTAGTTTTTTTTCATTGTTGTGGTTATCATTAGTTTTATTATATTATTATTAAGTTTATTATTATTATTATTATTATTATTATTACAGTTATTAGTAATATTATTATAATTATTATTATTATTATCATTATTATTAATACTATTACTGTTATTATTTTTATTATTAGTATTATTATTATTAGTATTGTTATTAGTATTATTAATATATTAAAAACTTTTGTTATAATTATGACTTTATATTAAATTGTTTTATTAAATAAATAGGCAATATTTTTTAAAAATTTATTAAATATTTCTGACTAAGGAAAGGTTAGCTTTCTACAAAATTTGTATATTTTACAACTTACAAGTTTACCAGTAGACGATTTCCAAATATTACAAATGATTATTACTTTTAGCTACTAGTTTTCTCTCTATAAATTATTTTTACAAAAACTATGGTATTTGCTTACAAACGAGTTTTCATTCACTAAGTATTGGTCTGAAAACATATTATTACTAATAAGGTTAGTTTCTAGTATTATAAATATTTTTCTAAAAATATGGTACATAACTTTCTACACAAGTTCCCTCAAATATCTTGATTGCGACTGATCATCTTTCCTATTTCCTCGCGACCTTGGACCTCTGCACCATGACTATAACTATTGGACCAAGCTGGACTAATTAGATTATCGCACACCAGGCGTAACACCAGGCAAGATACCTTGCCATTATACTGTTTATTTTTAGTTGCATTTTATTTACATATCACTGTTCATTTATTTCTAGTTCTTGATTACTGCCTGCACAGTGATATTAGTTGTACCTTGTTATTTATCCTTTGATTGTATATGGACTTAGAGTTAGGGGACTACCACTAGCTTAGTGCATTGCATAAACTTTGACACTGTTGTGCCACGAGATGTGTGAGTTATGAGTAGCATATAGTCTACGGACTTGCGTGTTAGCTGATCACTGATGCGTGTAGGACGTGCGTTAGGTCTAACTGTCAATAGTTGTGTGTTAGAAGACTTGACGGTTAGTAGTGTTACATGGTCGTGGATGCGACATGATAGGTACATTGGGTGGAGAGAATATTTCCTTGTCGTATGGGCTTCGATTGCACTTCCCCTATAACCCGGACGCTCCGCTGGAGATACGGGTATGAGCCTCTCAGGTTGGCCACTGTCGTTTTTGAACGTCATGCTCTCGGTCACTGGTGCCCAAGTGGGGACTATACCAGATCCCATTACAGCCAGGGCTCATACGACAAAAGGTTTGTTCTCACTGCATGTTCACTTTAGTATGGTTAGATTACCTTATAGTGTCTTGTCACTTTCTTTGATTGTGGCATATTTTATATTCAGTATTATATGGCATGTTGATATATCTTGTTACGTCCCTCTGAGGACCTGGTTATCTCGCCAGGTGTGTGCTCTTATAATTTCTGCAGGTGCTCTAGCTAAGGACATGACTTGCGCTCTGTTCATCGAGATGTTGCTCTTGGATCGTCATCTCCTTGCTCTACTAAATTCCTTTCCTTGTATATTTTGTTCTTATTAAAATTAGTTGGTAGTGGACTTTGTCTCCGCCCAACGATTGTATACATGACAAATTCAAAGTTGCTTTTATATCATATTTATCTTTATGGATGAGATTTAGTACCTTGGTTACTGTATTTTACAGCTTATGTATATATACGAGGGTCCATATACTTTGTATGTATACAGCTGGCATGATTGCGTTCTAGTCCTACGTATTTTGGAACTGGGGCGTTACAATGTGGACTCGCAGGTACAAAGGCAACCCTCGCCCCGTGTGTGGACTCGCAGGTTGTGGGAAAGACAAGAAATAGCAGTTCACTCACACATACTTGCAGGCACGACTCAGTCAAGACACAGGTGAAGACACGACACGACCCAATCACGATACACGAGAGAACCAATCCAATATGAACTAACAAGGCTAACCATGTAAAAGGACTATAGCTATACTAGCATGTATGATATACAAATCACAAGTAATAACCAACTAGTAAAACTATATACTAATAGAAATATGCATGTAAATAAACTGTAGAGGGAGGCAAGGTATACTTGCCTGGGGGTTGCACGAAGAACCAACAATGTAACTCCAATCAATAAGTCAGAAAGTCCAAGTCATCACAACTGTCTCCGAAAGCTGAAATAAACATTACCAATGTTCTCAGAATAGTCAAATTATCTAGGATTGCCTGTCCTTAAGTCCAATTCTGGACACAGGGGCAAAACGGTAATTTTTGGGCAAAAACGATGTCCGCCGTTGGACCTACTTTGCACCGAAAAGCGTGCCAGAGTCAATGGTCTCTAAAGTCGTCAAACTACATGTCAACAGGTCCGATTTTCCGATACGAACCCAAACGTATGTCCAAGGTTGGATTCCGGCGGGCCGTGCACAAAATCGCCCGTTGGATGGGACCGTAGGGCCCGCAAAACGACGTACGATTCAATTATCTCAGATTGGACCAAACTTGGCATACAGGACCAGAAAAACGATACGGTCTTGATGGCACAAGTTTCGTCTCGATCTGACGAGCGTGCACAAAGTAATTGAGAAATTTGCAAAGTGCACGATACAGTGAATTTCGACGGATACGCATCAAATTCGTCGCGCACACGCGACCAATTTGAATTCCTTCAAAGCCCACACGACCACGAAGCCGTTACGCACCTTTCGATGCTTTCGGTTCGCGACCACGTCGCCCGGATTGGCGGGACGCACGTCGTGTGGATGAATTTCTATTATTTTTGAAAACAGTTTTCTAAGTTTTTTTCCGGATTTTCACACGCCGATTTCTCGACGCACACTAGCTGAAATTAAAAACTACAAAAAGAAAATCAAAGGCCTCTATGTTGTCTAAACTTTCTTAGATTAAAACTTTTTTATAAAACTTTTGTACTGTTCGTGAGTCGGCTTCAAAAATGGGGTCTTGCAGTGTTTACACTGTTCTTAAGGGCAAGGTTTTTTTCGAGAATTTCTACCTCGATTCTTGAACCATACGATCAAATTGCACTCGATCGATTCGATGGGATTTCATCTCGGTTATATTGGCTATCCGTAGCAAGTTATGGATCAAAAAAAGAAGGAGAATACGCGAAGAAATTCGGTCGAGAAGTTACCTCAACTGCTGCAACTGCTGCTGTTGCGTGATTCGATTCCCCGCGTGGTTTGTCGTCTCCGGCCGGCCGGCGGCGCGCGTGCGCGCGGGGTGCGTGCCCAGGTGGTGGGTCGGGGGAGTTTAGGGTTTCGAGATTTATCCGAGGGATTCCCTCTCGTCACTTCTATTTATACGCGGTTTACAGTCGGGCGCTGTGTGATTCCAAGGGGGCTCGATTTTGAAAATTGGAGCGGTGCTCGCTCGGCTAGCTGCATGGGCCGGGCTGGTTTGTGGTTGGGATTTAATGCATAGGCTGTGGCTGGGTTATGGGTTTGGGGTTTATCAATTACTTCTTTTATTTTACTCTATAATATATACATATATATAATTACCTATATATATATACATATACCTATATTTAAATACCTATTTATATACATAAACATATAATCAAATAATATCTATATACACACATTTATATCTATATATGTATATATACATATAACCAAATAATATTTATATACACACATTTATATCTATATATGTATATATACATATAACCAAACACACATTTATTTGACAAAATAATATCACCAAAATAATATTATTAATAATAACCTCAATAATACTGGTAATAAATAATAATAATAATAGTAATAACGAAATTCAATAAACCAGTAATGGGGTATATACCACTATGCACCGTCTACCAAAATGTAGACTGACCTATATAATATCATTGAATATCACTAACAATAATATTTATAATATTTAAATACGAATACTTAGAAATATTCATCAGTTTATTAAAATGGAATACGACACAATCTTACAAAACATGTCAACACGAATGTCATTGGACGTCTCGCATGACTACATGGGCTTGAGCTCAGTTCGGGTCCAATCCGGGCTAAAATGGTATAACCGGATTCCCTAAAACATAACAATATAATTAATAAATAAATAAACTTCGGTAAGGGTTAAGTCGCAACTTGGCCTATTTTCCTAGTTAGGACATCACTATGGCTCGACCTTCCCTACCAGGGCTAATACACTTAGTCAAAGCACGCCACTACACTATCCATGCCACGATTTCTAGTCACCTTGTACTCCAAATCTCATCTATGGCTAAAGTCATCTATCGTAATAGTTACCTAATAATTATTTATAGAAATATCTAAAAAATTACCATTGAAATCAAATAAAAAAAATATTCCAAAAATTTTTCGAGGAGGGAGGCTACAAATCTACCCACCTTAAAAATAATTTCGTCCTCGAAATTCCAATTCATAACTATTTCTAAAAATCAAAGTCTACTATCACTTTAATCTCCTCCAAATTTAATTTCTAAAATATTTTATGGCCTTCTCTAGTCATTTGGTATTTACGAAATCTCGAGGACTTCTACCCACCTTTGGTTACACTACTCCCTTGAAACATAGGTCGCTAAAATCTTATAATCTTCTAACTAGTGGCTAATAATTCTACCAAAATATCTAGAACCTATGATACCTATAATCCCTCATATATAAACAACCAATATTCAATAGTCAAGCAATATTATACTATAATTTAAGGATTTCTGATAAATTCTAGATAGCACGATTATTCATCACCCTGAAATAGGAAGCGACGAGAATCAATGGTACGAAAAGCAAGAAAGTATAATCGAGAGCAAATATGGAGTTTTCAAGGACGTAGAGAATTTCTAGGAGAATTTTCAAGGCAGTGTCGATTGAGATTTCTAAGGTTTAGTCATTGTCGCAGGCTCGTACCAGTACAGTTACGTAACCGGTACGATATGCTTTGACCTGCATGGGCCACCAAAAAAACTTGTCACGACCCGCACCCGGTTTTTGGACGCAAGCTCGTGAGCAAGCCAGCTACGTATCGAGCGGACTCTAGCCCGACTCGAGTACGTATAAGCTGTCAAGGTCATGGTATCATGTCTAATCTAAACTATATCTCAATCCACAAGAATCATATAAAGCAAGAATGAACAAGTATGGGTCATGGTCTGCAGCCTATTAGCATATTGTTCGATTAGACTCCAAGAATGATATGAGTCTATAAATAAGCAGAGTATATCATGGTACTGAATATAAAGCACGAAAGGATAATAAATTAATATCACAAGCAAATACCTGTATCATAGATCGTAATCCTCCACCATCCCGCTCTACTAACTAACTCCATGAAATTGCTAAACCTGAAGAGATCATCAGGTCCTCAGAGGACTAGCAAGATACATAAAACGTGCCTATCTAACAGTTTAATCATACAATAATATAGACATGGTATAAACAGGAACTAGACAGGAAACTGACATATAGCTACTGACAGGTAACTATGAACACAGATACAGGATCAAGTGTGCATAAATGAACTGCTGGTAGATCAATGGATACCAACCCTCGCTCCGAATGTGGACTCGCAGGTCAGCTTCAAGACAAGTCACCCTCGCCCCGTATGTGGACTCGCAGGTGCAAAGGTAACCCTCGCCCCGTGTGTGGACTCGCAGGTTGTGGAAAAGACAAGGAATAACAGTTCACTCACACATACTTGCAGACACGACTCAGTCAAGACACAGGTGAAGATACGACACGATCCAATCACGATACACGAGAGAACCAATCCAATATGAACTAACAAGGCTAACCATGTACAAGGACTATAGCTATACTAGCATGTACGATATACAAATCACAAGTAATAACCAACTAGTAAAACTATATACTAATAGAAATATGCATGTAAATAAACTGTAGAGGGAGGCAAGGTATACTTGCCTGGGGGTTGCACGAAGAACCAACAATGTAACTCCAATCAATAAGTCAGAAAGTCCAAGTCATCACAACTGTCTCCGAAAGCTGAAATAAACATTACCAATGTTCTCAAAATAGTCAAATTAGCTAGGATTGCCTGTCCTTAAGTCCAATTCTGGACACAGGGGCAAAACGGTAATTTTTAGGCAAAAATGATGTCCGTCGTTGGACCTGCTTTGCACCGAAAAGCGTGCCAGAGTCAATGGTCTCTAAAGTCGTCAAACTACATGTCAACAGGTCCAATTTTCTGATACGAACCCAACCGTATGTCCAAGGTTGGATTTCGGCGGGCCGTGCACAAAATCGCCCGTTAAGTGGGACCGTGGGGCCCGCAAAACGACGTACGATTCAACTGTCTCAGAATTGGACCAAACTTGGCATACAGGACAAGAAAAATGATACGTTCCTGATCGCACAAGTTTTGTCTCAATCTGACGAGCGTGCACAAAGTAATTGAGAAATTTGCAAAGTGCACGATACGGTAAATTTTGACGGATACACATCAAATTCGTCGCGCACACGCGACCAATTTGAATTTTGTCAAAGCCCACACGACCATGAAGCCGTTACGCACCTTTCGATGCTTTCGGTTCGCGACCACGTCGCCCGGTTTGGCGGGACGCACGTCGTGTGGATGAATTTCTATTATTTTTGAAAATAGTTTTCTAAGTTTTTTCCTGATTTTTACACGCCGATTTCTCGACGCACACTAGCTGAAATTAAAAACGACAAAAAGGAAATCAAAGGCCTCTATGTTGTCTAAACTTTCTTAGATTAAAACTTTTTATAAAACTTTTGTACTGTTCGTGAGTCGGCTTCAAAAACGGGGTCTCGCAGTGTTTACACTGTTCTTAAGGGCAAGTAAAAGAAGCCCCATATAGTTAGATGTGAGTATTAGCTTAACTGGTTTGGGGGCATGGGTGATATGTGAGTGGTCTAAGGTTCAAACCTTGGCTTGGGTAGATAGTGGAATTCTTTTTGGATATGAGTTCTTTTTGGTTAGACGCTAATTGGTTTGTATAGCTTCAACTTAATTTATTTCTTTGCCCTTCGATAAATGATTTTTTTGACAATCCTTTTGGTTTAGACCGATGACCCTAGTATATATATATATATATATATATATATATATATATATATATATATATATATATAAAATATATATATATTATATATATATATATATATATATATATATATATATATATATATATATATATATATATATATATATATATATATATATATATATATATATATATATATACACACTAAATTATATATATATATATATATATATATATATATATAATTTAGTGTGTATATATATATATATATATATATATATATATATATATATATATATATATATATATGTGTGTGTGTGTGTGTGTGTGTGTGTGTGTGTGTGTGTGTGTGTGTGTTTAATTAAATAAGAGATTTTTAGTTCAAATATTAAATTAAATCCTAAATCTAAGTTTTCTATTTTTATATAAGTGATAAAATAACATTGAATAGATCATATTTATACTTGATAATTAATTAGTTAAATATTCCTCTAGGTTCGACACTCAGAACTTGGACGCTGGACCAGCTTTTCATCTTCAGCACCCGGGGCCAGGCAAGTGTACCTTGCCATACTTGTACTTCAGTTACATTATTTAAATTTTTTAAATATTTATCTACGTGTATATTATTGCAACACCTAGGGCTGTGTACGGTACTTTGCGTCCGAATCACATTTGGGTGCCATTGGACGTTGTTCTAATGTGTATCGATACTAGATATTCACTCTTGTGTTACCGTGACAACTCATTGCTGGGTACACTCTGACCCTAGGAGATGTACATGTGACACTACATTATTGGCTGAATTCTGTACTTGATTGCATCTTGATTTACGGAAATTCGAGTCTGATTCTAGAATGATGATATTGATTCCATCACTGATTCTTTCTATTATGACTCGTTGTCCTGGCTAGAGGTTTGACCGAATGTCTCATGGATCATTACGTGAAGTCTCATGGACGGAAAGAACATACACCGTGCGCTTGGGATACTTTCCCTCATGTTACAGTTGCCTCTTACTCAAAGCCTCGGAGATTCATTAGTTACCACAGTTCCTTATCAGAACTGCAGAGATTTCATTAATTACCAGAGTTCCGTATCAGATCTCCGGAGTACACCGTGACAGCTCGCGTGTTCGTGTGATGTTTCTTAAATTGCATTAGCATTTTAGTTGGTTATGTTAGATTCACCTTTTACAGTCACCTTTATTTACCATATTTGTACCTGCACTGTTGTACCTTGGCTAGTATATTATGTACCTTGTTGCGTTCCGCTGAGGACCTAGTTTTTCTCCAGATTTAGACGACAAGGATTATCCAGAGGTCTACGGATCCAGAGTTGATGCAGGAGTGAGACTATTTGCAGACGACGAGATCGATCCAGCTGAGTATCTCGACCTTTGGTAGGGCACTTTCTCTTAATTCTGACTTCATTACCTAGTAGCATGTCATTAGAATCAGTTATCTTCTTGTATTTCATTTTCATTCATTATTGTATCAGCAAGATTGTTTCCGCAAGACTCTTTGTTCAGTGTTGTATTATGATTACATTTCGGATTATGTTATTTCAGCACATTGTAGTTTTATTCAGATTTTTCCCTATGTGTTCCTTGATTGTAATTTGTGGATGAGATTAGTATTTATGATTGTCTGGGCATTACTCTTTATTACTGCACTTTACAGCTTAAGTTATACCCTAATGGATCCATTAAATTGGATAAATCCTTGGGAGTGGTACTCGCTAGCCTTGCCACGTAGCTCGGTTCCGTACTTTTGGAACTGGGGCGTGACATATATGGTAAGACGATATATAATATTAATATATGTATTATTATAGGTGATCTTGGAAGGAGTGACGAAGACACCGGAGTTGGACAGACCTACCCTCAAACAACAATTATAGGCAAGTGTACCTTGCCGTGGTTACAGATTTTTCCTTTCCCTTCTTGTTGTTTATTTTGATTAGCATTACATGACACAGGGACGTCGATACTTAGTGCCCATTTTATAGACGGGTATCGATGTCATGATGATGATGCCGAGTATTGACATTTGGCATTACGTGCATATTGGCGTGTCCATTGACACAATTGACCACATGATACCGACACATTTATGATGCGAGTTTTACATGACTATTCGTGGTATTGACCTCGTACTAGCATTCTAGATTTTTCATCATTACTGCTATTGTTATCGAGATGACTGTACAGACTTGAATTTGATAGATTCTAGACATGGGGTTGGGAAGAACTTGACTACAGTATCAGACCTATTATTGTATGGCCTGTTGTTTAGTGACCCTTTAGCTCTGTAGCAGAGTAGAGGATTATCACTGCAATATTGATTGTCCTTGGTACCAAGACACGGTACTGGGGACAATATCCTACTGAGGTGCTTGTGAGCCTTAATGGAGAGGTCTGGTATTCTAGGAAAGTTTATCACTTGTATAACACATAGACCGGATACAGTAGATTGCCTTAGTTCATATTTTTATATCTGTACCTTGGCATATATATTGTGTACCTTGATAGTCCCCTAAAGACTTGGCTATTTCCCAGGCTTAGACGAAGCTGAAGACTACCTTAGGTTTATGGTACTGGAGCTGAGACCGGAGACGTACCTGCACAGGAGGACGAGATAGTGCCAGAGGATTTCTCGTGATCATGTCATTTCCATATTTAGATTTGCTACATTATTTTCTTTCATTTCATCGGACTTGTAGTTGATTATTACTTTGTTTCTTTTTTGTGGTTTCGGGGTATCTTTTGCCCGTACAGACATTATTACTTTTACTGCTGGATATTTGAGACATTGTCATTATTGGACTTGATATTTTAATGGACTATGTGGATGTGATTATATATATATATATATATATATATATATATATATATATATAAATATATATATATATATATACACACACACACACACACACACACACACACACACACACACACACACACACACACACCCCTGTGGACTGTGTTTGAGAGCTAAAGTATTTTGCTAATGGGCTTGTGTGGTTTGGCTCATTGGTGAAGTACTGCTAGCAGGTATACGTATTCCTGGTCCTGTGTATTTTAGGACTGGGACGTTATATTTCTGTGATGGCCCATGCAGGTCTACGTTAAATTAGTTCGGTTACGTTACTGTACCAACTTGAGCCTGCAATTAGAATAGAAAAGACCTATAGGATCACATCCACATGCTTGATATTTTCCTTGACTTCATTTTAAAATCTCACTTGACTGCTTTATTTGCATCCAATTTCATTTTGTTCTACGGTAATCCTTATTTATTCGTGCTTGTAAGATGAATCTTCGCAGTGGACGTATCTTCCCCTTACTATCACATGAGGACAGCGGGGGCACAGACACTAGAAACCATAAGTGCAGGTCGAGTCATTACGAATTGTGCGAAGTCGTGGTGATACCTATAATAGTCATACTACTGCGAGCCTGCAACCGATTGAGGAGTAGGACTTGAGAATACATCCACAACTAGTATTATAAACATCTCTAAGACTCTTTGTATGATTGCTTTCATTTTATCTTCTTTCTTAATATGATTGCCTTTGTATTCTTCCTACTTGAGAATTGAGTAAACTCATCCCTGTTGACTTCTTGAGAAATTCTTCTCGTTCCTTTATGCTTAGTTGTTGGAAAGTGTCTTATGGATTGGTCCAAGAAAATTTTTGAGAAATTATGTTTATCCTTGTATTGCGGAATCAAAATTTTTGCAGCCAGATAAATACTGGCAAGGCAGAACTTCAGATAATGGCATCATGGCTACGTATGTTTCTTGAATTCTACTTGAACCATATCCTATGCATGTTGACCTCTTTTCTTATATTTTTGCAAAAAGTTAAATTGGAAATATTTCATGGATTTGGCAAAGATAAGCTCAAGAACCTGTATTATTTGGCATGTCAGATGTGCACTGAAGCCGTCCGTCGTATTATAGAACAAAAAAGTTATTTGCAGCCAGATGTATACTGGTGTGGCAGTAACTTCACGTGACATAATCACGAAAATATATGGTTCTCGAGTCTTACCTAGACTACGTCCTATGCATCTTGTTTGGCCTCACACCGTTCTTGGAAATAATTTGACAAACCTTCCTGCTTTGCTTGACCCTACCATTATTTGAAGTTGGTATATAGGTTTGTTTGACCCAGTCTAAGGTTCCTGTTACCTTCTATTTATCAAATGACTAAAATAAACAAACCTTATAGTTATATTATAGAATATATTAAGCTAGATTATTGGGGTGATTGTGATGTTGGGTAGCTAGAAACGGGTTAAGTTTCTTATAGATGGATCCTAGTGAGATTATGAGTCGAGTATGAATGCCTGAATATCGGATGCGTAGAGCCTATTTGTCATGACTCGCTCCCAGATAACCAAGTACGAGTTCGTAGCCAAGCTCAGCCTACACCGCGGTATCAACGGTAGAACGTTGGCTAGTACACACAATAAAATCCTCCACAAATACAAGTAATCACAGCTACAAATCATACTCAGCAATAACACAAACCAAGAAAATAAGAGTATGATAGATAATAAAATAATATTATCCAAATCCAATAACAAAGAGGCTAAATCCAAAATAATAATATGGTCCATCCGGGAGCAAATCTGGTCCAACTATGAAAGTAAAACCAAAACATAAATAAAGGTAAATCTAGATCCCTCCAGAGATCGATCATGGCTCCTTAGTCTCGGTACCAACACCGTCAGCACTACCCTCTGATGGTCCATAATAAGAAGTGTAGAAATACTTGTCATCCTCACCTATATTGTCAACGATCCAGTCAGGAAAGGAGCAAAGTACAACCATATTGCATTTAATGTTGTTAGCATAAAATAAGGTAGAACAATAAAAATAGTAATGGTAAAGAACATGTAAAGAACTAGCATGATATGAATAATATATGAGAAAGAATAACCTTGAACGAGTAAGCTAATAGAAAAGAAGCATGTAGATAAAGAACTGAACTAAGATAATGAACAATAGAAACAATAGTGTGTGTGAAATACCTTTCGATACGAACGACTGGGCTAATACGGTACATCATAGATGGCTATCATTCAATTTTGGTACGTCTAACCCATACGTGAGGTGTATTACTTAGCTATCAATCAATAAACAATATTTGGTTTGTTCACATACCTACCGAGTATTTTTCTGTCACGCCCCAGAACCCGAATACTGGAGAGCGGGGGCAGACATAGCCAGCTACGTATATTGAAATGGAAACCACCTCGATATACGGTCACGGCTGTCTAGATATGTGAGGGTTTTCTATAAGCCAACAGTCTCTTATGGTCATGAACAAGCCTAGTGTCTCAATCACCACAAGTAAGTAAAGTCGCAAGATGTATGATCATTAAATATACAATAATAAGGCGTCCCAAATATTACATATTCAGCTGATCATGAAGCTAGTCGTTACAAAATGTTAGGACTAGCAAGAGTTTAGTCATACATGATCAACCCTAGGATTTGTCAATCATGTTACAGCCCGTAGGCAGACAGTAAGTAAAAGTGCATCGAGCTAACAGGTGATCGTCGGCTAAACGCCTCAAAAGAATAATTTTACAATAAAGTGGGCAAAACAAAAGGAAAACCCACTCTTGGCCCGGGTTCCGTCTAGTTGTCACCATTGGGCTGGAAGCTTGGTAGATCCTCGGGAGCTGCTCCGAAATCTGGCCACACAAAACCAGCTGGGTCAAACCCCAGAAAGAGCAAGTGCCACAAGGGGGCCACGAAATAAGAACAAAAGCCAGCAATCAGCACAAGAAAATCTAATATTAAAATTAAAACTAATGAAAACATGTCAGGATGATATACGACGAGATAACCATGGAACTATTCCGATAGCCAGGTTACAACCCGTAAACCAAACAAGGACCGGGGTTGTAACCCTTCATCTGAACAGAACTTGGTTTTCCACCATTTATCGGCAAGATAATAATGTAAGAAATCAAGACAGGGAGCAATCTTGTACTGGATCAAGACATGACTAGACTGGTTATACCTCATTCAATCAATCACGGCCAAGCAGATCCTACGGCTTACTACTTTAACTAACTAGGGTTATCACAGGCCTAATTACTAACAAGATGCAGTGAGATTGTTCCACAGCCACAAGCCCTGCAGACCATCCAGGCTACCCAGGACGAAAGATTAGGGTTGAATTCAGGTGGGTACATCGTCCAGGAGACAAATGTACCCTTAGGTGACTTAGAGGGTGCAACACTCGACGGTGCGCTGGAAATGTACCCTACTCGATGGCAGGCTACAGATCCCAAGAGCGCCCAGGTAACGGGATTGCCTGTAGCTGTGTCATCTCTTTATGACTACTGTGTTATTCTAGTTATTAACCTTAATCCATTTTAGTAGGTACTCCTGACCGTGGTACTCAGGAGTCCCATCCTAGACATGATGCGAGACTGGACAAGTGGATTTAACAAGCAAGCAAGAAAGAACCACCCACGGTGTCAAGGCAGGTCAAGTTACAAGTTACAAGTCAAGTCAAGTCAGGAGTGCGCCGCCGCGGGCCACTATCATGTCAGATTGGTCATGTCAGGAGTGCACCACTACGGGTCACTGTCGGGTTATGCTAGTTCTTTGTCATACCACGCCATGTGCAATAGTCATTCCAAACATATTAAGTAAAATCAAGTTCATAACAAAAGTCGTAAGGATATAAAATGGACGTAAAATATCTAATAAAATATCAATATACAGGATAATAGAAAAGCCAAGCTTAAAGAAATAAGACCAAACTCCAAGAGCTAATGGATTAAGCAAGGGGGTCAGGGAAGCAGCATACGAAAAGCCACGCACGCTGAGAGAGCAGTCTAGGTGAAAGTCACGCACGCTACAGGAGCAGTGTTCGTGAAAGTCATGCATGCTACAGGGAGCAGTGTACGTGAAAGTCACGCACGCTACAGGGAGCAGCTGCGTGAAAGTCACGCACGCCCAAGGAAGCAGCATACGTAAAAGTCACGCATGCTACAGGGAAGCAGCATACGTGAAAGTCACGCACGCTCAAGGAAGCAGCATACGTGAAAGTCACGCACGCTACAGGGAAGCAGCATACGTGAAAGTCACGCACGCTACAGGGAGCGCTGCATGAAAAGTCACGCACGCTCAAGGGATGCAGTGTACGTGAAAGTCACGTACGCTCAAGGAAGCAGCATACCTGAAAGTCACGCACGCTCAAGAAAGCAGCATACGTGAAAGTCACGCACGCTCAGGGAAGCAGCATACGTGAAAGTCACGCACGCTACAGGGGGCGCTGCATGAAAAGTCACGCACGCTCAAGGGAGACCCGCTTCCAACAGGAAGCGTACTCAAGTCTGCGTACGCAGCGCTAAAGAGCGCGCGTAGCTCAGTGTGCGTAAGCTAAACAGCTATGCACACTGCTCACTGTCTTCTCCAAACAGCAAGAACACATGGCTGAAACCAAAACTTCAAAAGTTCATAACTTGGCCGTCCGAACTCCAAATCCGGATTTCTAAAGTTCCAACTTGGGTGAAACTGAAAGCTCTTCCACATGGAAACATCAGAACTCAAAGAAAACCAACCAAAATGGATCAAAATATGTAAAATTCGAAAATAGCAATAACTTTGATCTACATCAACAGAGACTCCAAATCATAAAAACCTAAGAACTAATGTTGATCTCCATGTCCTAAACTAGCAAATGGACAAAGAAAGGAGGGTCCTCATGTAGTGGCAAGATGCACTTGCCTAGGGTTAGGGGAGTTATGGAGGAAGGAGAAGAAGAAGGAGGAAATTAATGGTGGAAGTTATGAGGAGAGAGAGTGGTAGGTGGAGTTATAAAGAAGGGAGTTGTGGTGGGTTGAGGGTGTAGCATAGGGCTAGGGTATTCCAACACATAAAACGGAACCAAACCGAACCATCCCCAATAAAACCGAGCCATCCCCAAAACCCAAAATACGAGAAATACCGAAATTCCACAAGCTGAAAAAAATAAAATACATACCAAAATCCAGATACGAGTATAAATACGAAATACGGGAAATACGAGAAATGAGGGTGACAACTCTACCCACCTTAAAAGAATTCCGTCCTCAGAATTTAATCAAGGAGCTAGAGATTGCCACGACAAGCTACACTAAGCACAGGTAAGTTATACTAGGCAGTTCAATCATACAATCATACAATGCAAGCAAGGAAGGGAAAATATAAGTCATAAGAAAGACATTATACCTCACGAGTCAAACAGATAGGGATATCGCGATCGGATGTCGTCCTCACGCTCCCATGTTGACTCACCTAGAGAGTGATGACCCCAAGCAACTCGAACTAATTTAATAGTCTTGTTCTTGAGTATCTTCTCTCTCTGGTCCAATATAGACACGGGCCTCTCCTCATACGAAAGGTTGGTACCAACAACCAATTTCGAATGGTCTAGGACGTGGCTCGGGTCCGGAATATACCGTCGTAATTGGGACACATGGAATACATCATGCACCTCACTTAGCGACGGCGGAAGAGCGAGACGATAGGATACATCTCCTACTCGCTCTAGAATATCGAACGGCCCTATATACCTAGGACTAAGCTTTTCTCGCACGCCGAAGCGAATGACGCCGCGGTTAGGTGAGATCCTAAGGAATACATAGTCGCCGACAGCAAATTCTAAGGGACGCCGATGAGCATCGGCCCAATGGCGCTGGCGGTCCTGGGCAACTCGGAGGTGATCTCTGACCTTCCTGACCACTTCAACCGTCTGGAAAATCAATTCGGGTCCGAGCATCTGCCTCTCCCCGACATCGTCCCATGCTAGCGGGGATCTGCACTTCCTGCCATAAAGAGTCTCGAAGGGTGCCATCTGGATACTGGCCTGATAACTGTTGTTGTACGAGAATTCTACCAGGTGCAGATGATTCTCCCATGAACCACCGAAGTCAAGGGTACAGGATCTCAATATATCTTCAAGAGTCTGGATTGTGCGCTCTGACTGACCATCCGTCTACGGGTGATAAGCTGAGCTGAACTGAAGGCGAGTCCCTAAACGTTTCTGCAAGCTGCGCCAAAAGTGTGATGTGAATCTTGAACCCCTGTCCGAGGTGATGCTGACTGGCACACCGTGAAGCCTGACGATCTGCCTGAGATACATCTCTGCTAGCTGTGCCGTCGACTGTCCAACTCTGAATGGGAGAAAGTGTGCCACCTTGGTAAGCCTGTCCACAATTACCCAAATAGCCTCTGCCGGCCGGAGATCTGGGCAATCCGGTCACGAAATCTATGGTTATATGTTCCCATTTCCATTCTGGGATCGGTAAGGGTTGAAGAAGTCCAGCGGGCCTCTGATGTTCAGCTTTAACCTGTTGGCAAACCAAACATCGAGAGACAAACCGGGCTATCTCCCTGTTCATGCCATTCCACCAGAAATGCTGACGAATATCACGGTACATCTTCGTACCACCCGGATGAATAGAATATTGAGAACTGTGGGCTTCTGCCATGACTTCCTGTCTGATATCTCTACTGGTACACAAAGACGAGTGCCGTGCCGAAGTGTACCGTCTTCATGGATACATAACTCTGGCCTTCTTCCTGCTTTACACTCTGCTCTGAGTCGCTGGATCTTAGAATCTGTTGACTGCGCCACCCGGATTCTCTCAACTATGCTGGACTGAACCTGTAGGCTGTCCATCAACGCCACGCTGGTTGGAAGAACCACCTCAATTCCCATCTTCCGAAGATCTGCCAATAACTCTGGTTGCGCCGTCAAGAAATAAACTCCGGCTCTCCTGCTCCATGCATCTGCTACAACGTTGGCCTTCCCGGGATGATACTGCAAATCCACATCATAGTCCACCAATAGCTCGAGCCATCTTCTCTGCCGCATATTAAGGTCCTTCTGAGTGAAAACATACTTCAGGCTCTTATGATCAGTAAAGATCTCCACTCTATTTCCGTACAAGTAGTGTCTTCACAACTTCAAAGCAAACACTACCGCCGCTAATTCCAAGTCGTGGGTCGGGTAATTCTTCTCATGATCACGTAGTTGACATGATACATAAGATATTACCTTCCTATGCTGCATCAAGACACACCCCAATCCTCTGCATGAAGCGTCGCAATAAACTGTGAATCCTCCGGTCCCATCTGGAAGGGTGAGAATGGGAGCCGTTATCAAACCTCGCTTCAACTTCTCAAATGATTCCTGACACTCTGCTGTCCAAACAAACGGCACATCCTTGCGGGTCAACTGGGCCATCGGCGCTGAAATCCTTGTGAAATCTGAAACGAACCGCCGGTAGTAGCCGGCCAATCCAAGAAAGCTGCGAACCTCTGCCACTCAGCTGGGTACCGGCCATGACTCGATAGCCACAATCTTCTGGGGATCCACTTCCACTCCTCCTCGGGTAATGATGTGACCCAAGTATGATATGCGATCGAGCCAGAACTCGCATTTACTGAACTTGGCGTACAACTGATGCTCCCTAAGCGTCTGAAGGACGACTCTGAGATGCTGCTCATGCTCTGCTTCACTCTTGCTATAGACCAAGATATCATCTAGGAACACGATCACAAATTGATCCAAGTACGGCATAAAAATGCGGTTCATGAGGTCCATGAATACGGCCGGCGCATTAGTCGCTCCAAAGGGCATAACAAGGAACTCCCAATGTCCATACCTCGATCTGAATGCTGTCTTCGGGATGTCCTGCTCTCTGACTCTGATCTGATGATAACCTGAGCGTAAATCGATCTTCGAAAACACTGAAGCCCCTCTAAGTTGATCAAACAAGTCATCTATCCTCGGAAGAGGGTATCTGTTCTTGATTGTCACTGAATTTAAGGTACGATAATCAACACATAGCCTGGATGTACCATCCTTCTTTTTCACAAGAAGCATCGGAGCTCCCCAAGGCGATCCACTCGTACGGATGAATCCCTTGGTCCTCAGTTCTTCAATCATCTTGTATAAAATCTCCAACTCTGAAGGCGCCATCCTGTAGACTCGCTCTGACACTGGTGCTGTCCCGGGAATCAAGTCTATAGTGAACTCAATCTTCCGTTCTGGTGGCATCCTTGGAAGCTCCTCTGGAAAGACATCTGGAAACTCTTCAACTATCCGGGGTAACTGCACTGTTGCTACTGCCATCCGCAATGCTGGGGAAGACGGCTCCACTGCACCTCTGGAAAACGAAAACTCTGGCTCGCCGGGGATACTAAAGACAACCCTGCCAATATGGCAGTCTATTCTAGCATACTGGTTCTTCAACCAATCTATGCCTAGGACTACATCATAGTCTGCCATAGGAAACTCTATGAATCTAGCGGGGAACTCCCTACCGCTAACTACGATCCAACACGAGGAAAACACTCGATCTACTTCCACAAGACCATTACCAGTAAGAATATTGAGCCTCACTGATAAGGACTCAGGCTCCAATCCTATCCGTGTCGCAAATCGTGCAGACATGAATGAATGCGATGCACCAGAATCAAATAATACCGAAGCTGGAAAGGAGTTGACGAGAATAGTACCTGCCACAACCTCACCTGGTGCAACTTCTTCTTCCATAGCCATTATCATGGCCTGACCTTGTCCTCTGGCTGTCGGTCCCCTCTGCTGGAACCCTCTCTGCCTATTCTGGGTCTGAGCTTGGGCTTGTGCATACTGTTGGGGGTATTGTTGCTGGAATGCCTGAGACTGAGGTGGCAAGGGCCTCGAAGACTGATACTGCTGCTGCTGAACTGGTGCTGGGGCCGGTCCTCTCACCGAAGAACTAGAAGGGTTGGACGCTGATGAACCATCCCTATTCGGGCAAGCCCCTATCCTATGATCTGCTGCTCCACAAGCCAGGCACAATCCCTGTGCCCTACGATAATCTGCCACCACATGCCCTGGCTTCCCGCAATGAGAACATCCTATCACGGAAGTCTGCTTCTGCTGTTGCGGGTACGTCAGGGTCGAATGCTGAACCGACGTTACTGAGGCCGCCCGCCTCGGAGTTCCAATGGTCAATCCCCTAGCTGCCGGGGCTGGAGCTGAGGATTGGTGCATCTGACTGTGGGACCGCTTCCTACTTTCGGTCCTATCCACGATCCTCTGGGAGGTATACTCATGCCTCCTAGCTGCTCTCAAGACTGCATCGAACGTCTGGTGCTCGAACTGCTCAACCGCCGACAAGATCTCCAAATGTAGTCCCTGTTGGAACCGCTGGGCCCTATCAAACTCGGTCGCCACCAAGGTGGGGGCAAACCTACTGAGTCTAGAAAACTCCGATGCATAACTGTCGACTGTTCTGCCTCCTTGCTTCAAGTTGGTAAATCTGGTCTGCAGGTCGTACCGAGCCACACCATCAAAGTACTTCGTCTGGAATCTCTCTCTAAACACTGCCCAAGCAATGGGTGCCACTAATCCCATGGCTTGCGCTGCCCGCCAACTGCGAGCCAGGTCCAACAACTGCAGGCGTACCACCGCCACCGCCACCTTCTCATTCTCGGGTGTCCTAGCTGCTTCCAGAATCACCTCGGTATCCTGAAGCCATGCATCCGCGGCAACCGCATCCTCACTGCCGTCGAAGAAAGGAGGGTTCAATCACTTGAAGCTGTTCGCCGTCTGGTTCCCTGGATGTCCGCCTCTAGTCAAAGCATCTTGAACTGTCTGGTGCAGGGCGTCGCTTCGACGATCCTGGGAAGCTATCAAAGTTCTGATGAGGCCGACTAAGGTACTATCATCTGGCTCTGCGGGCTGGACGGGCCGAACTGGTGACTCTCCTCCAGTAGGCACAACTCTGAAGGCTACCCCGAAATGCTGAGCTTGATCTCCGGGTTGCTGCTGGTCCACGGGACGTGCTCCACCTTGTCGATCGGTAGGACCAGGTACAGTGCCGCTGAAGAAGACGATACAGGGAACAATAAGGAAAGGACCAGGACAGATCAACGATACAAGCACAGGATCAGGGCAAGAATCCAGGGATTCAGAAGATACGAACAGAGAGCAAGGACGAGTACTGATTGAGACATCTATCTGGTAAACCCCCACACATCTTGATTTACAAGACCTGCATGGGCCACCACTTAAACCATGTCACGCCCCAGAACCAGAATACTGGAGAGCGGGGGCAGACATAGCCAGCTACGTATATTAAAATGGAAACCACCTCGATATACGGTCACGGCTGTCTAGATATGTGAGGGTTTCTACAAGCCAACAGTCTCTTATGGTCATGAACAAGCCTAGTGTCTCAATCACCACAAGTAAGTAAAGTCGCAAGATGTATGATCATTAAATATACAATAATAAGGCATCCCAAATATTACATATTCAGCTGATCATGAAGCTAGTCGTTACAAAATGTTAGGACTAGCAAGAGTTTAGTCATACATGATCAACCCTAGGATTTGTCAATCATGTTACAGCCCGTAGGCAGACAGTAAGTAAAAGTGCATCGAGCTAACAGGTGCTCGTCGGCTAAACGCCTCAAAAGAATAATTTTACAATAAAGTGGGCAAAACAAAAGAAAAACCCACTCTTGGCCCGGGTTCCGTCTAGTTGTCACCATTGGGCTGGAAGCTTGGTAGATCCTCGGGAGCTGCTCCGAAATCTGGCCACACAAAACCAGCTGGGTCAAACCCCAGAAAGAGCAAGTGCCACAAGGGGGCCACGAAATAAGAACAAAAGCCAGCAATCAGCACAAGAAAATCTAATATTAAAATTAAAACTAATGAAAACATGTCAGGATGATATACGACGAGATAACCATGGAACTATTCCGATAGCCAGGTTACAACCCGTAAACCAAACAAGGACCGGGGTTGTAACCCTTCATCTGAACAGAACTTGGTTTCCCACCATTTATCGGTAAGATAATAATATAAGAAATCAAGACAGGGAGCAATCTTGTACTGGATCAAGACATGACTAGACTGGTTATACCTCATTCAATCAATCATGGCCAAGCAGATCCTACGGCTTACTACTTTAACTAACTAGGGTTATCACAGGCCTAATTACTAACAAGATGCAGTGAGATTGTTCCACAGCCACAAGCCCTGCAGACCATCCAGGCTACCCAGGACGAAAGATTAGGGTTGAATTCAGGAGGGTACATCGTCCAGGAGACAAATGTACCTTTAGGTGACTTAGAGGGTGCAACACTCGACGGTGCGCTGGAAATGTGCCCTACTCGACGGCAGGCTACAGATCCCAAGAGCGCCCAGGTAACGGGATTTCCTATTGCTGTGTCATCTTTTTATGACTACTGTATTATTCTAGTTATTAACCTTAATCCATTTTAGTAGGTACTCCTGACCGTGGTACTCAGGAGTCCCATCCTAGACATGATGCGAGACTGGATAAGTGGATTTAACAAGCAAGCAAGAAAGAACCACCCACGGTGTCAAGGCAGGTCAAGTTACAAGTTACAAGTCAAGTCAAGTCAGGCGTGCGCCGCCACGGGCCACTATCATGTCAGATTGGTCATGTCAGGAGTGCATCACTACGGGTCACTGTCGGGTTATGCTAGTTCGTTGTCATACCACGCCACGTGCAATAGTCATTCCAAACATATTAAGTAAAATCAAGTTCATAACAAAAGGCGTAAGGATATAAAATGAACGTAAAATATCTAATAAAATATCAATATACAGGACAATAGAAAAGCCAAGCTTAAAGAAATAAGACCAAACTCCAAGAGCTAATGGATTAAACAAATGGGTCAGAAAAGCAGCATACGAAAAGCCACGCTCGCTGAGAGAGCAGCCTCGGTGAAAGTCACGCACGCTACAGGAGCAGTGTACGTGAAAGTCATGCATGCTACAGGGAGCAGTGTACGTGAAAGTTACGTACGCTACAGGGAGCAGCTGCGTGAAAGTCACGCACGCTCAAGGAAGCAGCATACGTGAAAGTCACGCACGCTACAGGGAAGCAGCATACGTGAAAGTCACGCACGCTCAAGGAAGCAGTATACGTGAAAGTCACGCACGCTACAGGGAAGAAGCATACGTGAAAGTCACGCACGCTACAGGGAGCGCTGCATGAAAAGTCACGCACGCTCAAGGGAGACAGTGTACGTGAAAGTCACGCACGCTCAAGGAAGCCGCATACGTGAAAGTCACGCACGCTCAAGAACGCAGCATACGTGAAAGTCAAGTACGCTCAGGGAAGCAGCATATGTGAAAGTCACGCACGCTACAGGGAGCGCTGCATGAAAAGTCACGCACGCTCAAGGGAGACACGCTTCCAACAGGAAGCGTACTCAAGTCTGCGTACGCAGCGCTAAAGAGCGCACGTAGCTCAGTGTGCGTAAGCTAAACAGCTATGCACACTGCTCACTGTCTTCTCCAAACAGCAAGAACACATGGCTGAAACCAAAACTTCAAAAGTTCATAACTTGGCCATCCGAACTCCAAATCCGGATTTCCAAAGTTCCAACTTGGGTGAAACTGAAAGCTCTTCCACATGGAAACATCAGAACTCAAAGAAAACCAACAAAAATGGATCAAAATATATAAAATTCGAAAATAGCAATAACTTAGATCTACATCAACAGAGACTCCAAATCATAAAAACCTAAGAACTAATGTTGATCTCCATGTCCTAAACTAGCAAATGGACAAAGAAAGGAGGGTCCTCATGTAGTGGCAAGATGCACTTGCCTAGGGTTAGGAGAGTTATGGAGGAAGGAGAAGAAGAAGAAGGAGGAAATTAATGGTAGAAGTTATGAGGAGAGAGAGTGGTAGGTGGAGTTATAAAGAAGGGAGTTGTGGTGGGTTGAGGGTGTAGCATAGGGCTAGGGTGTTCCAACACATAAAACCGAACCAAACCGAACCATCCCCAAAACCCAAAATACGAGAAATACCGAAATTCCATAAGCTGAGAAAAATAAAATACATGCCAAAATCCAGATACGAGTATAAATACGAAATACGGGAAATAGGGGAAATGAGGGTGACAACTCTACCCACCTTAAAAGAATTCCGTCCTCGGAATTTAATCAAGGAGCTAGAGATTGCCACGACAAGCTACACTAAGCACAGGCAAGTTACACTAGGCAGTTCAATCATACAATATAAGCAAGGAAGGGAAAATGTAAGGCATAAGAAAGACATTATACCTCACGAGTCAAACAGATAGGGATATCGTGATCTGATGTCGTCCTCACGCTCCCATGTTGACTCACCTAGAGAGTGATGACCCCAAGCAACTCGAACTAATTTAATAGTCTTGTTCTTGAGTATCTTCTCTTTCCGGTCCAATATAGACACGGGCCTCTCCTCATACGAAAGGTTGGTACCAACAACCAATTTCGAATGGTCTAGGACGTGGCTCGGGTCCGGAATATACCGTCGTAATTGGGATACATGGAATACATCATGTACCTCACTTAGCGACGGCGGAAGAGCGAGACGATAGGATACATCTCCTACTCGCTCTAGAATATCGAACGGCCCTATATACCTAGGACTAAGCTTTCCCCGCACGCCGAAGCGAATGACGCCGCGGTTAGGCGAGATCCTAAGGAATACATGGTCGCCGACAGCAAATTCTAAGGGACGCCGATGAGCATCGGCCCAATGGCGCTGGCGATCCTGGGCAACTCGGAGGTGATCTCTGACCTTCCTGACCACTTCAACCGTCTGGGAAATCAATTCGGGTCCGAGCATCTGCCTCTCTCCGACATCGTTCCATGCTAGCGGGGATCTGTACTTTCTGCCATAAAGAGCCTCGAAGGGTGCCATCTGGATACTGGCCTGATAACTGTTGTTGTACGAGAATTCCACCAGGTGCAGATGATTCTCCCATGAACCACCGAAGTCAAGGGTACAGGATCTCAACATATCTTTAAGAGTCTGGATTGTGCACTCTGACTGACCATCCGTCTGCGGGTGATAAGCTGAGCTGAACTGAAGGCGAGTCCCTAAACTTTTCTGCAAGCTGCGCCAAAAGTGTGATGTGAATCTTGAATCCCTGTCCGAGGTGATGCTGACTGGCACACCGTGAAGCCTGACGATCTGCCTGAGATACATCTCTGCTAGCTGCGCCGTCGACTGTCCAACTCTGAATGGGAGAAAGTGTGCCACCTTGGTAAGCCTGTCCACAATTACCCAAATAGCATCTCTGCCGGCCGGAGATCTGGGCAATCCGGTCACGAAATCCATGGTTATATGTTCCCATTTCCATTCTGGGATCGGTAAGGGTTGAAGAAGTCCAGCGGGCCTCTGATGTTCAGCTTTAACCTGTTGGCAAACCAAACACCGAGAGACAAACCGGGCTATCTCCCTCTTCATGCAATTCCACCAGAAATGCTGACGAATATCACGGTACATCTTCGTACCACCCGGATGAATAGAATATTGAGAACTGTGGGCTTCTGCCATGACTTCCTGTCTGATATCTCCACTGGGTACACAAAGACGAGTGCCGTGCCGAAGTGTACCGTCTTCATGGATACATAACTCTGGCCTTCTTCCTGTTTCACACTCTGCTCTGAGTCGCTGGATCTTGGAATCTGTTGACTGCGCCACCCGGATTCTCTCAACTATGCTGGACTGAACCTGTAGGCTGGCCATCAACGCCACACTGGTTAGAAGAACCACCTCAATTCCCATCTTCTGAAGATCTGCCAAAAACTCTGGTTGCGCCGTCAAGAAATAAACTCCGGCTCTCCTGCTCAATGCATCTGCTACAACGTTGGCCTTCCCGGGATGATACTGCAAATCCATATCATAGTCCACCAATAGCTCGAGCCATCTTCTCTGCCGCATATTAAGGTCCTTTTGAGTGAAAACATACTTCAGGCTCTTATGATCAGTAAAGATCTCCACTCTATCTCCGTACATGTAGTGTCTCCACAACTTCAAAGCAAATACTACCGCCGCCAATTCCAAGTCGTGGGTCGGGTAATTCTTCTCATGATCACATAGTTGATGTGATGCATAAGATATTACCTTCCCATGCTGCATCAAGACACACCCCAATCCTCTGCCTGAAGCGTCGCAATAAACTGTGAATCCTCCGGTCCCATCTGGAAGGGTGAGAATGGGAGCCGTTATCAAACCTCGCTTCAACTTCTCAAATGATTCCGGACACTCTGCTGTCCAAACAAACGGCACATCCTTGCGGGTCAACTGGGTCATCGACGCTGAAATCCTTGCAAAATCTGAAACGAACTGCCGGTAGTAGCCGGCCAATCCAAGAAAGCTGCGAACCTCTGCCACTGAGCTGGGTACCGGCCATGACTCGATAGCCACAATCTTCTGGGGATCCACTTCCACTCCTCCTCGGGTAATGATGTGACCTAAGTATGATATGCGATCGAGCCAGAACTCGCATTTACTGAACTTGGCATACAACTGATGCTCCCTAAGCGTCTGAAGGACGACTCTGAGATGCTGCTCATGCTCTGCTTCACTCTTGCTGTAGACCAAGATATCATCTAGGAACACGATCACAAATTGATCCAAGTAAGGCATGAAAATGCGGTTCATGAGGTCCATGAATACGGTCGGCGCATTGGTCGCTCCAAAGGGCATAACAAGGAACTCCCAATGTCCATACCTCGATCTGAATGCTGTCTTCGGGATGTCCTGCTCTCTGACTCTGATCTGATGATAACCTGAGCGCAAATCGATCTTCGAAAACACTGAAGCCCCTCTAAGTTGATCAAACAAGTCATCTATCCTCGGAAGAGGGTATCTGTTCTTGATTGTTACTGAATTCAAGGTACGATAATCAACACATAGCCTGGACGTACCATCCTTCTTTTTTACAAGAAGCATCGGGGCTCCCCAAGGCGATCCACTCGTACGGATGAATCTCTTGGTCCTCAGTTCTTCAATCATCTTGTATAAAATCTCTAACTCTGAAGGCGCCATCCTGTAGACTCGCTCTGACACTGGTGCTGTCCTGAGAATCAAGTCTATAGTGAACTCAATCTCTCGTTCTGGCGGCATTCCTGGAAGCTCCTCTGGAAAGACATCTGGAAACTCTTCAACTATCCGGGGTAACTGCACTGCTGCTACTGCCATCCGCAATGCTGGGGAAGACGGCTCCACTGTGCCTCTGGAAAACAAAAACTCTGGCTCGCCGGGGATACTAAAGACAACCCTGCCAATATGGCAGTCTATTCTAGCATACTAGTTCCTCAACCAATCCATGCCTAGGACTACATCATAGTCTGCCATAGAAAACTCTATGAATCTAGCGGGGAACTCCCTACCGCTAACTACGATCCGACACGAGGAAAACACTCGATCTACTCCCACAAGACCATTACCAGTATGAATATTGAGCCTCACTGATAAGGACTCGGGCTCCAATCCTATTCGTGTCGCGAATCGTGCAGACATGAATGAATGCTATGCACCAGAATCAAACAATACCGAAGCTGGAAAGGAGTTGACGAGAATAGTACCTGCCACAACCTCACCTGGTGCAACTTCTTCTTCTATAGCCATCATCATGGCCTGACCTTGTCCTCTGGCTGTCGGTCCCCTCTGCTGGAACCCTCTCTGCCTATTCTGGGTCTGAGCTTGGGCTTGTGCATACTGTTGGGAGTGTTGTTGCTGGAATGCCTGAGACTGAGGCGGCAAGGGCCTCGAAGACTGATACTGCTGCTGCTGAACTGGTGCTGGGGTCGGTCCTCTCACCGAAGAACTAGAAGGGTTGGACGCTGATGAACCACCCCTATTCGGGCAAGCCCCTATCCTATGATCTGCTGCTCCACAAGCCAGGCACAATCCCTGTGCCCTACGATAATCTGCCACCACATGCCCTGGCTTCCCGCAATGAGAACATCCCATCGCGGAAGTCTGCTTCTGCTGTTGCGGGTACGTCGGGGTCGAATGCTGAACCGACGTTACTGAGGCCGCCCGCCTCGGAGTTCCAATGGTCAATCCTCTAGCTGTCGGGGCTGGAGCTGAGGATTGGTGCATCTGACTGTGGGACCGCTTCCGGCTTCCGGTCCTATCCACGATCCTCTGGAAGGTATACTCATGCCTCCTAGCTGCTCTCAAGACTGCATCGAACGTCTGGTGCTCGAACTGCTCAACCGCCAACAAGATCTCCAAATGTAGTCCCTGCTCAAACCGCTGGGCCCTATCAAACTCGGTCGCCACCAAGGTGGGGACAAACCTACTGAGTCTAGAAAACTCCGATGCATAACTGTCGACTGTTCTGTCTCCTTGCTTCAAGTTGGTAAATCTGGTCTGCAGGTCGTACCGAGCCACATCATCAAAGTACTTCGTCTGGAATCTCTCTCTAAACACTGCCCAAGCAATGGGTGCCACTAATCCCATGGCTTGCGCCGCCCACCAACTGCGAGCCAGGTCCAACAACTGCAGGCGTACCACCGCCACCTTCTCATTCTCGGGTGTCCTAGCTGCTTCCAGAATCACCTCGGTATCCTGAAGCCATGCATCCACGGCAACCGCATCCTCGCTGCCATCGAAGAAAGGAGGGTTCAATCGCTTGAAGCTGTTCGCCGCCTGGTTCCCTGGATGTCCGTCTCTAGTCAAAGCATCTTGAACTGTCTGGTGCAGGGCGTCGCTTCGACGATCCTGGGAAGCTATCAAAGTTCTGATGAGGCCTACTAAGGTACCATTATCTGGCTCTGCGGGCTGGACGGGCCGAACTGGTGACTCTCCTCCAGTAGGCACAACTCTGGAGGCTACCCCGGAATGCTGAGCTTGATCTCCGGGTTGCTGCTGGTCCACGGGACGTGCTCCACCTTGTCGATCGGTAGGACCAGGTACAGTGCCGCTGAAGAAGACGACACAGGGAACAATAAGGAAAGGACCAGGACAGATCAACGATACAAGCACAGGATCAGGGCAAGAATCCAGGGATTCAGAAGATACGAACAGAGATCAAGGACGAGTACTGATTGAGACATCTATCTGGTAAACCCCCACACATCTTGATTTACAAGACCTGCATGGGCCACCACTTAAACCATGTCACGCCCCAGAACCAGAATACTGGAGAGCGGGGGCAGACATAGCCAGCTACGTATATTGAAATGGAAACCACCTCGATATACGGTCACGGCTGTCTAGATATGTGAGGGTTTTTACAAGCCAACAGTCTCTTATGGTCATGAACAAGCCTAGTGTCTCAATCACCACAAGTAAGTAAAGTCGCAAGATGTATGATCATTAAATATACAATAATAAGGCGTCCCAAATATTACATATTCAGCTGATCATGAAGCTAGTCGTTACAAAATGTTAGGACTAGCAAGAGTTTAGTCATACATGATCAACCCTAGGATTTGTCAATCATGTTACAGCCCGTAGGCAGACAATAAGTAAAAGTGCATCGAGCTAACAGGTGCTCGTCGGCTAAACGCCTCAAAAGAATAATTTTACAATAAAGTAGGCAAAACAAAAGGAAAACCCACTCTTGGCCCGGGTTCCGTCTAGTTGTCACCATTGGGCTGGAAGCTTGGTAGATCCTCGGGAGCTGCTCCGAAATCTGGCCACACAAAACCAGCTAGGTCAAACCCCAGAAAGAGCAAGTGCCACAAGGGGGCCACGAAATAAGAACAAAAGCCAGCAATCAGCACAAGAAAATCTAATATTAAAATTAAAACTAATAAAAACATGTCAGGATGATATACGACGAGATAACCATGGAACTATTCCGATAGCCAGGTTACAACCCGTAAACCAAACAAGGACCGGGGTTGTAACCCTTCATCTGAACAGAACTTGGTTTCCCACCATTTATCGGCAAGATAATAATGTAAGAAATCAAGACATGGAGCAATCTTGTACTGGATCAAGACATGACTAGACTGGTTATACCTCATTCAATCAATCATGGCCAAGCAGATCCTACGGCTTACTACTTTAACTAACTAGGGTTATCACAGGCCTAATTACTAACAAGATGCAGTGAGATTGTTCCACAGCCACAAGCCCTGCAGACCATCCAGGCTACCCAGGACGAAAGATTAGGGTTGAATTCAGGTGGGTACATCGTCCAGGAGACAAATGTACCCTTAGGTGATTTAGAGGGTGCAACACTCGACGGTGCGCTGGAAATGTGCCATACTCGACGGCAGGCTACAGATCCCAAGAGCGCCCAGGTAACGGGATTGCCTATAGCTGTGTCATCTCTTTATGACTACTGTGTTATTCTAGTTATTAGCCTTAATCCATTTTAGTAGGTACTCCTAACCGTGGTACTCAGGAGTCCTATCCTAGACATGATGCGAGACTGGACAAGTGGATTTAACAAGCAAGCAAGAAAGAACCACCCACGGTGTCAAGGCAGGTCAAGTTACAAGTTACAAGTCAAGTCAAGTCAGGAGTGCGCCGCCGCGGGCTACTATCATTTCAGATTGGTCCTGTCAGGAGTGCACCACTACGGGTCACTGTCGGGTTATGCTAGTTCCTTGTCATACCACGCCATGTGCAATAGTCATTCCAAACATATTAAGTAAAATCAAGTTCATAACAAAAGGCGTAAGGATATAAAATGGACGTAAAATATCTAATAAAATATCAATATACAGGACAATAGAAAAGCCAAGCTTAAAGAAATAAGACCAAACTCCAAGAGCTAATGGATTAAGCAAGGGGGTCAGGGAAGCAGCATACGAAAAGCCACGCACGCTGAGAGAGCAGCCTAGGTGATAGTCACGCACGCTACAGGAGCAGTGTACGTGAAAGTCACGCATGCTACAGGGAGCAGTGTACGTGAAAGTCACGCACGCTACAGGGAGCAGCTGCGTGAAAGTCACGCACGCTCAAGGAAGCAGCATACGTGAAAGTCACGCACGCTACAGGGAAGTAGCATACGTGAAAGTCACGCACGCTCAAGGAAGCAGCATACGTGAAAGTCACGCACGCTACAGGAAAGCAACATACGTGAAAGTCACGTACGCTACAGGGAGCGTTGCATGAAAAGTCACGCACGCTCAAGGGAGGCAGTGTACGTGAAAGTGACGCACGCTCAAGGAAGCAGCATACGTGAAAGTCACGCACGCTCAAGGAAGCAGCATACGTGAAAGTCACGCACGCTCAGGGAAGCAGCATACATGAAAGTCACGCACGCTACAGGGAGCGCTGCATGAAAAGTCAAGCACGCTCAAGGGAGACACGCTTCCAACAGGAAGCGTACTCAAGTCTGCGTACGCAGCGCTAAAGAGCGCGCGTAGCTCAGTGTGCGTAAGCTAAACAGCTATGCACACTGCTCACTGTCTTCTTCAAACAGCAAGAACACATGGCTAAAACCAAAACTTCAAAAGTTCATAACTTGGCTATCCGAACTCCAAATCCGGATTTTCAAAGTTCCAACTTGGGTGAAACTGAAAGCTCTTCCACATGGAAACATCAGAACTCAAAGAAAACCAAACAAAATGGATCAACACATGTAAAATTTAAAAATAGCAATAACTTAGATCTACATCAACAGAGACTCCAAATCATAAAAACCCAAGAACTAATGTTGATCTCCATGTCCTAAACTAGCAAATGGACAAAGAAAGGAGGGTCCTCATGTAGTGGCAAGATGCACTTGCCTAGGGTTAGGAGAGTTGTGGAGGAAGGAGAAGAAGAAGAAGCAGGAAATTAATGGTAGAAGTTATGAGGAGAGAGAGTGGTAGGTGGAGTTATAAAGAAGGGAGTTGTGGTGGGTTGAGGGTGTAGCATAGGGCTAGGGTGTTCCAACACATAAAACCGAACCAAACCGAACCATCCCCAATAAAACCGAGCTATCCCCAAAACCCAAAATACGAGAAATACCGAAATTCCACAAGCTGAGAAAAATAAAATACATGCCAAAATCCAGATACGAGTATAAATACGAAATACGGGAAATACGGGAAATGAGGGTGACATTTTCCTCCTGACTCAACAATACGATCAATGATACAATAAGTCTACCGTGTCACTATCGTGTCTCAACGGAATATCAAACACGGAAACAAAAAAGAAAACGTTATAATGTACTAAAACATAATGCAATACTGTACTTGTCTGAATCCTTGAACAAATCGTAATCACAAGTCAAGGATAAGAGGAACACCGACCTAGAAGCTATTAACCCATATCGCACCATTATACCACGAACCGTACACGAAAACCACGAGTCAATTCTAAGATTCTAATTCTAAAATCACGAAATAAGTGGCTAATGGGTTAACTTATCTAACATTATTTAATTTTGGAATAAATTACTTAAAAATCTAATTTAACAAGATAATAATATGAGTATAATTCAAATAGGGAATTTTTGGTCATAGAAAGTCATATTTCCAATTTTGGAAACTATGGCACGCAAATCGTGGCATACCATTGACTAACTAGTCAAATGTTATGAACTCAAGATTTTGAAAGCGTATCTTAGTATATTTTAGCGCCACGAGTACACTAGAATTGACCATGCCACAAAATTATGCTTTGGTCAAAAGTTATCGCCGTTATGGCTAACCGTGACCAAATCGATGATTTACCAATCAAATCTGAGTTCAACATAATAAATAAAATAGTAAACCAATTTATGAAATTATGGAAAAATTATATGTCGAAGATCGTCGTGGCACCTTTCCAAAACTTCAAAAATATTGAAAATCGGAGTTCGAGATCTCCTCGAATCTCGAAAACTATATGACGTTTCAAATTTTGGACAACCAACACTTAAATAATTTTCCAAAAATTCACATACAAAACTTAGAAAATAAAATATTTGTTCTAAAAGCTGACCTCGAGACGATTCCATCAAAAAAATGTGCATGAAAACGAGATCGGGGTTGTCCGCAATCGCTCCGGGAAGTCGAAAGTCTCGAAGGATCACAATTCTCAAAATTTGGCCAAGAAATAATTGGGTTTTCGAGTTCTCTCTCTCTCTCTCTCTATATATATATATATATATATATATATATATATATATATATATATATATATAAGCCGCTGCCGTGAGAGAGGCGGTGGAGCGGCTTGCCACGTGGCGGAGATCTGATGGCTCCGCTCAAAAGATGAGCGGTGAGATTTTGATGCGGCTATATATATATATATATATATATATATATATATATATATATATATATATATATATATATATATATATATAAGCCGCTGCCATGAGAGGGGCGGTAGAGCGGCTTGCCACGTGGCGGAGATCTGATGGCTCCGCTCAAAAGATGAGCGGTGAGATTTTGATGCGGCTTGGCACCAAGCTAACTAAGAGTCGATTGAAATCGGCTCCTAATATAGAAAATAGCTGAGTTAGTGGCCTGTATTGTTGACAGCTGGGCCCACCCAGCTCGGCCCAAGCGACTGACAGGTGGGCCTGACAACTAACAACCGCGCCTGACTGTGTAAATAAAATCCTATATTGATTTAAAAATAATTTTGAAGCCAAATAATTCCAAATAAAATCCTAAAAATTCCTAAAACATTGTAGAAAATTACAAAAAATATTCCTTACCTTCTAGAGACTAAATAAAAATACTTTATCCTAAAATAACCTAGATGGCCTTATAATAAATCATGGAAGTCCTAAAAATACTAAACCATAATAAAATAAATATATAAATTTATCCAAAAATTATAGTAAAATATGAAATAGCTAAATAATACTTATATAAGCTATCTAGAGGCCAATGACCATAATATGGTCATAGCTCCCTTATGAGCTTAGGTATGACCCCTAATGATTATAAAAGTTAATCGTAACTAAATAAAATAAAATAAATAACTTCCATAAATTTCTATTATAGGAGCAGATGCTACACTATTAGGAGAAATTGCTAGGAGTGAACTGACAGGTATCATTGAATAGGTTGATAATACTATACCTACGATAGAATGATACAACTAGTCATATTAGAATTTTTCTGTAGCAAACACTTTTATCTCTTTTTCTCCCTAGCTTATTTTTATTTTATTTCGAGGAGTATCTTAGAGTTGTGTTGGGAGTATTGAGGAAGCAGAAGTTGTGTGCCAAGCTCAGGGTGTGACTTTTATTTAGACAATGTCTTATTTTCGGGCTAGGACTTCTAGTTGAACCAAAAAAGATAGGATACCGTAGAGTTTTGGTCGACACTGTTACCTCCATTATTCGAATTTTTGGAATTTCTTCGAATTTTTTCATTTTCTATTTTCAATTTTTTTCTGAATCCTTAAAAATCCTGAGTTTTAATATTTTCGATCGTGATATGCTAACATTATTGGTTGGGTATGTGGTTTTGAGAAAAACTATATTTTGTCATATATCATTCTTGTCCTTTTTCTAATTTTCTTTTATAAGTTATAAATATTAAATTTTGTAATTGAAAAATAATTGTTTAATGTGATTTAAAAATAAATATATTTATTAACTATTTTAAATAGTGGTTAGTAACTAAATGTTAGTGGTTAGCAATTGGGTTAGTAGTTAGTATTCCACTAGTTTCCTATTTCTATTACATTTATATTAAGATTTTTAGGGTTTCCCCTACCTACCTTATAAATAGTACACATTTCCTAATATTTTATAAGAATTTTTACACAAATTCCTAAGAAAACAGCAGTAGCCGCCCCTCCCTGATCATGTCCCGACCCGATCCCTGCTGTTGCCATCGACTCCCCGGCCATTGCCGAAGCTTCGCCCGGCCGTTTTCCCATCACCACTCACCATTATTGCTGTAAACCACTGTCTCCCTCATCACCGTTGAGCCTAGTCCGGCCGTCCATCCACCCCGTACCTCTGCCATCCGGCAACTCCCGCCTAACCATCGCACCATCATCATCACGCCATCCGCCTGACTCCATCAGCCGCCTCCCCATTCCAGCCACTCCATAACAACCATTCTCCGACCATCACCACCGCCCCCTTTCACCACCAAACCCTACATAACACCGATACCACACCACCGGCCCAACTCCAGCTGACTCCAACCCCCGACCATCCTAAAACACCACATACCACCACCAAGAGCATTTCATCACCACCACGACATTCACATACACGCCACCATCACAACCACAAAGGAAATAGAGACGACCTCACCTGAGCCTAGCCGCGCGCTCCCTTACAGTCGACCTCGACACAGCAACCCCAGGGCCCAGATCCAGTCGTGCCCGCCTGGATGCTACCATCCCAGATTGGGCCCGCCGCCTCTACGGTCGTGGTCGGCCTCCGTCCGGTGCTATCTCCTGCGTCGACGCTCCACCGAGTGACGGCGACCCCCTTTGTGCTTTTCCTCCGGCCGGATGGCGCTGGCCATCGGTGATTCTTCCTTGCACTCTTGGTGAGCCCCTTGCTCGTTTCCCCTTTCTTTCTCTCTTAATTTGACTTTGGGTTTTAGAAGAGGAATATGGGGTGAGAGCTCGGCAGCTTTCCCTTCTCTCTAGTGAATTAATTCATGGGATGAAGTGTATGAAGCATAGCGTGACCCCTCTTCTTCTTCTGAGCGAATGAATTAAATATTGGAATTAGATCATCAATACTAAGGATAATTACCATTTAGGTTTGCTTGTTATTATATTAGGTTTGGGGATCAGTTAGCTAGGTTCTGTTGATGGTAGGGTTAATGGGCTAGGCTGAGCCCAGTTAATATGCATATTATTTAGTACTATATGTTTTTAGTATATGTATGTATGTATATGCATCATATTTTATTGGTATTATTAGTGGTATCGTTTATTTGGAAATGGTACACACACACACACACACACACACACACACACACACACATATATATATATATATATATATATATATATATATATATATATATATATATATATATATATATATATATATATATATATATATAAAATGATATTTCCAAGTTTTGACCTAAAGTCATATTTGACAAAATTGGAGGATTGGTACTAAAATAATTTTTCTATATTTTCAAAATACTTATCCAAAAGTATTATGTCAATAAAAATATAGTTCTAAATGGATATAAATATTTACAAAAAAAAGTATTTTCAAATATAGTTGGCCTCGTAATTAATCCCTTAAATCAAGTTCCTTTTTAATCAATTCCTTTAATCAAATCATACGTCAAGACTAATATAGTCGTTCTCTATTTCTTGATCGTGGACTTCTATCTCACCTCAATTATCGTGCTGAACTCGGTTTCTGGACTTCTATATACCAATATGGGCTATTTGGACTGCTCTGGACTTAATAGAACTGCCCGTGTCATTATTTGGGACCATCTTATGGAGCATAGCAACGGTACCTATTCTGTGTCGATACGTTCGTGTCGTGCACGTCGACTCCAACTAATTGAGGCGAGTACATTCTCTGATAATTTTTCGTTTATGTTATTTTCTATGTTTTGTGTATTTAGTGTAGATATCCTTGATTTCTTGACACTTTGGTCACACGGATTGGTATTATCTGGATTCCGTCATGAGATGTTATTCCTTGCTTGTCTTAGTATATCTTGTGCAAGTTTTGTCCTCGTTCTTGTGCATTGTATAGACACGATTCCTACGAAGGCTTGCGACCTTCTCAGAGAATCCATGTCATAACGTGTCATGGTTGGATCCACTGTATCAGTCGAGGACAGGGAGTAGTAGTGTAGATATATGGTCAATACCCTCCTTGTGCATTTATAGTCCCTTATGAGTGTTAATCATACACCTCACGTATGATTAACCAGGCCAGTAGACCTTGTGCAAGTTCCAAAGCCAAACACATGTCGAAGCTAGTACTTACTCACATAGCTACTATAGATTCTTGACTCTTGTACATGATATAACCTGCTTTACTCTTCCTTGCTCTAGTTTACAGTTTTACCATGCCCTGCTACTTTCCTGTACACTTTACTCATTCTCGTATATTCTCTCTATTTACTGCTACATAGTCTTTATCATTTACTGGGAACTGTTGTTAGTGATGTGCTCGTTCCAATCCTGACTGAATAACTATTTTTTAGGTAATATTATGCCCCACACTTTGGACTTCATGATGACAGATCTTGATGTTCTCTTGGATCGTGAGTTGACCTCTTGAGAGCTCTAGGCTATATATTTTTTTTTTCTGGATTTATGTCTTGTTCATCGGATATGTCTCCGATACATTTCTTGATATATTTGATCATTTTATAGATTCCATTGTTGTCTTTCTTTCATATCTTCCTTAGCTGTATTTGATTTAAGTACATGATATTTTAGTGGATCATAGAACTGTTCAGATATTTTACTGGGTACTTGATAGCGTACTATCGCCGATACTGCGGCGTAGGCTGGGCGTGGCCTACGTTCTCGTGTCCGAATATTTGGGTGCGGGTCGTGATATACACCGATATCTATTTCAGAGGTTAGAACTTTTTTCGGACGTGCCAGGTATTACCGCAGATTCGTAGGGAATTTTTCATGGATAACAGAGCCGATGACACGTTGACGCGCAAGAATCAAGAGTTTCAGTAGAAAAAAGACTGTCAGAAGGCTTTTGAGGAATTAAAGTTGAGGAATTGAAGAAGATGTTGACCTCAGTACCTATTTTGATGCTTCTTTCTAGACTGAGAGATTTGTTATATATAGTGATGCGTCAGGTAGTGGACTTGGATGTGTATTGATGCAACACGGAAGGGTTATAGCCTATGCATCGAGGCAATTGAGGGAACATTAGAAGAATTACCCTACTCATGATCTGGAGTTAGCGACAATGATCTTTGTATTGAGGTTATGGAGGCACTATTTGTATGGAGGGCATGTGAAGATATTTACGGATCATAAGAGCTTGAAGTACGTCTTCACATAGGAGTTGAACATGAGGCAGAGACGGTGGTTGTTGCTTATGACGGACTATGATATAGAGTTACAGAACCATCCTGGCAAGGCGAACGTAGTGGCGAACGCTTTGAGTAGGAAACCTACTGCATATTTCTTGACAGTTCAGCCACAATTATTGGAGGACCTTCAAAAGCTTGGAGTAGAAGTCATAATGCCGAGACAACAAGGAGTACTTGCCAATCTAGAAGTGCGGTCGTCACTTGTGGATAGGATCAAGGTAGCTTTGCCTATAGATGCAATATTTCGAAGGCTTCGAGAGAGGACAGAGGCTAGAGAATAGACATGACTTCGTATTCACGAGGATGGGATATTAAGGTACATGAATGTAGTGACCCGCTCCGCCCTAGCGGAACGCCGATTCAAATGGCAAGTGCAATGACTCAAACAAGCCGTCGACCCGAAGAATTGGCATCGACCTGATGAAGAATCGATGCAAGACTTATATTGGCCCGTCAAAGATGAATCTAGACTTAGACTTTCAAAGGCGCACTCGGAGTGTCGCTCGGCCGATACGAACATCGCTAAGGTGGGTGGCTCCGATGAACCCATCTTTGCTGAGCCTAGACACATAATAATACGGACACTATCACTGAAATTGCTAGGCGATAACACCGCGCATGCTAATAAATAATCCAACGCACCTAGCTAAGGGATTAATCTCATCTAGCATGCTTGTATAGAATATGGAAAAGAACATGGAAAAATGTGAGAACTCTCGTACCGTGCCCTACGCTCGTGCTACGGCACAAGCTTACGTTCAAGTCCCTTACGCGTTCAACAATGAAACAATGAATGGTTTACAACAATAAAATGAGAAGACTATCAACATAGTCATTCCGAGTAGGGTTTTGCAACATTGAAAGTATGGGACCGATGGGTCGCCAAGGCGACTCCCGCACGAGGAGTTGCAAAATGTGTGAATGAATGAATGAACGAATAAGTGAATGAATGAATCAACGAATGAAAGATTGAATACGTGAATGAATCGATAAACAAACGGATAAGTGAAAGAAAGAAAAGAAAGAATGAATGAAAGATAGGAAAAGAAAGAATGGTTAGCGACAGGTATGATGGGCACGTGCAACGGGGCTCGCTACCTGCGCTACACGGACGCCAACCTGGTCGATAACGCATTATGGCTAAGGGTTAGCCTACGGCTCGGAGATAGCCGTTAAGTTAAATGACAAGATAATACGAAATGGTCATGGACAAATGGCACGGGCGTTGTGTGGAGTATACCGTGGCCGTGGTAGTGGAAGGATTCTGCGGCACGGGCGTTGTGTGGAGTATACCATGGCCGACCTAGGCGGAATCAAAAGTCGGGGCTTACGGGCTGCCTGGTGCGGGCTTGGGCACCGGAAGACGTAGGTACAGGGTATTTCAAGAGACTTAACGGGGTGTACCAGCCATCACCCTATGCTAAGTTGAGAAATACCAAGGGGAAATATCCAAAATGGCTTGTCAGGCCAGCGACCGGTGCATATAGATTAAGTAGGCTTTGCTGGTGGCTATCCACATGCAAGTCCTTGCATTGAAATCAAAGTAGTCTAAGTTAAATGAACAAGTGCCTACTGAACGGTTTGAAATGTATCACACCAAATGACAAAGAGTACTTCATGCAAACGAGTTAAAAGAACACACGCCTACGACGCGCTAGAATCTGAGGCAGGAACACGCCCTTTACAGTGAATGCTTACGTGTATCATGTTAAGTTAAAATATATGAACTGTTGTCTAACTTGGTTTACTTTGGACAGGAAAGGCCGGACGGTAAGTATGGATAAGTCGTGTATGTATTTCCATGCGACACTTGAATTTGGCAACACGGGATAGGTTATGACATATGCCATGAAATTGCTCCTAAGGCAAGATTAGAAAGACAATGAATGATAGAGATGCACAAAAGTAAATGGAACGTGTTTGGTAATGATGGCGTTGTGGGCGAGCTAGCCTCCCCACCAGTGCATAACAATGTACTGATAACCTCACAGTCTACTTGCAGGAAGCAGAAAACGTCGGCGGGTGCGGAGCTTTCCTCGAACGTGCTAAGGCGCGGAGGTATCTCTCGAGCCTTGGAGCGTTGCAAGGAGCTGGAGCACCATATACAGGACATAATGTATTGGAACATCGCCATGTATCATTCCATCTTGTAAGCCACTTGGCACGCCTTTTATGTTTCAGAGAGAGAGCTTGAGCGATTTATAATATCGGCCTAGCGCCGCTTGTAACCATCTTGAATATCAATAAAGAGTTCAAATTCGCTTCTACTTGTGTTTATTTACTTTCAGCTGCAATGGGGATACTCTGTGCGACTCTGTGGCCTAGCTCAAATCGGCCGTTTCTGGACTTGGCCTTGCACGGGCGCAACCTAGGCTCGTGCGGCATCACGCCTTAGCAAGGACGATCGCTCCTACGGGAGCGGGGCGTGACAAATTGGTATCAAAGTACGGCTTTACGTCCTTGGACTTCATTTCGATTCTCTCAGTTTTGAAAGCTCGGTTGGAAACAAAAGAAGGGTACGCTCTCTCTCATTGTGCCTTGGGATGTTCCATACAATAAGTCTAATATTTTCAAAAGCTCATACAAGTACTCGGTTGGACGGGATCGATAGGCGAAGGCCTTTGCGCCACCACGACAAACTTGAGTTGGAAGGAAACGATGCTAAGAGTTAGCAAACGCAGTGCGTGCTTGAATAACCTTACACTGACAATTGAGAACGAGCATGCGAGACCGAAGTATAGTTCAAACGGGATGGTTATGCGTGCAGCCTTTTAGCTAAGTTGTGCAGAGTATCGCGCACCTAGACCCTTAGGTGCGAATGAGTTGCGAGCGAGATCAATTATCGCTCAAACGAGAATAAGTAAGCGTGCAAACTCGAATATAGTCCGCACGGAATTGCTATGTACACGGCCCTTTTGCTAAGTTGTGCCGCGTGTCGCGCACCTCGACTTTTGGTGCAATCAAGTTGCGAGCGATATCAGATATCGCTCGATTGAGAACGGAGATACACCTTGAGTGTCTATCGATAGGAATGCTATCAAACTAACGCTTAGGCGTACGCGAAAGATTGGCTTGTATTTTGAGGATTAGTACGAACGACTTAATACGTCGAGGCGACGTGAGCGATTACGTTAGAGATTTGTCAAACGAATCTGAAGGATGTCTTAGCGCATGACACGAACGTGATTGAGGACTAGATCGTATGGCTTGAATCCGAGTGGTGTATGCGATAGGTTCGAAGAAGAATAAGAACGAGTGTCGACGACTAATCGAGTGGCTCGAACCCTGAGTGGTGTATGGACGTCATAGAAATTGCTCGAGCGAGACTAAAGGATTTACGGATCGTACGAGTATGTCGGCGAGGCGATACGATCGCGCAAAGCCTTAGAACGCGTCACGCTTAGTTGGTCGTGACTTCAAAAGTCCCGAATGAGATGTCGCTGGACAACTTGTCATTGGGCAATGCGAGTTAGAAAATGGTTCGGAACGATGAATGAAAATGAATGGTCTTGATCGAGGAAACTTAGAGGATCGCGCGTACGATATCGGATTGATGCAAATAAAATGTGACTTGAGTTTTGAACAACGATCTTGAAACGATCTTGAGGAAGAGCGACTGAACTTGATCTTGAATATCGAGGAATGGTGGGATATCCAACTCGGACAACAGCATCAACGCACGACTCGAAATTGGTTGCAAAGGAAGATCGTCAGGTTACGCATATCGTCGATGGTATTGAGGCGTATCAAAGATCGATATGCGATAACTCGGGGGTACTCTGACTCGGCGAATGACGATCGTGCAAATGTTATTGTTCCGTTGGATGCTATACTTGGGATGTTAAAAATGTATCGAGGAAAAGATAGACTTGGCTCGAGGATTTTCTAGTTGAATGAATGACGGTCGGACTATCAAATAGAGATCTCGGCTTGGATGAAAATGAAATGTTTGGATTGCTTCGACGATAACCCCAACGTCGACATTCTTGTCTTATACGAGTGCAACTCCAGCCTCGCACATGCGTCGCGCTGATTAGGGCGATCACTCCGCGTGAGCGCTAGTATGGTAATTCATACAGCGGGAGTGATTGAACTAGCATGACGTGGCAATTTGTGTGCTTCGACTTGTGGTTTGACGCGAAGGTGGACTCGAAAATGACTTAGCGTACATGACGATCGAATTTGAGGATTGCGTAGGTCCAATCCGCATATCGAGAATGAATTAGTCTAGACGCAAGCAAGAGTTACGCCCCGATGAGAATGATTATTCTGTGGGAGCGTTGCATGGTGATTCATGGACCGCCGTGGATAATCGGACTTGCGTGAGATTGGGACGCAATGTATTATCGAGCTGGATGACCTCGTAATCGAATACATGAATTGGTTAGAATGGATATGTAAAGTATGTCGATTAGGTAAGTTAATGGATTCGAATATGCACAACGAATACGTTGATACGAATAGGTGATCGTGCTCGATGTTTAGAAATCTGAGTGACGCAAGCTTGGGTAGAGAACCCCGTACTACCGACTTTGGTTTGACCCTAGGATTGGGGTCAGTGCTGGCATTATTGTTGGGGAACTGTGATTCCAATCCTGACATTGACTTAGCCTCGAAAAGAAATAGCCTAGCGGATAGGCGGACGACCCTATATCGAGTGATTGAACCTGTACGAATTGATATTAGAGTATCGTCTGGACGGACAATAGACTTGGGGAAACAAAACTTAGAGTATGACGGGAAATTAGGAGTGTGCGTGAACGACAACGAAAATGGCCCCAAATGATGGGAATGATAGGAATGGATGATGCGCAAGTAAAGTTGAAATAACGAATTGAATCATTGGTCAGAAGACGTACTCGATGATAGTGCAATACTTGGTCTCGAATCGGACGAGAATTACTTAGACTTGGCCGACTCCGCTAAGAAGAAATCGTATTGATTTCGTTGACAAGAGCGCTTGAGAAGCGAATCGGATCATCTCGAGGACCGAGATAAATGATATGTGATACACACATGAGTTCGGTTTTAAATTGAAGTTAGCAAAATGATCGGCAAATCAAAACTATCACGAGTAGCTTGTCCGACTTTGCTAGTCGCTAAGCTTGGTTGAAATGTACGTATTCGGAGGACGCCTTGAATACGTGCACGATCCAAACTCAGCGATATGATGAACTCGAATGCAGCTGCAAGTGGGTGTTGAGATGCGCATGAACGAATGAGTGAGTTTGCCTCAGCCTACGACTCTCGTGTTTGAGAATCTCAACGAACCTCGTACGACCGTTTCAGTCCCATGACACGAAGAAATAGCAACCAATTCGAAGAAACTCGACGATTGAATAAGTAACATCAAGTCAAAAATGAATGGACAGTCATTCGATAAAATTCATCAAACACATGCAATATAAAACTTGGAAGGATAACCGTGCATAGTTCGATGCCATCGAACGATAGAGCCGTTCGATAAGAATTGTCTAAGAAATACGACGACACGAGTTAAGGGAACGGTAGGATGACCTGCACTCAGGAAGTCTCGAGGACGAGACTTATTTTGAGTGGTGTATTATGTAGTGACCCGCTCCGCCCTAGCGGAACGCCGATTCAAACGACAAGTGCAACGACTCAAACGAGCCGTCGACCCGAAGAATTGGCATCGACCTGATGAAGAATCGATGCAAGACTTACATTGGCCCGTCAAAGATGAATCCAGACTTAGACTTTCAAAGGCGCACTCGGAGTGTCGCTCGGCCGATGCGAACATCTCTAAGGTGGGTGGCTCCGATGAACCCATCTTTGCTTAGCCTAGACACATAATAATACGGACACTATCACTGAAATTGCTAGACGATAACACCGCGCATGCTAATAAATGACCCAACGCACCTAGCTAAGTGATTAATCCCATCTTGCATGCTTGTATAGAATATGGAAAGGAACATGGAAAAATGTGAGAACTCTCGTACCGCGCCCTACGCTCGTGCTACGGGACAAGCTTAAGTTCAAGTCCCTTACGCGTTCAACAATGAAACAATGAATGGTTTACAACAATGAAATGGAAAGACTATCAATATAGTCGTTCCGAGTAGAGTTTAGCAACATTGAAAGTATGGGACCGATGGGTCACCAAGGCGACTCCCGCACGAGGAGTTGCAAAATGTATGAATGAATGAATGAATGAATAAGTGAATAAATGAATCAATAAATGAAAGATTGAATACGTGAATGAATCGATGAACAAACGGATAAGTGAAAGAAAGAAAAGAAAGAATGAAAGAAAGATAAGAAAAGAAAGAATGGTTAGCGACAGGTGTGACGGGCACGTGCAACGGGGCTCGCTACCCGCGCTGCACGGACGCCAACCTGGTCGATAACGCATTATGGCTAAGGGTTAGCCTACGGCTAGGAGATAGCCGTTAAGTTAAATGACAAGATAATACGAAATGGTCGTGGACAAACGGCACGGGCGTTGTATGGAGTATACCGTGGCCGTGGTAGTGGAAGGATTCTGCGGCACGGGCGTTATGTGGAGTATACCGTGGCCGGCCTAGGCGGAATCAAAAGTCGGAGCTTATAGGCTGCCTGGTGCGGGCTTGGGCACCGGAAGACGTAGGTGCAGGGTATTTCAAGAGACTTAACGGGGTGTACCAGCCATCACCCTACGCTAAGTTGAGAAATACCAAGGGAAAATATCCAAAATGGCTTGTCATACCAGCGACCGGTGCATATAGATTAAGTGGGCTTTGCTGGTGGCTATCCACATGCAAGTCCTTGCATTGAAATCAAAGTAGTCTAAGTTAAATGAACAAGTGCCTACTGAACGGTTTGAAATGTATCACACCAAATGACAAAGAGTACTTCATGCAAACGAGTTAAAAGAACACACGCCTACGACGCGCTAGAATCTGAGGCAGGAACACGCCCTTTACAGTAAATGCTTACGTGTATCATGTTAAGTTAAAATATATGAACTGTTGTCTAACTTGGTTTACTTTGGACAGGGAAGGCCGGACGGTAAGTATGGGTAAGTCGTGTATGTATTTCCATGCGACACTTGAATTTGGCAACACGGGATAGGTTATGACATATGCCATGAAATTGCTCCTAAGGCAAGATTAGAAAGACAATGAATGATAGAGATGCACAAAAGTAAATGGAACGTGTTTGGTAATGATGGCGTTGTGGGCGAGCTAGCCTCCCCACCAGTGCATAACAATGTACTGATAACCCCACAGTCTGCTTGCAGGAAGCAGGAAACGTCGGCGGGTGCGGAGCTTTCCTCGAACGTGCTAAGGCACGGAGCTATCTCTCGAGCCTTGGAGCGTTGCAAGGAGCTGGAGCACTATATACAGGACATAATGTATTAGAACATCACCATGTATCATTCCATCTTGTAAGCCACTTGGCACGCCTTTTATGTTTCAGAGAGAGAGCTTGAGCGATTTGTAATATCGGCCTAGCGCCGCTTGTAACCTTCTTAAATATCAATAAAGAGTTCAAATTCGCTTCTACTTGTGTTTATTTACTTTCCGCTGCAATGGGGATACTCTGTGCGACTCTGTGGCCTAGCTCAAATCGGCCGTTTCTGGACTTGGCCTTGTACGGGCGCAACCTAGGCCCGTGCGGCATCACGCCTTAGCGAGGACGATCGCTCCTACGGGAGCGGGGCGTGACAGTGAATGGCCTATATTTCCGAATAGAGAGTTGAGGTAGGAGTTGATGTGGGGAGCACATTACTGTAGATTTTGTTACTGGATTTTTAAGGAGCCCCAACAGAAAGGACACATTTTGGGTGATTGTGGATAGACTCACAAAGTCGGCTCATTTCTTACTGTTCAAAGTGAGGCAATCCATCGAGATATTAGCTGACTTATACATTAGAAAAATTATGAAACTTCATGGGGTACCAGTTAGTACTCTCGGACATGGATTCTAGATTTACATCACATTTTTGGAGGAGTATACATGAGAGTTTGGGTACGAGACTCAAGTTTAGCACGTCTTATCATCCACGAATGGATGGTCAGTCGGAGCGCACTATTCAGACCCTAGAAGATATATTGAGGGGGTGTATGTTAGACTTTGGAGGTTCTTGTGAGGACCACTTGTACTTGGTGGAATTCCCCAACAACAACATTTACCAAGCTAGCCTACATATGGCACCATATGAGGCACTGTATGGGAGGAAGTATAGATCACCAGTATGTTGGAGCGATATTAGAGAGCGACAGATACTTGGACCAGAGCTAGTGACGCAGACAGTTGAGAAAGTAAAGAGGATTCAGAGTCATCTTCAGGCAGCTCAAGACCGACAGAAGCATTGGGTCGATACGCACCATCGAACAATGGAATTCAAGGAGGGAGATGATGTATTTCTGAGGATTTCACCGACCCGGGGCACCATTAGATTCGGAAGTAGAGGGAAGTTAAGTCCAAGGTATATTGGACCGTTCGATATCATTGAGCGTGTAGGAGAGGTGGCATATTGCCTTACATTACCTCCATCACTAGAGGGAGTGCATGATGTGTTCCATATCTCACAATTGAGGAGGTATGTAACGGATCCCAATCATGTGGTCGATCACTCTGAGATCACGGTGGGACACATTTTATCATACGAGGAGCAACCGATAAGTATCTTGGATACGAGTGAGAAGACGCTTAGAGGACAAACGATTAGATTGGTCAGGGTTGTATGGAAGCACCATTCTCTAGGAAAATCTACTTGGGAGCGAGAAGATTCCATGCAGGAGCGTTATCCGCATATATTCACAAATTCCGGTAAGAATTAGTTTAATTATTCATATGTTACAGATTTTGCACAATAGTATTATTTTAATTTTGAGGACAAAATTTTCTAAGGTGGGTAGGTTGTAAGCCCCCTGATTTTTGGAATTAATTTTTAGTTATTTTATATGGATATTTAAATATATTTAAATATATTTTAAGTTAATAATGACTATAGTAGTATTTTGTCGTAGCTTTGATTTTTGAAGTATAACAAATACTGATTTCTCAAATCCAATTCCATATTTGAATTCTAGACACGTCCACCTTTAAATTGATATATCATGTCTCATTCAAATTTGTTCTCCAATATTCTTTTGACTTCGCACAACTTCGGGCCAACTTAGGCCATTTTGATCATTTATCGTAATTCTAGGCCCAACTTCCACCTTGAGTTCGGGGCTCGACATAGATCAAAACCGTTTGACCCAATATATGGTTTTGTTCCATTTTTAGTCTATGATGCACATGCCTAGAGTATACCATCCAATCGAGTTCTCATGTGCTATTTATTTGCAAATGGCACATGAGGCTCATTAATTGATTTTCGGCTCCAATTTGACTAGAAATTCTACTCGGACCCTAACCTAGTCAACCCTACTAGTTAGAGCCTAAGTAAGATTACCAAAATCAAGTAGACATGTTTAAGTAAATTATAGAGATTAAATTTAGCCATGTACAATATTTTCTATATCTTTGACTTGGTCAAACAACTCTCTAAAATAGGAAACCTATTACCATTAGTATCCTTTGGAGGGCCAAATCCTACCCGAATTAGTTCAAACCAAAGCCCAAACCCTTGTAATATAAAAACCTATCAAACCCTAAACATCCCCCTCTCCCTGATAACCGCCAAGACCCCATCATCCCCTCATTGTTTACACGGCCAACCCTCCAAGGCTGACTCCCATAACCGAAACTCCCACTCCACCAAATCCAATTTTTCCTCAAATTTTATGCCAACCACAACCACTCTCATGACCCCCTTGATGTTCTCTTCCACACTATAAATTTTAGGAGCAATCTTGTGGCCAATTGAGTGCACGACGCGCTACTTGGGCCGAAACTCCGCTGAATCGAAACATGAACATCACAACAGATTAGCGGACTTATAGACGAGCTTTCATCTACTTTTTCTAAAACAATTCACCTCAAACCAAAACTAGAAGTTAGATCTATTTACTTCAATCTCTGATCACTGGATCACACAGTACCAAGCGATTTGCCCGTGACGTCGATTCTACGACAAGGTGTCCAGAACTGACAAGTTCTTTTGTGAGCAGCTTTTGCCTACCTAAGTTCAGTTCTGATCCTTCTAATATTTTTGTTTAGAAACTAGACGCCGATATCTTTCCAATGCATATATATTTGTCAGGTTTTGAGTTTATTTGTTATTTTTAAAAATATGTGACATTTGCTGTAACACTAAACTCTAAACATTTCTATGTTCTTTAAGTCCAAAAGTGCCAATACTTCATAAAACTCTATTAAACTATTTGTTGTGCAAGTTTAATGTTAAAATCACAATTTTAGCTAATTTTTCTAGATATTTTTACAGAATTTAATAATTTTAATTAGTTACTATTTCAGGGTTGTGGTATCAATGTGTAGTATTAACATATGACCTATTGTGGAAGTGTTCCACCATTGAAAACATAACTTTGGTAATATATAAATATTTATAAATAACTCCAGAATTTAAATTTATTATTTTTATTATAATTATAAAGTATTTTATGAGAGATGTTGGTACTTAAATGTTAGATAGTGTTGTATCAACGTTATGACGACTAATAGACGTAGATGCTAATATAATCTATATATGGTAAGACGATATATAATATTAATAATAGTGTATTATTATAGAAGATCTTGGAAGGAGTGATGAGGACACCAAAGTTGGCGAGGCCTACCCTCAAACAACAATTATAGGCAAGTGTACCTTACCGTGGTTACAGATTTTTTCCTTTTTCTTCTTGTTATTTATTTTGATTAGCATTGTATGACATAGGGACATCGATACTTAGTGTCCATTTTGTAGACGGGTATCGATGTCATAATGATGATGTCTAGTATTTACATTAGGCATTACGTGCATGTTGACGTGTCCATTAACATGATTGACCACAAGATACCGATGAATTCATGATGCAAGGTTTATATGACTATTCGTGGTATTGACCTCGTACTAGCCTTCTAGATTTTTCATCATTATTGCTATTTTTATCGAGATGACTGTACAGTCCTGACATTGTTAGATTCTGGACATGGGGTTAGGAATAACTTGACTGCAATATCAGACATATTGTCGTATGGCCTGCTGTTTAGTGACCCTTTAGCGCTGTAGCAGAGTAGAGGATTATCTCTGTCAAGATTGATTGTCCTTGGTCCCAAGACACGATACTGGGGACAATATCCTGCTGAGGTGCTTGTGAGCCTTAGTGGAGAGGTCTGGTATTCTAGGAAAGTTTCTCACTTGCATAGCACATAGACCGGATACTGTAGATTGCCTTAATTCATATTTCCATATCAGTATCTTTGCATGTATATTATGTACCTTGCTAGTCCCCTGAGGACCTGGCTATTTCCTAGGCTTAGACGAAGCTGAAGACTACCTTGAGGTTTATAGCATGGAAGCTGAGACTGGATACGTATCGACACAGGAGGACGAGATAGCGCCACAGGATTTTTCGTGATCATGTCATTTCCATGTTTAGACTTGCTACATTATTTTCTTTCATTTCATCGGACTTATAGTTGATTATTACTTTGTTTCTTTTCTGTGGTTTCGGGATGTCTTTTGTCCGCACAAACATTATTACTTTTATTGCTGGATATTTGAGACATTATATTGATTGGACTTGATATCTTTGTGGACTCTGTGGATGTGATTATACATATATATAATACCTGTGGTCTATGTAGTTTTCTGGGTTGTTATTATGATTTACAGCTTAAGTATTTTGCTAACGGGCTTGTTGTGTGGTTTGGCCCATTAGTGAAGTGCTGCTGACATATATATATATTCCTGATCCTATGTATTTTGGGACTATAACATTACACAAGTGAAGAGGTTAGAGGATATAACAGCTACAATAATTAGATATCGCCTGTACATCAAATGATAGGATCGAAGCAGTAGTAGTCATGTAGAAAACAGAATAAAAATGAAGCATAACAACAATCTAAAGACTGTTAGATGTAGCAGTAAATCGGGAGAGGAGGGAGCATGGCCCTACCTTTAGGCTAGATACACCTGTGCAGGAATATGAAGTATAGTAGCAGCAGCATGATGAAGCCATTTATGTGTGTGCATCCTATTTTGTGCACAACAGCAGCTAGAAAGGAGGTGCAATAGCACTTGTTTGCTGTTCTTGGCAGCAGCAGAATGCAATAGACACTATGCACTACTGTGCAATGATGAATGTAGGGGCTAACATCATGTGGCTACTATTGGTTAACCACAATAGTAAGGGCACACTAGTGCAGCAGAAATGCAACATCAATTAGGGGGAAAGCATGGTGTGGAGATCATTTCTATACTACAGTGCATAAGTGTAAAGGTGTATAGGTAATAGATGATAACTTTGTGACATGAGAGTAGTATAGGCACATATTATCCAAATAATAAGAATATTAGTTTTGGCACTAATATGTGCTAGGATATGCATATAGGTATGGTTATGGGTAGGATATATATGGTATGTTTAGGTAATAGGTTTATTACATAGACATGGGTAATACCTATGAGATGGGGTAAGTAAAGGGTAAATGATACATAGATAATGAATATAAGTATTGGGTAATGGCAAGGGTATTGTATCATAGAGGGCATATGTGTACCATATAGGTAGATACGTAGAGGTATTACATAGTATGGCCTAATGTTGATTATAATACCTTGGTATGCCAATGTATGGACCTAAACACTTAGAAGTGACCCAGTTTGACCTAGTTTAGCAAGGTATTGACCTAGTATAACTACCACTTTTCTAAAATAAGGGTAATTTTGAACTTTTATAAAATTAATCATGTTATTTATTAAATAAATGATTTAAATCATGATAATGATAATTCATGAATTTTTGATTATTTTAATATTATTTAATTTGGTGTATTGTGACTTTGATCTTTTGCTAGTTAAACCTTAGAACAACTTAACCTAGAGACAAACCATGTCCATGAAGACCTAGCTAACATAATTAGATTAGTAATTAGACTCTAATCTAGCTAGGAATGACTTAGAATCTATATGGAGATTTAAATCAAGGTGCTAGTTGGGCCTTTAGCTTAAGGGCTTGATTTTACAACATAGAAAAGGGTTTTGGGCCATTGTGACTTAACCAACCCTAGCCCAACCATGTGACCAGCCAAAAGCAGCCCCTTCACTCTATATAACACATCATTAGCCTCCATTCATCTCTCCTACAAAGAAACCCTAACCCTACTTGTGTTCTTCCCCAAATTTGCCCCCTTTTCTCAAATCACCTCCAAATTCATCCAAACCAATTTCATTGCACTCCCCTTGTGTAGATGAGATCTCAATTGGCTAGCTAGAAATGATTTAGAGTAATTTGACCATTGGATTTGGTGGGTAGGCTTTGCAAGAGGAGTTTCATTGAGATTCCAACTCTCAATAGGTAATGATCTCTAAACCTATTAGATTTCTATTTTGTTTCCATAGATGCATTCATTTAGGGTCCCCCTAGCCCTAGGATTGATTTGGGTTCAGTTCATGTCTATTTGGTGCCCGTATCATGGGCGTGTCGCTCCGTATCAGAGAGATATTTCAAGTGTCCGACGAAATGCCCCTTAGGACTGTTTGTTCTCTATTTTCTATGTCAAAATGGACACAAGGATGCCAGCCGAGCCCTGTACAGACACAGTAGCAGTGTCCTGCTTCTTTCAAGTCTCTGCTCACTGGACACGACACAATATCTAATTCTAGTGACACGATTGGGTAGGGGCATTGACTGATACACTACCTAAGAAGTTTGGGTTGGATTGGTTGAGTTTTCAGTAAGTTATTCGACTCAAAAGTTCTGTCGAACACTCACACACTCTTCGACACTTACCTACACACTAGTTTGATACCATGTACTGACACCATACTCAATTAACACCTTCGACACATGGACACTTGTTGACACAACTCTGATACATATGACACACCCTTGCATTCACTTTGACACACTTATATATAACTGCACACTTAGACAGCTACAAATACCATGCTCACACTCGACACCTTTACTCACTATCTTGATACTCTGTATACGTCTGATACCAAATTGACACTTGCACTTGCACATCACTCGACCACAGCACCCACCTATCTGATTCACACATTTGTACTATGATATTTGAAGTATCAGAGCACTCTCTGATACCATGTTGGCATGTCTGATACTAGTGTCACTTCACACATTAGACACTAGACACACATCACTTGACACATGTTTTATACTTGACACATGTTGACACTCATTTTCTACTGACATGTTCCTACTCACCTCACACCCTACTACATGACACTTAACCACAACCCATATTCATTACAGTACACATACCTACCAATTACAGATATCTGTACACCTTTTAACACATTAGTATACATGAAATACCATGCAAACACATACACTCACTTGCTCGACACACTCTTCACATTTCTGATACTTCGTGTAGGACACTTCGTGGACACATACTCACATAACACACTTGTTTTTGTATGATACACATTCTGTGGACACACATTGGATACCATGCCATACTCTGATACATGACTCACTTCAACACTTCTAGGTCACATTACACTATTCTGATACTATGTGTCATTATCTAATACCATGTGGACACACTCATTCACCCATTGACACATTGCCTTGACACCCACTTTGTATTGCCACTCTGATACACTTGTTGACACATGATAGACACACCTTGACACTCATTGCTCACACCCTCACACCCACACTCTCATTCTTTACATACACACACTCACACTCACACTCTGATTTACCTACTTGTATTAACTACCACATACAGACCCCCCCGTCCAGTTTAAGTTTGCTGTGTGCCAAGTTCAGATGAGGTATACTGATATCTGATATGTATTTAGGTTGATATATATACACATGTGAAGATTTGGCTATATACTATAGATGCAGTTTTATATATATATATATATATATATATATATATATATATATATATATATATATATATATATATATATATATATATATATATATATATATATGAGAGTGATATATATATATGTTGAGTTGGGGTTCCTGGATTGTGAGTTTCAATGAAATTGTATAGGTAATGTTATATTTAGGCTGTTAGATATATGTTAAGTTATATTTTGGGTTTGATTTCCAGGTTTGTAGATATATATATATATATATATATATATATATATATATATATATATATATATATATATATATATATATCCACAAACCTTGAATCAAACCTATATATATATATATATATATATATATTTTACATATATAAAGAAATATATATATATATATATATATATATATATATATATATATATATATATATATAGGTTTGATTCAAGGTTTGTGGATATATATATATATATATATATATATATATATATATATATATATATATGTGGTTTACAGTTATGTGGTTTTGGCTATGTTTGTATATAGGCTACTACATGGGTTTATGTTCAGGTCTGGGATATGGTGTGAGGTAAGTATTGTGAGGATATGAGAGTTTGTATAGATATTGGTATATGTTATATATATACATAGTTGTAGGCTATATAGATATGTATATGAGGGTTTAACAGTTATGGTTTTATTAGCTATATTTATAAGATATAGTTATATATATGGTATGGCTATTTGTGATATAGTTATATATATGTATATATATATATATATATATATATATATATATATATATATATATATATATATATATATATATATATATATATATATATATGGGGATATTGATTGAGAGGTTTAGCTCTATATACATATATGTTATATATGTGAGAGTTTAACCTTGTTTGTATATGTCGTCTAGCATAGGCCTGTGACTACCTATATATGATATAATTGTTATCTATATGTGAGGATATCTCATATATGGGCTTGAGGATGGTATGTACTATAAAGTATGTGGGTTTTATATATACAGATGTTAGACTATAAATGACCAAGAATTGGACTCACTGGGCCTATGTGACATTGTTGACTAGAGTTTGACCAAACCCTAGGCAGTTGACCAAGTTAGCTTGGATGTTGACCTAGTTTGACTAGAAGGTTGACCAAAGTTGACAAAGAGTTGACTTTGACCTAGATTGACCTAGAATCATGTAGATTGCATTGTACACTTTAATTAATATATATTTGAACTCTTTATAACCTGTATTGCTCTAAATAGGACCTTGTGACTCCAGTTTGGACATCTATTCATATCAATTGCTTAGGGTATCAGGCGAGTACATTCCCTGATCATTTTTATTCATGATAGTATTTATATTTCCTGCTTTAGACTTATTTACTTGATGCTGACACGTTGTTATTATGGACCAATACTCTATGGATCTTGTCATGCGATGTTATTCCCTCAACGGATACATCGGGTATCTCATGTTCATGTACTTTACCATGTGCATCGTGTACCCCTTGTATTCGTATTAATCATGTACAAATCATATGCTCTCATGTACTCTCCTGTGCTCATATGTGCTTATTGTGCAAAACTAACCATCGTGTGCGTAACATAACTTGGCCGGATCCTTGTGTATTGATCAGGGCAGGGGAGTAGAAGTGGTCATGTGATTAAACCCCTTAGTGTAACTTGTGTACATGTCCATCATACCCTCACGTATGATAGAGACTCCATAGAATGCATTGTGTACAAACCTAAACCAATTACATAATCATCTTGTGCTCTAAAACACTTATATTTACTTACAGTTCTTATTTTCTATACAACTTACCTGTACTTAGATTTGTCTATGTTTACTGTTCATGTACATCTCTTTACAGCGTTTCATGTTTTTTATTCTACTGCGTGTTCTATATTTACTGCCATGTTATGGAACTGTATTCAGAGATATGTGCTCGTTCCTGTCCTGTCCTGATTGGACCAGTTGACAAAATATTACAGATAACCTGGAGGACTCTTGCACTACCCTTTGGAGCCGACTTAGACAACACTTGCGACTTGGACCCTCAAGAGGATCCAATTGCACTGAAGAGACTACCATAGATCCTAGGCTATATTTTTAGGCTTTATCTATCTTATATATGTTGTCTTTAGGATTGTATTTCAGATGTTATGTTGTAGTATTGTTAACACTTAAACTTATCTCATTTCTGGTTGTATCTCACTATGTGGATTTTATATCTATCTTATCGTGCTGATTATCTACCTCTAGTTTATGTGATTGAGTTGTATCTTCTGAGTTGTCGTCCGATTGGAGAGTATATTCTGTACAGGTTCATTTATACAGTGTTAGATGTTTGTGACCTAGGACATCGTTCTACTACCGACACTACGGCGTAGGCTGGACGTACCCACGGTCTCATGTCCTTACACTGGGTGCGGGTTGTGACACATTTTTAGTGGTGGCCCATGCAGGTCGAGATTCACATTTGTGTGATATCGTGGTAGCATAATGACTTAGTTGTTCTATCAGGAGCCTGTGATAGAATATAGGAAATAAGGTATTAGAATGAGAGGATACTCAAAATTACAGTTAGAATTCTTGGGACGACCCTTGAGAATCTCATTTTGAACTTCGATTTGAAATCCTTTTCTCTTGTTTTGTTCACCCTTACTCCTTATTGTTGAATTTAATTTTGATGGATCGTTGTTGATTTTGATTTTTCCTATCGAGATGAATTTTATAGCTTGAGTTACGGTATCTTCTGATAACATATGTTGATGGGAATAACAGGGATGGTAAAACGTCTACTTGGTTATGGAGCCTAGAGTTTGTCGCAGCTATATTAGCCGACATGGCGAGAACGTAGAGACCTGACTTCGGATGTATATATCTTGATTATGAGATTTAGGATTTCTCGCAGCTATACTAGTCGGTGTAGCGAGGATTCCAGATAACATGATTGTAGAGGTGCATACCCCTGTTATGGAATCTACCGTTTATCACAGCCTTGCTTACTGGCATGGCGAGAATTCTGAGTATCATGATTTTGGACAGACGCATATGATTATCAGATTGTATATTGAGAAGGTTCTTAAAGTATCACCTCTACCATTTCACTTCTGTATTATAGAAATGTTTTCCATCATCAATTAACATAGGAGTAGGGATATTTTTAGTTCTTGTAGAGCTTATTCATATGTAGTTCTTTCATAGTATAAGGATTTGATGGCTTGTATTAGGTCTTTACCTTAGAGATGATAGTTTAGCATTGACATTAGAATAGTAACCCATTGTAGTTAATTCTCTATTGTTTATAATAATTACCAGTTTACATATATGATGTTAGTCTGCCTTACAACCTTGATGATTTATTATTTTCCATCTATTTCTAGCATGGCACCCATGACCCGAGCCCGTCGTCTGAGAGCATCTGCAGCTCCGGACATGACTGAGAGCGTGCTTCCACCTTTTGTAGCTCAGGAGGTTGTGACCCTCTAGCTGACCAGAGGGTAGTTGCACCTTCTGCTATTGAGGAGGTGGTAGCAGCCTCACCAGAGAGAGTTACAGTTTCGTTTGAGACTGAGAGTCTTCCTCTACCTCCTCCTCTGCCTCTTGGAGTGGTACCTCATACCATATTCTTGGGAGGTTTGTTTCCTGATGGAGCTCAAATATTTGGACATCTCTGGGATGTGTTGAAGACACAGAGAGTTCAGGCTGAGATCCTGAGGGAGCAGAGCCACAGGATCCAACTACTGTAGGACTTCGTGCATTCAGGAGGAGAGCCTAGTTCTAAAAAGACGAGGAGCAGTGTATACCCAGAGCCTCAGGAGTGTTTGCCATTAAATATCAAGAACAAGAATTACAGAGGAATTGAACTTGATTGCAAACTCGCTTGTACAAGAGAAATCCTAGGAAACAATCTAAGTACAATTGTTTAGTTTTTGATTCTGGGGGGGGGGGGGAGTGACAATGGTGGCTTGGGAAAGTGTAGCAACTCTGCCTTACTCCTTAGACTATCTGACACGATCCTTGCTTTTGAAGAAATTGCCCTTCGTAGGTTGCCAGCCTTTTGCATGGGTGTGGTACCCTGCTATTTATAGTAATAGATATCTTGAGCCGCATAGATGGCCACGTGTCCACGTGGCTATAACAGCACACAAAGACCCGCTCTTTGATCGCCAGCTGGTGACTTATTAAGATTTTGTTGCAGCAAATCTGGGTGGTTGAGACTTGGTCAGCCTGCCACGTGACCTAACGCAGGTTAAGATCAGTCTGCTTGAGTCATTTTGAGCCGCATAGGTCTTTTAGTGTTCAGCCATGCTGGGCCGCATAAGACCCATGCGGCTTAAGTCGCAGTCTCCTTTAGTCTGCATGTAGCTTGGGGACTTTTGAGCCGCATAGATTCTATATTCTGGGCCGCATAAAGCTCGTGCGGCCCAGATTGCAGTCACCCTTGGCCGCATGAAGCACATGGATTGAGCCGCATAAGGTTCATACGAATCGGGTCGCATTCCTTCTGGCCGTATGGCCATGTCCAGGCACGTGGACCCTGTGTCACGTCTTATCTTCTTTTTGTCAGAGTGTTAGCTGTCAGTTTTGTCAGTTTTGACAGAGTTTGTCAGCTTTATCAGAAGGGTCGATCGTCTTGGCCGCATAAGCAACTCTTCCTTCTGCAGCTCAAATCAGTCTGGTTGCTTTTTAATAGATAATCTGAGATAGTGAAGATGGGCCGCAGGGGACATGTCGAGTCTGTCATGTGGCTCTTCTTTATGCGGATCAATTTGGCCTAAAGTACTCATGCGGTCAGTTGTGATCCGCATGAAACCCATATTTTCCATGCTTCTATAAGACCCCCTTCAAAGTTTTCAAATTGCAAATTTGGAATACTTTGAATAAGAAGCATGGAGATAGGTCAAGCCACAGGGAGTTCTTCGAGTCAAGAGAGACCATGTACCGCAGGGACATTTTAAGCCGCAGAGAGATCCTGTACCGTAGGGAGATCTTATGTCGCAGGGAGATCCCATCCAGACTGCCAGCTGTCACTGCTGCATTTAATATCTTGATTTGGTTTTGGATTTAGGTTCTGTTTTCGAGATAAAGTTGACGATTACTAAGGATAAAATCCCCAAACGTCATTATTATCTTTAATAGACTCGAGAATCGAAACAACGCTCTTTCGAAAACCTTATAAATATGGGTCATTCGGAGAGAGAGATTTTTCTCCTTCACCTTCTTCTCTTTCGTCTTCATTGTCCCTTTCATCCTTTCTGTCCCAGTTAGCCATGGCTCCAAAAGCTCCCAAGTCGACTGGTGCTGCGGCCAAAGAGAAGGGACTTGCCTCTCCGTTGAGAGCTGCGGACTCTCCTTCCATTCATCTCGACGTGCAACCCCTATCAAGGGTAAGGACGACAAGTAAATTTTGAATGGCCATATTGCATATTTTATGCGCCGACCTGTCATGTATCGCCTCTGTGCGTCAGGCATGATCGATACATGTCCTATCTCATTGGACCGCATGTGTTCTGTATGATTGGGCCCATGGCTGAGCCGCATAAGTGTTATTGACCCGCATGGGTGCCTCGTGACTGGGCCACATGAGCGCTACATAACTGTCCCTGTCCAAGCCGCATAAGTATTTCATAACTGGACTGCATAAGTGATTCCTTGATCGATCTGCATGAGTACTGCATAACTGAACCGCATAAGTGCCTCGTGATTGAGCCACATGAGTGCTGTACGATTGAGCCGCATGCGTCTCATGTTCTTAATTCGTATGCGCATCCCTCATGACTAGGCCGTATAGGTTCTGTTTGGCTAGTCGGCATAGCTAAAGAATGAACTTTGTTTTCTTCTAACTGTTAACCTCCTCCTTTTTAGGGGTCTGGCTAGCAAATTTCTCCAGGACCGATATTGATAATTTTGGGCATGGTGAAGATGCAACGCTTGACACACACATCAAAGAGCTCATACCCCTTCATGCTTTAGAAGGGTTTTCCTCAGATGGTAGGAAGAACCATTATACATCGGAGAGTCGAACGGTGGTGGGGCGTCATCGTGAAAGTTCTGTTTTCACGGCTCTTCAAGTTGGCAAAAGCAACATTAGGGATGTTGTTTTGAACGTATGGTCTTTTGGAGGAACGGGCCTAAGATGACCGTAATACGGAGGAGATAAAAGCATGCTATATTTGCCTTCCTTCGTGCAGCTTCTCGAAGATTTAACATCCTTGTTTGCTTCTCAGCAGTAAAACATGACTTCTTTCAAGGGCCACAAAACTGCTCTTTGATGAAGGCGAAGTGCTGCCAAACTGACCAAACTATGTGTTGCTGGATTTTTCTTTTTTTTGCTGCTGATGTAGTCCTATGAATGTAACTGATTTTGAATAAACAGAATACATCACTCCATTCTGCTTGTGGTTCTGTGGTGCTTGTACTAGAGGGCCTAATACAATATATGTGTTTGATAAAGGACATCCCACTGGGGTACTTTTTGTGGACCTATTGCCCTTTTGTGCATCTGGAGATGCGAGCAATAGATTGGAATGATATTTTGTGGACCTATTACCCTTTTTGTGCACGGATGGTTCGAGTAATAGATTTTGAGACAAAACCCAACAGAGGTATAATATGGACGTGATAGGTTTTGTGGTCTTAACACCATGTCTTTTATCCCGGGTTGGGTACAGGTGTTAAGTCAAGAGACTATCGGTATTAGAGGTAATATGGATATGACACACGATAATCAGGAATGATCTTTGGTGGACCTATTACTCTTCTGTGCACTGGTGGTGCGAGTAATATATTTTGACACAAAACCCAATAGAGGTAATATGGACGTGATAGGTTTTGTGGTCTTAACACCATGTCTTTTATCCCGGATTGGGTACATGTGTTAAGTCGAGAGACTATCAGTATCAGAGGCAATATGGACGTGATACACGATAATCATGACCAAGAAGTTTGCTCAAAGATAACGATAAGCTGGGCAGACTCCTATATGATAAAGCATTAGAGTGGAAGTTCAGAGGTATCAGCATACATAACTCGCCACTCAGGGAGATGCGATGTGAATCTACTCAGAGTAAAATAGAATGTGAGTTCAGAGGTACTTGGTGTACATAACTCGATGGCCTGGGAGATTTGGTGGTTTGAGGAAGTAGCAGCATGTCCTTAGACATAGTATTTCTTCAGGAATTTGCCGTTTATGGACATCATGAGCAAGTCTCCGTTCTGTTTCGCAAGTCGGTATGCGCCATTGGAGAATACTGTCTCGATAATGAATGGACCCTCCCACTTGGGCCAGAATTTGTCGACGAGATGTCCTCTGCTTGACTTTCTTATTGAAGGCCCGAGAGATGCGTGCTTGATAGAGCTCGATGCTTTGCTGAGCTTGCAAGCGCTTCTCGTCTAACGCTTCCAATTCTTGTAGCCGTCGACGGTAGTTATCGTCTGATATCAACCGGTAAGTAAGGGCCACACGATGTGATGGGATCTGAGTCTCCAACGGGAGAACTTCCTCGCTCCCGTACACCAGAGAGAACGGTATATTTCCTGTAGCCGTCCGACTCGTAGTACGGTACACTCATAAGCATTCGCCCAACTTGTCACGACCCGCATCCGCTTTTCGGATACGAGACGTGTCCAAGTCCAGCCTACGCTGCAGTATCGGCGGTAGAACGCTGTCTAGTACAAAAACAAGTCACCGAGGCAATCTAGATCTCATCCACAATATATGATACAATCCACTAACACAAAGGAAACTGAATAATGAATGATAATATAAATAGAGTATCCAGTTTATCAAGAATTTCTAGTCACGTCTGGTGGACTCAAATCCACTACCAGTAGACGAAAAAATAATACATGGAATAGAAATAACTGAGTCAAACTACTGATCATCAAGTACCCTCGTCTGTAGTGGCACCGTGGTCCAATGCTAGCTCCAACTGCTCGTGTGCACTGGCTCAATACTTGGCTAAACCTGAAGAGATCATCAGGTCCTCAGAGGACTAGCAAGATACATAATATACAAGCCTTTCTAACAGTTTAACATGTATGAAGGAAATCCAAGATATAAGCAGGAAAAACTAAACAAGTGCGAGACATGAATGTAGGAACAACTACGTATAAATGAACTGTTGAAAACAAGAAAATCAATGTAATACCAACCCTCGCCCCGAATGTGGACTCGCAGGTTAGTTTCGAGACAAGTCATCCTCGTCCCGTGTGTGGACTCGCAGGTGCAAAGGACAACCCTCGCCCCGTGTGTGGACTCGCAGGTTGGAAACAAACAAAATAAGAAAAATAGCAGTTCAATCTATAACGTGATCGTCCTACGATACAACTCAAACTAGTAAAAGTGAAAAGCAGGTCCAATAAAGCTACAAGGCTAACTGTGAGCAATGGTAAAGCACATGTCAGCGGTCAACTGAATAATGAAAGCAGAGAAGCATGTAAATAAAACTATAACGAAAGGCAAGATATACTTGCCTGTGGTCCTGAGCTGCTGGCACGGTTCAAATGCTGAGTCAAAACCTAATAACCTATTTTTAGAGTTTACCGTATCAATATGGTAATAAAAGAAAGTAGCAATCTATCTATCCTTAGACTTCTAGCCCTTTTCTATCAAGAATGGTCCTCTTATCTATATTTGACTTTGGTAACATACTACCCAAGCCACCTAAATGCAGAAATGACTCATAGGTCATAGTCTTCCCTGGAATCCTATGGATCACATAATGTACCCATGACACTCATGCTTCATCTACAATTGTATATAATTTCTATAGTTGTCTACTACTATTACTACTGCCCTCTGCTATCGATCACATAACCTACACAAATCTTGGCTCTCCAATATCCTAACATATACTCCACTTCCCCTGTTTGCAGGCATCAAGCTACAGTCACACTTGTTCAAGTCCTGCCTAATGTCCATCTACACTTGCATGTGCATGTGATGGGAGGGTCCTTTATAACTAAAATGTGCAGCTATACAAGTGCTAACCTAAACAGGTAAGTCCTCCCTTAATCCTGGAATCCCAATACAATACCTCTGTTACAGTTTTCTGGTTGTACAGATGTACTAATCTCAACTAGTACTCCAAGATACCCTAAACCACCTGGAACAAGATAGGAGTTATGTATATGAGTAGTTTGTGAAATAAGGGCACCCTTAATACCCAGTTCAAGTGCAACCCATATCTCCCCTACATATTTGTTGACTTTGCAACCCTTTGCAAATTCCTGTTATCTGTGGTTTAGATACTCAAGTACATCCTGGTACTTGTATGCTTCTAGTATGCACACAGGGCAGAACAAAAACAGGAATCATAAACACAGGAAAATTGCAAATTAAGACGTGATTGTACATGCAGTTGGACGCTGTCACTATTACTAACCTATCTGATCCCACGAGAAATCAGCCCCTTTACATCCCCAAATTTAGAACCAAAAATAGGTTAATGTATTAAGGTGGGGTTTTCAGGGTTAAGTTACCTGCAACAATTGGAATGGTATGTACTACATGCTAATATGGTATCTTAATGGTCACACATTCAACCCTTCTTATGGATATAGAAGGCATATAAGCCAATATGCTGGTGCAACCTTGAGATGTATTCTCTCAAGCATACAGAGGTGTGCACTCTACTGACCTGTGCTTCTACTGTGCATCCCTCACACGACCAGTTGAGACACCAAAACCTTACTCCTATTGGATTTTACACCTATCTAGCTTACACCTGTACATCACATGCTTCCATTAAATATGATACTAACCTTTGTTCTGCATCTACTGATGGATAACACATTTGTACAGGATTAATCAATGAAGTGGGACAAGTATGTGATATGGTTCAAATACCAGGGAATGTGAAATACATGTATCATGTTAAGGGCTGAAATGTAGTGTAAAGGAAGGGTAATATACATCTCTTATGGAGACTGACCTGGACTGCAGCCCCTTAAAACCTGGATACATTTGTTACTGTCATTCATCAAGACCCCATTACAAATGTCTATTCCTGTGCACTGAAACCCAGCCCCATATTGTAACCTGTTATCTATACTGGTACTCCAAGCACTGACATCCCCTGTGCAACTTAGTGTGTGATATACACAACTCGATACCAATATAAATTAATGTATGTGCGTGACCTGACCAATTGTTCTCAGGTCACTCCATCTACATATAAGAGGCAGTGTCCCCGTGTGCTTATGATGAGTCCTTGTATCCTGTAAGTAGTCCTGTTACCTCACTGGAAAATCTGATACACTCGAAACCCATAGCCAAGATGGCTCACAGAACACAGGTAGATGATATAGGACTGAACAATACAATGTAGGGGACTGATACTCAGGGCAGTGGACTGAACCAAGTATGTGAATGATGCTAAAACAAAGCTACAGTTAAAGAAATGGATAAACATGGGATTGGGATAAGTAAATTGGACTGAAACATTAAAGGAACATGGAGCTGAGAACTAAAGGAATAGGCTGAAGATATGGTAAGGGCTGAACTTATATTGTTAGTCAACTAATGGGGACTGAAACTTTAAAGGGTATGGGCTTGTAGCAACTGAACATCTATAGGGACTGAACCTATACAATGTATCTGGATAGTGAATGAATCAATTGAATGTAAATCGAGCATTCACCCATCTCCTCACTACATACAAGTCCAAGGAGGACTAATGTATAAATTGACTAATGCAAGATATAGAATGATACATTCATTCCAAGGACTAAATTCCTATTACTGAACACTTTGTTGTGTGTGGACAGAACATTTGCAAGGCCTGGGCTTCTAAATAGAACGTGTACTTGATGGACTGAATGTGGTCTCAGATTTAGCCATCAAGGTGTGCTATGCTGTGTGTTCGACAGGGGTTCTAGAACAATACTGAATCAATTTAATAACCTTTATGTGCTGATACATTGCCCTCTTAAACATTAATACAATCACCTATACCATAGTTGACTAGATTTAAGGAAATAATGGACATGGTAGATGAAAAGAAAGGTTACCTATTTTGGAGTTCGACTGCTCTGTTCCTGAGTCCTCTTGGCGGCTGATTTCTCGAACTGGAGGGGAAATTTAGGGTTTAAGGAAGGAAGGGGGTCGATTAATCCTCTATATATAGTTAGTCTTTGATCTCCTGGACGGAATGGGAGAATCGGATTCGATCTTATCTAAATCGTGATGAAAATAATCATGAACTCAATTTGAATTCAACAGCAGGGGTCGGGCAGATCTGCTTTGAATCGATGGGACTTATCAAGAAGAGTTTGAATATCTGGCTTGGCCGTTTAAGGCTCTGAGCATAGGATTTGAATTTGATCATTCGAAAGGAATTTGAAAAAGCACAATTTCAATTAGGCCTCCAATAGTTTACATTGGCAAGAAAGCCCATGCTATTCCTTTCTTTGCTTATAAAACAATGTTTTATAGAATACATATATATGACACATTGATTATTTTAATGAATCAATGAATTAGTTAATAAATCAACAATAATAATAAATAAAAAAATAATAGGGATTTTGGGTCAAGGGCTCACAAATCTATCCACCTTAAAATAATTTCGTCCTCAAAATTCAAATAAAGCTATGATATAAATGAATAGTCAAAATATTGCTGCTACTAAAATATTTCTAAGTTCTCACAAAATCTAATATAGGACTCACAATTGTACTATTACTATGATTTTTACTATGAACTTCCGTCAACTCCTCCTTGTGCGGCTGGTAGTGGTGGGGCAATCGCGTTTCGCTTCGGACAAAATCTAGATACGTGTTGGTTGGAAGCACAAGTCCAACACAACCCTAACCATTTGCGGCACTGATCTTGGATGTGGCCCTTCTTCATGCAATACTGGCAGATAGGAACGTCTTGTACTTGATATGGGGCTACTTGTGGCTGTTGTTGATACTGTTGTGCCACAGTCTTCTCTGGAACATTGGGTCTCTTTGCCGCTCTCGATTGGCTGCTGCTTCCTCCATGTGCACCTCCGTCTCTCTTTCGCTTACGCTTCAATTCGGTTTCTACTGCCTGTGCGACCTTCAAGATCCTCTCGTAAGTTGTGGCCTGACTGGTGGCGATGGCTATGTGAATTTTATATGAAAGTCCTTTCCTGAACTTCTTAGCTCTGGCTGCAGGGGTCAAGGCGTCTGCAAAGCGGCTGAGGTGAGAGAACTCTGCGGTGTATTCGTCGACGGAGAGGTTGCCCTGTTCCAGGCTCTCGAACTCGTTCTCCAACTCTTTATGGGCTGCTTCAGGATAGAACTTCATCTTGAACAGCTCCTTGAACTCCTCCCAAGTTACATCTGGTGCGGTGAAGCGGGGCTCATCTCTATACCACATGCGGGCGATGTCGTAGAGTTGCATGCAAGCATTCTCGACCTTCAGGTCTTCAGGAACTCGAGCCCTCTGAAGGTTGCGGTCTACGTTCTCTAACCACTCATCCGCGTAAAGAATCCCTTCTGTTCCTTTGAATTCTCTGGGCCTAAGGTCCACGAAATTCTTGGAAGTTCCAGGGTGTGGTCGTGGAGCGTCTCTAGTCTGGATAGTCTCTCTCAAAGTATCACGGAAGACGTCAGCCTGTCGCGTCTGAGATGTCATGAGCTGCTGGAAGATCCCGAAGAGGGTAACGTTGTCCAGCGAATGTGGCGGAGGCAGAACATGTGCTGGGTACATGGCAGGCGCTGGATACGTCACTGGTGCAGGGTGCATGGTAGGTGCTGGATGTGGAATATATGATGGCTGGAAGGGTGCAGGGTGATGAAAGGGAGCAGGTGGAGGAAAATCGTCTCTGCGGAATCTTGAGTATTGCGTTTGAGCCGGGTCGCCCTGACGAGTAAGCTGGCCTCCCTGCGTTGGCGGGGTCATGTAAGTGAAGAATCCTCCTGTAGCCGATGGGGTGTTCAGGAAAGCGTTATTCCTGTCTTGAGAATCCATTTACTGCAATAAAAGAAAATATTAGACGGCACGAAGATTTCAAGCAGGATGCAAGTCAAAGATTCAAATAGAAATCAAGGACAGAGATCAATACAGTTTTCAAGACACGTGGATGAGATCCTAAATTTCTAATCCTATGTGCAGGCTCACGACGGCACAGTAATGTAACCGAAGTGATTAACGTAGACCTGCATAGGCCACCAAAAAAACTTGTCACGACCCGCATCCACTTTTCGGATACGAGACGTGTCCAAGTCCAGCCTACGCCACAGTGTCGACGGTAGAACGCTGTCTAGTACAAAAACAAGTCACCGAGGCGATCTAGATCTCATCCACAATATATGATACAATCCACTAACACAAATAAAACTGAATAATGAATGATAATATAAATAGAGTATCCAGTTTATTAAGAATTTCTAGTTACGTCCGGTGGACACAAATCTACTACCAGTAGACGGAAAAATAATATATGGAATAGAAATAACTAAGTCAAACTACTGACCATCAAGTACCCTCGTCTGTAGTGGCATCGTGGTCCAATGCTAGCTCCAACTGCTCGTGTGCACCTGGCTCAATACTCGGCTAAACCTGAAGAGATCATCAGGTCCTCAGAGGACTAGCAAGATATATAGTATACAAGCCTTTCTAACAGTTTAACATGCATGAAAGAAATCCAAGATATAAGCAGGAAAAACTAAACAAGTGCGAGACATGAATGTAGGAACAGCTACGTATAAATGAACTGCTGAAAACAAGAAAATCAATGTAATACCAACCCTCGCCCCGAATGTGGACTCGCAGGTTAGTTTCGAGACAAGTCACCCTCGCCCTGTGTGTGGACTCGCAGGTGCAAAGGACAACCCTCGCCCCGTGTGTGGACTCGCAGGTTGAAAACAAACAAAATAAGAAAAATAGCAGTTCAATCTATAACGTGATCGTCCTACGATACAACTCAAACTAGTAAAAGTGAAAAGCAGGTCCAATAAAGCTACACGGCTAACTGTAAGCAATGGTAAAGCACATGTCAGCGGTCAACTGAATAATGAAAGCAGAGAAGCATATAAATAAAACTGTAACGAAAGGCAAGGTATACTTGCCTGTGGTCCTGAGCTGCTGGCACGGTTCAAATGCTGAGTCAAAACCCAATAACCTATTTTTAGAGTTTACCGTGTCAATATGGTAATAAAAGAAATTAGCAATCTATCTATCCTTAGACTTCTAGCCCTTTTCTATCAAGAATGGTCCTCTTATCTATATTTGACTTTGGTAACATACTACCCAAGCCACCTAAATGCAGAAATTACTCATAGGTCATAGTCTTCCCTGGAATCCTATGGATCACATAATGTACCCATGACACTCATGCTTCATCTACAATTGTATATAATTTCTATAGTTGTCTACTACTATTACTACTACACTCTGCTATCGATCACATAACCTACACAAATCTTGGCTCTCCAATATCCTAACATATACTCTACTTCCCCTGTTTGCAGGCACCAAGCTACAGTCACACTTGTTCAAGTCCTGCCTAATGTCCATCTACACTTGCATGTGCATGTGATAGGAGGGTCCTTTATAACTAAAATATGCAGCTATATAAGTGCTAACCTAAACAGGTAAGTCCTCCCTTAATCCTGGAATCCTAATACAATACATCTGTTACAGTTTTTTGGTTGTACAGATGTACTAATCTCAACTGGTACTCCAAGATACCCTAAACCACCTGGCACAGGATAGGAGTTCTGTATATGAGTAGTTGGTGAAATAAGGGCACCCTTAATACCCAGTTCAAGTGTAACCCATATCTCCCCTACATATTTGTTGACTGTGCAACCCTTTGCAAATTCCTGTTATCTGTGGTTTAGATACTCAAGTACATCCTGGTACTTGTATGCTTCTAGTATGCACACATGACAAAACAAAAGCAGGAATCATAAACACAGGAAAATTGCATATTAAGATGTGATTGTACATGCAGTTGGACGCTGTCACTATTACTAACCTATCTGATCCCACGAGAACTCAGCCCCTTTACATCCCCAAATTTATAACCAAAAACAGGTTAATATGTTAAGGTGGGGTTTTCAGGGTTAAGTTACCTGCAACAATTGGAATGGTATGCACCACATGCTAATATGGTATCTTAATGGTCACACATTCAACCCTTCTTATGGATATAGAAGGCATATAAGCCAATATGCTGGTGCAACCTTGGGAGGTATTCTCTCAAGCATACAGAGGTGTGCACTCTACTGACCTGTGCTTCTACTTTGCATCCCTCACACGACCAGTTGAGACACCAAAACCTTACTCCTATTAGATTTTACACCTATCTAGCTTACACCTGTACATCACATGCTTCTATTAAATATGATACTAACCTTTGTTCTGCATCTACTGATGGATAGCACATTTGCACAGGATTAATCAATAAAGTGGGACAAGTATGTGATATGGTTCAAATACCAGGGAATGTGAAATACATGTATCATGTTAAGGGCTGAAATGCAGTGTAAAGGAAGGGTAATATACATCTCTTATGGAGACTGACCTGGACTGCAGCCCCTTAAAACCTGGATACATTTGTTACTGTCATTCATCAAGACCCCATTATAAATGTCTATTCCTGTGCACTGAAACCCAGCCCCATATTGTAACCTTTTATCTATAATGATACTCCATAGCACTGACATCCCCTGTGCAACTTAGTGTGTGATATACACAACTCGATACCAATGTAAATTCATGTATGTGCGTGACCAGACCAATTGTTCTCAGGTCACTCCATCTATATATGAGAGGCAGTGTCCCCGTGTGCTTATGATGAGTCCTTGTGTCCTGTAAGTAGTCCTGTTACCTCACTAGAAAATCTGATACACTCGAAACCCATGGCCAAGATGGATCACAGAATACAGGTAGATGATATAGGACTGAACAATACAATGTAGGGGACTGATACTGAGGGCAGTGGACTGAACCAAGTATGTGAATGATGCTAAAAAAAAGCTACAGTTAAAGAAATGGATGAACATAGGATTAGGATAAGTAAATTGGACTGAAACATTAAAGGAACATGGAGCTGAGAACTAAAGGAATGGGCTGAACATATGGTAAGGGCTGAACTTATATTGTTAGTCAACTAATAGGGACTGAAACTTTAAAGGGTATGGGCTTGTAGCAACTGAACATCTATAGGGACTGAACCTATACAATGTATCTGGATAGTGAATGAATCAATTGAATGTAAATCGAGCATTCACCCATCTCCTCACTACACACAAGTCCAAGGAGGACTAATGTATAAATTGACTAATACATGATATGGAATGATACATTCATTCCAAGGACTAAATTCCTATTACTGAACACTTTGTTGTGTGTGGACAGAACATTTGCAAGGCCTGGGCTTCTAAACAGAATGTGTACTTGATGGACTGAATGTGGTCTCAGATTCAGCCATCAAGGTGTGCTATGCTGTAGGTTCGACAGGGGTTCTAGAACAATACTGAATCAATTTAATAACCTTTATGTGATGATACATTGCCCTCTTAAATATTAATACAATCACCTATACCATAGTTGACTAGATTTAAGGAAATAATGGACATGGTAGATGAAGAGAAAGGTTACCTGTTTTGGAGTTCGACTGCTCTGTTCCTGAGTCCTCTTGGCGACTGATTTCTCGAACTGGGGGGGGGGGAATTTAGGGTTTAAAGAAGGAAGGGGGTCGGTTAATCCTCTATTTATAGTTAGTCTTTGATCTCCTGGAGGGAATGGGAGAATCGGATTCGATCTTATCTAAATCGGGATGAAAATGATCATGAACTCAATTTGAATTCAACAGCAGGGGTCGAGGAGATCTGCTTTGAATCGATGGGACTTATCAAGAAGAGTTTGAATATCTGGCTTGGCCGTTTAAGGCTCTAAGCACAGGATTCGAATTTGATCATTCGAAAGGAATTTAAAAAAGCACAATTTCAATTAGGCCCCCAATAGTTTACATTGGCATGAAAGCCCCTGCTATTCCTTTCTTTGCTTATAAAATAACATTTTATAGAATATATATATATGACATATTGATTATTTTAATGAACCCATGAATTAGTTAATAAATCAGCAATAATAATAAATAAAAAATAATGGGGATTTCGGGTCAAGGGCTCACACAACTTTTCATTCCAGTCGCGTTTGTTTGAAGACACAAACTTCTTGAGAAGCTTGATTATGGTCTTGTTAAAGGCTTCAGCCAAGCCATTAACTGATGGGTTGTATGCTGTTGAAGCAATATTCTGAGTCCAATTTTTGTCACAGAATCAATAGAAGGCATGGCTTGCGAACTGTGGACCATTGTCATGAATGATCCTCCGTGGCAGTCCAAAACGGTAAATGATGTGATGTTTTATGAAACTAATCATGTTTGATGTCTTTACCTCTGCCAGTGGAACAGCTTCCGCCCACTTGGAGAAGTAGTCGGTGATTGTAAGTATAAACTGGTGCCCTTTGGACGACGACGGGGTGATTGGGCCAATAATGTCCATTCCCCATGCTTCAAATGGCCAAGAGGCCACCATTGGGTGCAAGAATTCGGACGGCAGATGTTTGAAATCTGCGTGGATCTGACAAGCCTTACATTTCTTTGCATAGTTGACTGCGTCTGCTACCATCGTAGGCCAGTAGTAACCCATCCGTCGGAGACGATCCAGCAACTTTGGTCCAGGTTGGTGAGCCTCGTAAACGCCGTCGTAAGCCTCGCGTAATGCTTCTTTAGCTTCCGTATTTAATAGACATCTTAACAGCAGCCCGTCATAAGATCGTCGATATAACATTTTTTTTTCGTGTCATAAAAGAATCTGAGAGAACGCCTTCTGATTGAAGTTGCTTCTTTCACATTCTCAGGCAGGATTTCGTAGACTGCAAAATCAATGAACGAGAGTCTCCATTCTTGTACGTCATTGGTTATCTGGGTGGAGTAACTCATATCCAGTTGAACATTATTTTTGTGACAGACCAACTCATGGCCTATTACGTCGACTAGATGATGAGCATAATTTAGAACCGCCAAAGAAGTGGCGAGGCCTGCTAGGGCATCGACTTCAATATTCTGGAGCCTAGGAACATGCTCTATGAAGAACCCCTCCAAGGTTACAATGATGGCAATTGCTGTCTGATGGTAAGGAACCAGGTCCGCGTTACGAACCTCGTATGAGCCTCGGATCTGATTAACAATCAGCTGTGAGTCGCCATACGCTTCCAGGTATTTGACCCCTACCTCTTTTATGAGTCGAAGTTCGATGACCAGAGCATTATATTTGTCTATATTATTTGAACAGGGTTCTGTGAAAGAATATGCCCGACTGACTACCAATCCAGAGGGAGAAATTAATACTACCCTGACTCCAGCGACGATATCACCTTGTGGCCCTGTTTTTGAAGCACCGTCAAAGAACATTCGCCAAACATCATCATGCGAAGTCATGTTTGAGTTAACGACTTCGTCTGGGATTTTTTCATAGATTCTGGCTATTTCTGAGCCTGGATGGCCTGCTAGAAAGTCGGCCAAGGCTTGACCTTTGACAGCCTTCTGCGGAACGAAGACCATGTCGTAGAAGGATAACAGTATCGCCCATGTGGCTAGACGAGAACTGAGTGCACCTGGCTTGGTCATGAGAACCCTGAGGGGAATAACTCGTGAGACAACATGGATGGTCTTCCCTGACACAGAGTATCGTATTTTCTGAATGGCGAACACCAATGCAAGACATTCCTTCTCCACGGCGGTGTACCTATGCTCCGGCCCTACCATCATTCGGCTGAGATAATAGATGGCTTGTTCGTTCCCTGCATCATTGTTTTGTGCTAGCAAGGCACCGAGGGAGTGTTCCATCGCCCGTACATAGAGCAGGAAAGGCTTTTCGGTAACCGGGGCTACCAGAATCGGCAGATTCGACAGGTATTCCTTAATGTCATCAAAGGTGCATTGACATTCTTCATTCCATATGAAAGAGACACTTTTCTTCATGAGTTGTGTGAAGGGTTGACATCACCCTGACAGGTTAGATATAAACCTCCTGATGTAGGCTAGTCTTCCCTGAAGGCCGTAGAGTTCACGGAGGTTCCTCGGTGGACTCAACTCCAGGATTGGCTTTGTCTTATCAGGGTATATGTGAATGTCCTGCGAAGTAATGACAAAGCCGAAGAACTTCCCGCTGGACACACCTAGGAAGGACTTGGTGGGATTCATCTTCAATTATGCGCTCGCATAAGGTCGAACACTATCCTCAAATCGTGTAAGTGATCATCCTTGGAGCGACTTTTGACGGCGATATTGTCAACTTAACACTCCACCGTCTTGCACAAGTGATCTCTGAAGATGACGCTCATAGCTCGTTGATATGTATCACTGGTGTTCTTCAGGCCGAAAGTCATGACTGTGTAACAATACACACCGATCGGTGTTCAGAATAACGTATGCTTCTCATCGTCAGAAGATATTTTAATTTGATTGTATCCTGAAAAGCCATCCATAAAGTACATGCGCTCGAAGCCACATGTATTATCGATCATTATTTCGGTGATGGGAAGAGGGAATTCATCCTTAGGATATACCGCATTCAGATTACGAAAGTCGATGCAGATTCGGATCTTTTCGTTCTTTTTGACAACTGGTACTATATTAGCTATCCAATCTGGGTGCTACTCTTCGCAGATGAAATCGCTAGCTATAAGCTTATTTACTTCTGCTTCAATGGAGTTCATGATGTCTGGACAGAATCGTCGTTGTTGTTGTTTGACTGGTTCTGCATCCGGATGAATGTTGAGCTTATGAAGTGCGATCTTGGGGTTTAGCCCTGGCATGTCTTCATAGCTCCAAGCAGAAACGTCGATATACTCTCTGACGAGTTTTAACAACGACTTTCGCTCGCCGTCCGTCAGGCTTTTACTAACGAAGATTGGTATTGGAGAGGATTCATCACCGATGTCAACTTGTATGACCTCATCTTCAGTAGGAGGGTCACGTAGTTCAAAGAGCTTCTCCCATTGTGCACCCAGTTATTGGCCCCATGGCTCCAATTCAAGAGGTTCGAGTAGATCTTCGTCTTCCTCTTTAATGTCTGCGGATGCATGTTGACAGATAATGTCTGCCTGAATATATCTTTAATGCTGTCATCAAAATCATATGCAGGTGATTCGGATGAGTGAGAATGCCACTCGCATTCCTTATCGTAGTTCTCGGGCATTGTTGCTGGTGTAACATAACCGAGGCCGCATTTGGACTTGCCGTAATAATCTCGAGGTTTCCCAGTCGGGGTTGACAGCTGTAGAGGCGACCTCCGACCGTTACCGTAATTCAGACCTGGGGTAGCCTCCATGTCGTACCCCTGCTTTTGCATGAAGTACTTGGCTTGAGGACTATACATGTAGAGCGGTAGTCTTCCAATATTGGGTTCGTGATCAAACTCTTAAGGCATGAAGGGTTGAGGACCTTCTTTTTGACCAAAGATGATCGTATTATCCCCTTCTCTTCTGCCTGGGACTAGGAAGTAGGCACCTCTAATGGGAGCAAGTCGGTTTGAGGTATGTACGGTTGTCACCTGTGTGTGCAGGTTAATGTCCCAACCGTGCCCCACAGTATACATCAGATTGAGTTTATTACACTCAGGATAGTTCAACGGCAGCCTCTTATTGATGAAATAAGGAATTTTGTCCACAGGGATAACATCATCAGGAGAGGGACTATCCACCTTTGCAACAAGATACTTCACGAGTTCTGCCTCCTCTTCAGCTACCCCCTACGTGACCGAAGGTTGGGGCTCTGTCTTGGGCAACTTGACCACCAAGGGTTCTGCTTGTGGTATTGGCTTGCCTGAGGGTCTCGGATCAACACTTGGTTGCCGGCTCATCTTGGGAAGACGGATAACCATCGGCCCGACAGAGGACTTCATGTCTTCCGATTGTTTTTGACTAGATCTTGGCAATCGGATCGCCATCGGCTCCCCAGAGGGCCTCACATTTTTCGGTCGCCTTTGATTGGATTTTGGCAATCGGATCACCATTAACCCTATGACGGATTTTGGCTCTTGGCTGGACCTTAGGAGTCGGATGACCATCGATTCCGACTGCGCAGCTGGGGCGGGAGAACCGGGCACCTCTTTATACAAAGTTGCGACAAGGGATGCGGCTTTACCCAGTTTATGTCACGCCCCGACCCGGGAAATCGCTCGTCCTCGCTAGATTTAACCCGAATCATCGCCATCGCTGGGGCGTGATGCCGCACGAGCCTGGAGTTGCGCTCGGGCAAGGCAAGATAACAGGTTCACATAGAACTATCTCAAATCGATAACATAAGCAGCGGAAGAAAACAAGTGAAACATAAGAATCTCTTTTATTCATATTGAACTGAAGGTTACAAAGGCTCTGAATAGCCCAACATAAAATGCCAATTGGCTACAACGCTCATGATCTCTCTAGCTCACAAAGGATTACATTGCTCCATACATTATGCCTCTTTATAGCCACCAAGTAGTCTTCGGCCGAACATCTCCATGTCGCAAGTCCGAACGCATATGCGGAAGCTCCTCTTGAACGCTAAGGACTCCATGCCTCGGCACGTCCAAGCCAAGCTCCGCCCCGAGCTGATCATAACCTGAACCTGCACATAAACTAGTGGGGGTTTAGTGCTTTCGTCCTCGCTTCGCACTGATCAAGACCCGCTCACACCCAAACCAAACACTTAATCATTTAGTGAGCATGCATCTTACTTTGTGGTCTTTCTATTTAGCCTTAGGATCAATTTCATAGCAATACTCAACATAGCACATTATTATAATGTGTCAGCACATCCCGTGTTCCTGCAGCAGATACAGTTAGCCATAACATAAACGTAAACATAGTGTTCGTGCTCATGCCGTCCCATTTTCCTTAGCCTGCAGTGGTTAGAACTTAACATAAGCCAACATATGATTCACGCAACCGACTATTCACAAACCTAAAACATATGCATAATGAGTGGCAGGCCCTGCGCCTGCACCCAGCTCTCATCTCAGCCCACCGGCCCTATCTATATGAAGGTCACGGTGTGTCACACCGTAATGGACTTGGCATCTCATATGTGTAAGCCTACAATCGCTTCGATACGGGTTGCTAGCCCAGTATCCGAAGGATCCCAAACTTACGGATATCATAGCTTATCACAGCACTGGACGGTCGTAATCCGTCCGAATGTTGTGCACCATAAATACCACACATAATTCCCTCCTAGGCCGAACGGTCCCGGCGCCCCGGCGTAACCGTTCGAGGGAAGCCACACCCGTGCACGGACAATCCGAGTCCATTGACCATGCAATACGTTCCATAGCATACAATCCATAGCATACCAACCGTTCTCGAATTCCATAAACATAGTGTCGCACATAAACGGTTTCCCGTGCCATAAACATAATCCACCGATCGCATGGAGAGCTCCGTCGGCGTTATGCCCCAACACATCCATATTGATGCACGACGCCCAACGGCTTAGTCGCCTCGTACTCATAATCACGTGTTTCGTTCGTATTGTTATTCGCATAGCCTACTTCCGTATTTACTTAGTCATTTCATAGCATAAGTGCCCGAGGGCACGCTCAGCACCGTATTCAGTGTTCTACGCCTAGTGTTCAATGTTCTCGGAGCCGTGCACATGATGCACATCTCAATGTCATCTTTCAATGTTCTACCATTATTGCCCTACCGCGACCTGTGCACTCGATGCACGTCGCTTCAATGTTTCGATTGTTCAATGTTCTATCTTAGTGTTCAACGCATACTTAGACACTTACTCTCCGAGCCACGCTCGCTTACTCGATAACATTCTTACGCATACCATAACATATATTTTATTAGACGTGAAGGAATAGGGAGAGAGAGTCAAGAACCCGCCCACCTTAAGCCGATACGCCTTACTGCCTCGCCGATTGAAGCGTCTCGCTTCCATAACTCGATCGCATAGCTAACTCCCGGACTTAGCCATTCCTTTGCTCTACTCGGTTGATTTGGCCTATCGTGCCCATGCCACAATCCGTTGCAGGGCCTCGATTTGGTTTCGCGGACGCTTCATTGCATAAGACAAAATGCCGACCTCTTATCGTCCAGCGTAGAAGCATAGCCTGCACACCAGATCAACTAAAATCAGCACTTGCTCAAGCGGGACTTACTCTTTGCATCGATTCGATTCATAGATTCCAACCGACTCAAAGCTTACCTTTGGCCAACGCAACACTTGCATCGATTCATATCGATACCTCATCGGGTCAACGCAACTCTTCGAGTCAACGACTCATCGTAATGCACCGATGCGGAGCGGGGCATTACATTTTACGGGTCTGGAGATGAATTCTAAAGGGTTCCCCGGGCCATGTGATGGCCTCCAGTTCGTCAGTTTTGTGCTTCTTGGATTCTTCATATAAACAAGCCTCCAAAGAAAAATAAGACTCAACCCTTTTGAAGGGATCGATATCGGCGAATTCAGTCTTTACGAAATCGTGCTTACTGACATACTTGAAGCACTGGTGGAGTGCGGATGGCACAATCATATAGTCATGTATCCATGTGTAAAACCCCTAAATTTCTACTAATATTTTTTAAATTTCGTATCGATTTAAAAATTTTGTATTGTATGTCGCGTAGTCGTATTTTACGTCGCGCACGAAAATTTATTTTTCGTAAGTCGCTCGTCGAGTGCAAATATGTGCGAGCGTACATATTTTAGAAAAATATTTTCTCTATTTTAATATATACTTTCAAAATATTATATAAATATTCTTGCTATAAAAAGCCTTTGTTTCTAAAAGTTATTAATATAAAATAATATGTTTGTATACTAGAAAAGCATCATTATGTAAAGAATATTTTTTTTTTGCATACACATATATCGTAATTATTCATTGGTCTATTTTAAATAAAAATATAATTTTCTAGATTTATTAATATTAATATTATTTATTCAAAAAGATATTTAAAAATATTTATTATTTTCAAAATTATTATTATTGGTATTTAAAAAAATATATTTGGAAGTTATTTTGGCCATTTAAATCGTGATTTGATTTTTGAATTTATTTAAATGGATATCCATATTAGAATTTGATTTATTAATTTGATTTAAACTAAAATTTAATTTGATTTAAATCAGATTTGATTTGAGATTTGATTTATTGAATTATTTAAATTATAGATTGAATTATCTATTTGGGGTTTAAACTACTCCTAATTCCTATCTAATTGGGAATTCCCACATCCTATAAATAGGCAGGTACTCCTCCAATATTTTCATCCACAAATTCATTTTCCACCAAACTCCACAAACAAATTGTACGTGCCTCGTGTCCGTGTTCCACCATCAAATTCTTATTCAAATTTTTTTACAATTACATTATTTTCTTCCGTATCGGACACCCCCGACACAAATCAAAATCCTAACCCTATTCCTAGCCCGATCTATCCCGACCCCGGTCGTTCCCGTCACCACCACTTGTTGTCCGACCCCCGCTACCACAATTCCCCGGCCACCTTGCCCTGACCTTCCGTCATCCCCGGCAGCCACCAGCACCCAACCGAAGCTCCAAACCCTCGACCCCATCACCTACGCCACATCAGCCAACAAGACCACCCTCCGACCTCGGCCGACCGAACCATGGCCGAACAACGTCAACCATCTCAGCAACCACCCAGACCCGACGTCGCCACAACCACCACCACTACGGCAGGACCTTCCCGAACCCCATCGCCACCAAAACCCTCCGATCACCACCACGACCACCGAGCCTGGCCAATGGCCGATCTCCCCAGAAACTCCACCACCACCACCATCGTCACCGGCGCAACCCGCCGGCGACCCAAGGAAAACCCAAAAGAAAATCCTAAATCAACTCACCTCCTCCAACCGAGCGCCGCCTTCGCTGGAACTTCCCTCCGCCGGACCGTACGCTCCTCCGCTGCCCTTGTCAAACCACCGGCGTCGGAGTACGCCGCCCGAAACCCTCCGCTCCGGCCGCCCCTTCGTCCCTCTCCTGACCAGCCGCGCCCCGCCCAGACGACCACCGCCCAAACCCTCCGTCGACCGTGGCCTCGCCGCCTCCTACGGCGCAGCGCCCACCGCGCGAAGCCGGAAACCTCGCCGGCGCCCAACTCCTCCGCACCGCTTCCTCTCTCCACCGTTCGTCGGCGAACCGCCCTTTCTCACCACTGATCCCGACCCTCTCTCTCTCCCTGGGACTCACTCACCCCCGCCGGACCATCACTCCGCCGTCCCCTTCGTCTTCCTCCCGTCTCCCTCTCTCTCACACTCGAGTCCCTTCCTCCTCTCACTCCAGCTCTCTCTCTCCCCTTTATTCCTTTTTTGATTACTGTAGTCTTCTTAAAAAAGACAGCAGTAGTGCATAACCCCTGAGTACATCAGCCTTCTGATTACTTCGGTTATTATTTTTGTGTTAATTGTCTTCTGATTCCTTTTCTGTATGTAGTTGTTAAATTGTTTTATTTTTGTGTTTTTTTTATTAATTATTTCTTTATTTATTTTGTTTCTGTTTCTTGGTGATAGGTTAGTATCTTTTGGGTTTGTTTATCAAAGTACTAATAAATTTATTATTATTATTATTATTTATTTTGTTTGCTTTCTTTGGTTCTCATTCCATCCCATACTTAAAGTATGGGGACAGAGCTTGGTATTTTTACTGATTTTATTTTGGTTGTTATTATCATTATTACTATTATTATTATTATTATTCTCATTGTTATTAATATTTGTCATCATTATTGTAAAAGATAGTTATTATTATTATTCTCATTATTTTTATTATGATTATTTTTGTTGTTACTTGCAAAACTATCTATTTACTAAATATTATTATTGATAAAAGTTTTAGGAAAATATTATTTTCTGGCTAAAAGGAAACAGCTATCTTGATTTTAAGTTTTTATTATATTTTGGAAATAAAATATATACATTTTTTTTTCCATCTAGAGTCGTATCGTTACAAACTTAGAGTTTTCACCGAAAACGGTCTCTTGACTTTAAAGAACTTTCTTTTGTATTTTTTTCTATAAATATTTTGACTCGTAAAAATTAGCTTTTAGGGATTATAAATATTTTCTAAAATTCGTATATATATTTATTTTTTTTTGATTTTCTCCTGTCCGTATCCAAGTCCTATTCTTCCTATTCCCTTCCAATTCAAGTCTACCTTATGTCCACCCTAACTAAATCGACCCTTCTGGACCCAATGAGACTGTCCGTGCCACCATCAGAGGTCACCATGTATAGTTGTTGTACCAAAGTTGCAGTTCGTGCCACATTGATCATTGCAGCACACCAGACGTACTATCAGGCAAGACACCTTGCCATTAGATGTTTATTTATTTTAGCTCATATTTCATGCACTATTTATTTTCTTTATGCAAAAACTGTGATACATGGCATAATTGTTAGAACTTACTGTTCATTATATTTTTTGCTGTGTACTATTCTTACAAATTAAACCTAGATTTAAGGGACCACCTTGTGTGTTGCATTTATTGGCCTTGACACGTTGTAAATACGAAGTTATGTGTCGCATGTAGAACATGGAGGTACGTGATTGGCTAGCAACCAGTACGTACAAGCCGTGCGATAGGAATAACCGCTAATAGAAGTTGCATGCTAGTTTGACTTAGCGGTTATAGTGGTTTGTGTTGTGGATACAACACAGTAGGAATTGGGCGGGGAGGATAATTCCTTAGCGTATGGGCTTCGATGCACTTCCCTTGTGACCCGGACTCTCCGCTGGAGATACGGGGTTGATGACCCATGCTCTTTCTGCTGGGGCCTCTGGTGCCCAAGGGGAGACTATGCCGATCCTATTTAGCCAGGGCCCATGCGTAGGAAGGATTGTTCTTAACAACATTTCACTTAGAATGGTAGGCTACCCTATCCGTTAGGTATGAGTACTTTTGGTTTGGGTACTTGTATCTGACCGTAGCTTGGAACAATAACTTGTCGCGGACTAGTTTGTCACATCTTGTCCTTGTTTGGTTGTAGGTGTGACTTACTACTTCGATGAGAAGGTATTGAACCTTGTTGGGGTCCGGATACCATATCGGATTCTTAGCGTGGAAAGATACATCGCCGTGAATTAGTTTACCATCTCCTGTCCTTGTTTGGTTGGGGGGATGGTACGCTCGTTCAGTAGGTGCGTATTGGACCATATTATAAATTCGATTTACTTATTTATTGAGCAATATTTATTCAGTTTATATGGCATGCTATTATGTGTCTTGTTACGTCCCTCTGAGGACCTGGTTGTCTTGCCAGGTGTGTGCTATTGTCTTTCGTAGGTGTTCTAGCTCTAGCCGTGTTCATCGCTATTCTTCGAGGATGATTGCACTTGGATCGTCTTCGCTTCGCTTGCCACTCATTTTTTTTCTATGTACTTTTTCTTATTTTGTTGGTAGTAGATTTGTCTCCGCCCAACATATTGTATCAAGACAATTTTATTATATGATCTTTTATTCAGTTATTCTGTGTGGATGAGATTAGTTGGAATTTTACTGCATTTTATAGCTTATGTATTTATACAAGGCTTCCATATATTGGAGTATACTTCGTATGAATACAGCTGACATGTCGACGTTCCTAGTCCTACGTATTTTGGGACTGGGGCGTTACATGTTTTTGTGGTGGTCCATGCAGGTCAAGATAAATTGTTTGGTTACTTTACCGTACCAAGCAAGCCTGCGAATAGGATTAGAAGTCTAGGATCTCATGCACATATTTGACTTCTCTCCTAAATTGATCTACCATTTGACTCATCAATTGCATCTTGCTTGCTTCCTTCAATTCCTATTTTTATCTTTCCTTCGTGCTTACTAGAGAATTGACCCTACTAGTTAATTGTCCCAAAACACCTTTAGTTAAATTCTTTAAGTTGGGTAGAATACCTTATGAACTAGCAACCCCTTTGACCTAGTGACCTATATTAGTAAGCTTGTTTAGATCCTAGAATCTAGAGGACCTAACCTGTCTAGCCAAACCAAGGACTTGGACAAGAAGACTATAGGACGACTGTATGACCTAGAATCATTCTACCTTCTTTAAATCTTAACCTCTCGTACCTATGTTATTACCATCGTAACTAATGATGCTAATATAGCCTAGTGTTTGCAAGCTTATTCCTTTATCGAGCTTGTTCAAGACATATATTATTTGGGTCGACCCACTTAACATATTGTCTAATTAGAACCGGTGCATGATGGTCTGATCAACCGAGTGCACTTTGGTTCGCTTTATTTTATCGTTCTCCGTGGATGGGGACATAGCTAAACTTGTCCTTTATAATCCCATCCACGACTGCCTTGACTATTCCTTTGAAATTATTCGATCGTCTTTGAATCACGTATTCGTAATCGATAACGCCTCCTTCGAACTCTATATTGCTTTCGCCTTCACCTATTTTAGAAAGACGAATGCGTTATACTTGAAATTCCTATAGTTGTCCTATCAATTATGACCATTCTCACTCGATGTTGCTATAACTTATCCTAAACTCCTCGTCCTTCTCCTCGACCCTACTATGACCCTCATTCAATGATTTAGATCGCAACTTCTTATGACATGATTTGGTTGAGCCTTATTTATTGTTCCCCATTGATACCCCCTTGTCTCTTCACCCTACTCCAATTTCTTAATTTCGAGGACGAAATTCTTTTAAGTTGGGTAGGATGTAAAACCCCTAAATTTCTACTAATATTTTTTAAATTTTGTACCGATTTAAAAATTTTGTATTGTACGTCGCGTAGTCGTATTTTACGTCGCGCACGAAAATTTATTTTTCGTAAGTCGCTCGTCGAGTGCAAATATGTGCGAGCGTACATATTTTAGAAAAATATTTTCTCTATTTTAATATATACTTTCAAAATATTATATAAATATTCTTGCTATAAAAAGCCTTTGTTTCTAAAAGTTATTAATATAAAATAATATGTTTGTATACTAGAAAAGCATCATTATGTAAAGAATATTTTTTTTTGCATACACATATATCGTAATTATTCATTGGTCTATTTTAAATAAAAATATAATTTTCTAGATTTATTAATATTAATATTATTTATTCAAAAAGATATTTAAAAATATTTATTATTTTCGAAATTATTATTATTGGTATTTTAAAAAATATATTTGGAAGTTATTTTGGCCATTTAAATCGTGATTTGATTTTTGGATTTATTTAAATGGATATCCATATTAGAATTTGATTTATTAATTTGATTTAAACTAAAATTTAATTTGATTTAAATCAGATTTGATTTGAGATTTGATTTATTGAATTATTTAAATTATAGATTGAATTATCTATTTGGGGTTTAAACTACTCCTAATTCCTATCTAATTGGGAATTCCCACATCCTATAAATAGGCAGGTACTCCTCCAATATTTTCATCCACAAATTCATTTTCCACCAAACTCCACAAACAAATTGTACGTGCCTCGTGTCCGTGTTCCACCATCAAATTCTTATTCAAATTTTTTTACAATTATATTATTTTCTTCCGTATCGGACACCCCCGACACAAATCAAAATCCTAACCCTATCCCTAGCCCGATCTATCCCGACCCCGGTCGTTCCCGTCACCACCACTTGTTGTCCGACCCCCGCTACCACAATTCCCCGGCCACCTTGCCCTGACCTTCCGTCATCCCCGGCAGCCACCAGCACCCAACCGAAGCCCCAAACCCTCGACCCCATCACCTACGCCACATCAGCCAACAAGACCACCCTCCGACCTCGGCCGACCGAACCATGGCCGAACAACGTCAACCATCCCAGCAACCACCCAGACCCGACGTCGCCACCACCACCACGGTAGGACCTTCCCGAACCCCATCGCCACCAAAACCCCCCGATCACCACCACGACCACCGAGCCTGGCCAATGGCCGATCTCCCCAGAAACTCCACCACCACCACCATCGTCACCGGTGCAACCCGCTAGCGACCCAAGGAAAACCCAAAAGAAAATCCTAAATCAACTCACCTCCTCCAACCGAGCGCCGCCTTCGCTGGAACTTCCCTCCGTCGGACCGTACGCTCCTCCGCTGCCCTTGCCGAACCACCGGCGCCGGAGTACGCCGCCCGAAACCCTCCGCTCCGGCCGCCCCTTCGTCTCTCTCCTGACCAGCCGCGCCCCGCCCAGACGACCACCGCCCAAACCCTCCGTCGACCGTGGCCTCGCCGCCTCCTACGGTGCAGCGTCCACCGCGCGAAGCCGGAAACCTCGCCGGCGCCCAACTCCTCCGTACCGCTTTCTCTCTCCACCGTTCGCCGGCGAACCGCCCTTTCTCACCACTGATCCCGACCCTCTCTCTCTCCCTGGGACTCACTCACCCCCGCCGGACCATCACTCCGCCGTCCCCTTCTTCTTTCTCCCGTCTCCCTCTCTCTCACACTCGAGTCCCTTCCTCCTCTCACTCCAGCTCTCTCTCTCCCCTTTATTCCTTTTTCGATTACTGTAGTCTTCTTAAAGAAGACAGCAGCAGTGCATAACCCATGAGTACATCAGCCTTCTGATTACTTCGGTTATTATTTTTGTGTTAATTGTCTTCTGATTCCTTTTCTGTATGTAGTTGTTAAATTGTTTTATTTTTGTGTTTTTTTTATTATTAATTATTTCTTTATTTATTTTGTTTCTGTTTCTTGGTGATAGGTTAGTATCTTTTGGGTTGCTTTATCAAAGTACTAATAAATTTATTATTATTATTATTATTATTATTTATTTTGTTTGCTTACTTTGGTTCTCATTCCATCCCATACTTAAAGTATGGGGACAGAGCTTGGTATTTTTACTAATTTTATTTTGGTTGTTATTATCATTATTACTATTATTATTATTATTCTCATTGTTATTAATATTTGTCATCATTATTGTAAAAGATAGTTATTATTATTATTCTTATTATTTTTATTATGATTATTATTGTTGTTACTTGCAAAACTATCTATTTACTAAATATTATTATTGATAAAAGTTTTAGGAAAATATTATTTTTTGGCTAAAAGGAAACAGCTATCTTGATTTTAAGTTTTTATTATATTTTGGAAATAAAATATATACATTTTTTTTCCATCTAGAGTCGTATCGTTACAAACTTAGAGTTTTCGCCGAAAACGGTCTCTTGACTTTAAAGAACTTTCTTTTGTATTTTTTTCTATAAATATTTTGACTCGTAAAAATTAGCTTTTAGGGATTATAAATATTTTCTAAAATTCGTATATTTATTTATTTTCTTTGATTTTCTCCTGTCCATATCCAAGTCCTATTCTTCCTATTCCCTTCCAATTCAAGTCTACCTTATGTCCACCCTAACTAAATCGACCCTTCTGGACCTAATGAGACTGTCCGTGCCACCATCAGAGGTCACCATGCATAGTTGTTGTACCAAAGTTGCAGTTCGTGCCACATTGATCATTGTAGCACACCAGACGTACTATCAGGCAAGACACCTTGCCATTAGCTGTTTATTTATTTTAGCTCATATTTCATGCACTATTTATTTTCTTTATACAAAAACTGTGATACATGGCATAACTGTTAGAACTTACTGTTCATTATATTTTCTGCTGTGTACTATTCTTACAAATTAAACCTAGATTTAAGGGACCACCTTGTGTGTTGCATTCATTGGCCTTGACACGTTGTAAACACGAAGTTGTGTGTCGTATGTAGAACACGGAGGTGCGTGATTGGCTAGCCACCAGTACGTACAAGCCGTGCGATAGGAATAACCGCTAATAGAAGTTGCATGCTAGTTTGACTTAGCGGTTATAGTGGTTTGTGTTGTGGATACAACACAGTAGGCATTGGGCGGGGAGGACAATTCCTTAGCGTATGGGCTTCGATGTACTTCCCTTGTGACCCGGACTCTCCGCTGGAGATACGGGGTTGATGACCCATGCTCTTCCCGCTGGGGCCTCTGGTGCCCAAGGGGGGACTATGCCGATCCTATTTAGCCAGGGCCCATGCGTAGGAAGGATTGTTCTTAACAACATTTCACTTAGAATGGTAGGCTACCCTATCCGTTAGGTATGAGTACTTTTGGTTTGGGTACTTGTATCTGACCGTAGCTTGGAACAATAACTTGTCGCAGACTAGTTTGTCACATCTTGTCCTTGTTTGGTTGTAGGTGTGACTTACTACTTCGATGAGAAGGTATTGAACCTTGTTGGGGTCCGGATACCATATCGAATTCTTAGCGTGGAAAGATACATCGCCGTGAATTAGTTTACCATCTCCTGTCCTTGTTTGGTTGGGGGGATGGTACGCTCGTTCAGTAGGTGCGTATTGGACCATGTTATAAATTCGATTTACTTATTTATTGAGCAATATTTATTCAGTTTATATGGCATGCTATTATGTGTCTTGTTATGTCCCTCTGAGGACCTGGTTGTCTTGCCAGGTGTGTGCTATTGTCTTTCGCAGGTGTTTTAGCTCTAGCCGTATTCATCGCTATTCTTCGAGGATGATTGCACTTGGATCGTCTTCGCTTCGCTTGCCACTCATTTCATTTTCTATGTACTTTTTCTTATTTTATTGGTAGTAGATTTGTCTTCGCCCAACATATTGTATCAAGACAATTTCATTATATGATCTTTTATTCAGTTATTCTGTGTGGATAAGATTAGTTGGGATTTTACTGCATTTTACAGCTTATGTATTTATACAAGGCTTCCATATATTGGAGTATACTTCGTATGAATACAGCTGGCATGTCGACATTCCTAGTCCTACGTATTTTGGGACTGGGGCGTTACACCATGGATGCCCCAAGAGGATATTGTAGGACGTATCAGCATCTATGACGTAGCATGTAACCTCTGTCCTCAGGTCGCCGATCTGATATTTCAATCGGATCTTTCCTAAGGGATAGCTCCTTCCCGAGTTGAAACCGCTAATGGCAGTGTTGGTCACCGCTAGCCGGTGCATAGGGATGCCGAAGACTTGAAGCAAGCTTTTCGGGATGATGCTTATCGACGAGCCAGGATCGATGTGCATCCGATCCAACTTGATGTCGCCTATGTATCCAGTGTAGTTCAAGGGGCGATCATACAAGTTGGTCTTGATCAACATGTCCTGTAGGGTGAATACGATGTTGGGCATTACGTCTGCACAACTGCTGCCCTGGAGATGGGATAATGAGTCTTCCCCTGTAGGTTTGACCTGGGCTAAGTAGGCGTCGGCATTCTGGAGTGCTTTGCTCAGTACGACACGAAGATCCTTGGAGAGCCTTAGGAGCTCGTATAACGACAACTTTGCCGGTATATTAGCCAGTTGTGCTAATATGTCTAAGTTGTAAGGTCCCTCCAATCCCTGAGGTGCATCCTTACGAAGAGGCCTGTCAAAGCAGGTTTCCTTCGGCTTTGACCTGTCCGCCGGTGGAGCTAAGATGGCCCCGGAACATCAGTGGCAGGCAGCATTGCCGGCTGAGGGTCTTCGACTGAACAACCCAGAGTGGGCTGGGCTTGTGCCCCAGACCGACTAACAACGACCGCCTCCTCCTCAACTTCGGCTGAAATTGTATGGCAGGATCTAGACTTCCTGTCCTTCTTTTTGTTGGCTGGAGATGACGCCGCCTGAGTAACTTCGGGCACTAAGTCTGGGTGCATCCACATGACCTCTCCTCGTAACATGGTGAGAGGTACCAAGCCAGTCGTCTGGTCCTGGATGGGGGAAAGATTAGTAACCTCCATCGTTGTTCGGGGGACAGGTATTACCCTGTCTTGAGTATTTGTTGGAGGAAGTCACCGAACTGGATTGATACCATGTTCGCCGCCACGGTAACTTCTCCAAAATCTAAGGACAGAGCTTTGGAGTCGATAAGACTCTAGATGTACCGCTTTAGTTAAAAGCAGTCATGAGTGGAATGATGAACATAGCGGTGGTAGTGGCAATATTTTGGGTCTTCCATCTCCGTCACTCGAGGCTCGCGCCTTGGTGGAGGGAGTTGGATCCTGTCCCCTCGCAAGAGCATGTCGATGATAGGCTTGACATGATTATCTTCGAATGTGTAATTCATCTTGGGCCACTGAGCTTCTGTCTACTTTTGTTCAGGCTTCTTGGTCGTACCAGCAACCATAGCCTGTTTGCCTTTATTGTCCCGGTTATTGGAGGTGCCGTCAGTATTGTTGTTATTGGGGGTGGTACCAAGACGTTTGCCTTTGACCTCTCCATCCGGGATGTGTAATCCCAACTGGCGATCCTTCTTTAACTTCGCCTCCGTATTGGTGGCACTTATGATGAAGGTCGTCCAATCCCTGAACTAATCTTCACCCATCCAGAGGCTGATTGCGGGGAGCAACTTCTTCTGTAGATTTCAATCAAGGAGCTTTCAGATTGCCTTGGGGCAATCTCATTACAGTTTGGCGGAACTGCTCGATATAGTTCCTTGTTAGCTCCCTCTTCCCCTGAAGGACGTCCATGAGGGATGACATTGTCACATCATGTCCCACTTCATAGAATCTTTCTAGGAACATGTGCTTGAAGCCTTCAAAAGAATGGATGCAGTTGTTCGGAAGGTTGCGGTACCATTCGAACGCGATCCCCTCCAATGCTCCGATGAATAATCGCGTGAGGATGGCATCGCTATGCGGCAAGTGGTCGGTTGTGACCTCAAAATACGTCATGTACCGACTAGCAGAGGTCTTCCCGTCATACGAATCAATATAAAACGGTTTGTACCGTGGTAGAAAAGGAACATCTCTCCACGCCACGGGATATGGTTGTCGTATTCTGAGGTCTCGGGAGGAGTCCCGGGCATTGAACATTGCACGAAGCTCCTGGACTTTCCTCTTTGCCTCCCTGGCTTCGTCTGCGGCTGAAGGAGCGGATGCTCCTAGAGGATTGTCACCCAAAGGAGGAGCGGTCGTGTTGGAGTCCGCGTTGACTGCGGGTCCCAAGCTTGTTTGGACAGGCATCCTTGCCGGTTGAGTCGGTAAGGCGGCTTTAATTTCGTCTACTGACTTGACCAGAGACAGGAGCATGGCATCAAGTACTTCTGTACGTTGCCGATCAGTACATCCTTCATGGTCATCGTCGGCCATATCGACCGTCTGTACGTGGTTAGACGTGGAAGTAACCGTAGAAGAAGTGCTCTCCGTGTCGTATCCTCGTACAGAAAAATCGTCAGAGAATGTCAAAATGTCCTCTTCTCGGATTCGAAAGGGGTGCTACCCCCGTGCAGGAAGCTACATCGTCTTGGCGAAGGCGGTTACAGTCAGGGAAGTCCATGTCTATTGCATAATTCCAGTGGATCGCTACCCCCTGTGTATGCTCTTGGAACACCGAATTATCTCATATATTGAGGTGACTGCTACCCCGGCTTCATCTACCCCCAGGGAGGTTGAGGATGCACCCCCAGGTGTTGGAAGCTTCTTTCTGGATCGAGTGCCTAGGTAGACACCACCTATGGCTTTCGATGGCAACCCTCCAGACGTGAGTTTCCTTACAGTACTGGCTAAGATTGCCAGGCTAGAAGAGCCTGTCTTCTTTCCTCCCTTGCCGGGAAGAACCTTCCGAGTTGAACTACAGGTGGCGAAAGGGAATCCCTCGTCCCCCAGGATTTGCACCTGTTCCTCAAGTTGTTGTAGGACAGGTGCTGGCTGGTGTAGTCGTTGAAAAATGGACTGCCGATCTTCAGGTGCTGCTGACTTGTCGCAGCAGCAGTTGATGATGACTGGGTGCAACGACGTCCCAAAAATGGCTCATCACATGCCAAGGTTACTTCTTTCTCCTTGCGTTTGTGAGTAATCACCTCTCGCAAGTCGATAGCAGACTGATCCACCTTTGCATCCTATTTGTGGACTCGGATATCCTGAGCACACGGGTGCGTAGGTATCATGTTTGCACCCTGATCCGAGGCTAGTAAAAGTACTTGCTTTCGATCGTTGAAGGGAGACTTTTGAGCCCCACTCTGTCCGTTAGCCCTGGGGTACTGGACGCGTGTGGTTCTGTATAACTTTGCATTAGGAGCCCGTATAACAATTAACGATGCCTGCTGACGGTCAATAACTTGGACAGTTAACTGAGCTTGTTGGGTCCGCACTGCCCTAGACTTCTTCGATTTAGCACTTGAAAGTGCATAATAAGAAGTGTCCAGATTGGAATATTCTACATTCTTAATGGACTGCATGGAGTCGGTCCCGCATGAGAGACGGTCAAACACAGAGCTTCTGACAGGGCCGCATGAGACACCATATCTGTGGCCAGGATTGGCTGCCGCATGGGCCACCTGCCTGCGGCCAGAGTTGGCTGCCGCATGGGCCATCTGCCTGCGGCCAGAGTTGGCTGCCGCATGGGCCATCTGCCTGCGGCCAGAGTTGACTGCCGCATGGGCCATCCGCCTACGGCCAGAGTTGGCTGTCGCATATACAGACTGTTCATCTCTCTTATGCGACCTCTTTCTCGTCTGCATGGATTTCTCTTGTGCCCCCAAAAACTCAGTATCGTAGTATTTTTCTTTGCCAGATTTGGGGATAGTGGGGTTCTCTGCGGTCGAAAGCAAGGCCATAGAAGAGCTTTGATTACCGTCTTGGGCCGCAGAGGGAGCTTCTTTGAGAACTTGGTCGGGAGTAACAGTTTTGTGCTTCGACGTCCTGCGGATTCTTTTTGGGTTGGCTCACTTCTGTGATGGGCTGGCGCTCCCTTCAGAGAGCATTTCTTCGAATGCTCGTTGGTCAAAACGAATCATGAGTATTTGCTGCATAGAGCCGAGCTTGGACGCATCAGATTGTGTCACCAACTTCTCATCAGAGGAGAAGGATGTCCCTAGCAGAGTCGTTATCTTGTTTGTCATTAAATATCAAGAACAAGAATTACAGAGGAATTGCACTTGATTGCAAACTCGCTTGTATAAGAGAAAGCCTAGAAAGAAATCCTGGAAAACAATCTAAGTATAATTGTTTAGTTTTTGATTCTGGGAGGGTGACGATGGAGGCTCGGGAAAGTGTAGTAACTCTACCTTACTCCTTGGACTATCTGACACGATCCTTGCTCTTGAAGAAATTGTCCTTCGTAGGTTGCCAGCCTTTTGCATGGGTGTGGTACCTTGTTATTTATAGTAATAGATATCTTGAGCCGCATAGATGGCCACGTGTCCACGTGGTTACAACAGCACACAAAGACCCGCTCTTTGACCGCCAGCTGGTGACTTGTTGAGATTTTATTGCAGCAAATCTGGGTGGCTGAGACTTGGTCAGCCTGGCACGTGTCCTAACGCAGGATAGGATCAGTCTGCTTGAGTCATTTTGAGCCGTATAGATCTTTTAGTGTTTGGCCATGCTGGGCCGCATAAGACTCATTCGGCTTAAGTTGCAGTCTCCCTTAGTCCGCATGTAGCTTGGGGACTTTTGAGCCGTATAGATTCTATATTATGGGCCGCATAAAGCTCGTGCAGCCCAGATTGCAGTCACCCTTGGCCGCATGAAGCACATGGATTGAGCCGTATAAGGTTCATGCGGCTCGGGTCGCAGTCCTTTTGGCCGCAAGGCCATGTCCAGGCACGTGGACCCTGTGTCACGTCTTATCTTCTTTTTGTCAGAGTGTCAGCTGTCAGTTTTGTCAGTTTTGATAGACTTTTTCAGCTTTATCAGAAGGGCCGATCGTCTTGGCCGCATAAGCGACTCTTCCTTCTGCGGCTCAAATCAGTCTGGTTGCTTTTTAATATATAATCTGAGATAGTGAAGATGAGCTGCTGGGGACATGTCGAGTCTGTCATGCAGCTCTTCTTTATGCGAATCAATTTGGCCCAAAGTACTCATGCGGTTAGTTGTGATCCGCATGAACCCTATATTTTCTATGCTTCTACAAGGAGTACCCAGACTTTCAGCCTAGACCATCCTATCCAGTCCAGATTCTTGTCCAGCAGAGGCCAGTTGTGCGAGTGCCTACATGTGCTTATTGTAGGAAGCTTGGACATATTTGGGACCACTGTAGAAAGAGGAGAGGGGTGTTCCTGCTTTGTGGGTCAGCTGCACACATGCTGCGAGACTGCTCCGATGTACTTACCTCAACCAAGGCCCCGCCTCCAGAAGGGAGTTCTAGTCACCAGACCTAGTTGGAGGTGAGATCTTGACCAAGACCTTAGCATGTCTTTGATTATTTGATGCACCCCACATTGCTTGTTTGTTTTGATACCTTGTGATTGCCTTGTGCAGTAGTATGACTAGTATAGCTAGATGAGACCCCAGACTGATATTGCATGCCATGACCTTGTATGTTATTCTTCCAAATTGTATGATTTAGATAAAGTTTTCTTAGACCATGATTGTTGGGGGCGTGACCTTAAGAGGAAAACAACCAATCTAAATTTCGAGGACAAAATTTTTCTAAGGGGAGAAGAATTGAAACTACCACTTTTCTAAAAATAAGAGTAATTTTGAACTTTTGTAAAATGGATCATGTTAGTTATTAAATAAATAATTTAAATCATGTTAATAATAATTGGCAAATTTTTGATTATTTTAATATTATTTAATTTGGTGTAATGTGACTTTGGCCTTTTGCTAGTGAAACCTTAGAACAACTTAGCCTAGAGACTAACTATGACCATAAAGACATAGCCAACATAATTGGATTAGTTGGAGATTTAAATCAAGGTGCTAGTTGGGCCTTTAGCTTAAGGGCTTGATTTTACAACATAGAAAGGGGTTTTGGGCGATTGTGACTTAACCAAACCCTAGCCCAACTATGTGACCAGCCAAGAGCAGCCCCCTCACCCTATATTGTTGGCCCAATGATTGTATCATGTTTTTGAATATGGTTAATCTGTTAAGTTTAACATTTCATTATCACTAATCTTCATACCATCACTATAGCATTTCTACTTGTACTTATATATATATGTGGTGATATGTGCCTATTGTTTTACATATTAGTGATACTAGTTTTTATTATGGTATTACTAATACTTATGCTATCACTATTGTAAGCATTGTCCTAATATGCCTTAAACTTGCTACATTGTATATTGCTTTGTTCGTCTAACATGTAAATACAGATAAGCAACAAGCAAGATCAATGTGGACATATGCATTGAAGAAATCATGGTTGACCAAAGACGACGGATCCCACAAGATTTCTCTGAACCACCCGACGACATCTCCGGAGCCACGCACTCGGGGGTTCCGCTGCCCGGTCAGCGGACGGGGGTCGAGGTGGTAGCGCCCCTCGTCGGGTGCTCGGGGGCGAAGCCCCCGAAAGGTATTCAGTTTTCACAAAGTGGATATCTTTGGACAGCTGCCGTCAAGGGAAAAAGCCAGCACATATCAAAGGAAGAAGCCAAGCCAAGCCATCATCATTTCAAGACTCTGCAGAAGCCTGCTCCTACTACAGTATATTTAGAGTCTGTAATGAGTCTTAGCAATCAATATAAACACAAGAAATAGATGGCAAAATCGAAAGCTAGGGTAGAAAATAACCCAGGACAATCTTCGGAATCCTGGCGGATAATCCGACGAATCTTCGCGAAAATCCGACGGAAGATCCGAATGGTCTCACAGAATACCTTCTGTGAGTGTTCGGATTATCCGGCAGAAAACCGCAAAATTCCGACGGATTTTCCGCTATATGACCGTTTGCATTCCAACGGTCGGTTTTTTACGAATGATTGATCCCAACGGCTCTATTTATAGCCGTTGGACTATACAGGCGGATGATCCGGCAAATTTTTGCAGAAATCCGGCGGATGATCCGTCAGCCTGTGAAAGTTGCATTATTGCACTTTCCTTTTGAAGAACAGATGGCAACTCTAGAGGGGGGTGAATAGAGTTTATAATAATGATATCTAATTAAAAATTCAACTCTATCACAATCTAAAAATAATCAGAGTAAATGCGGAAATAAATGAGGAGCAAGAAACCATACGCAAACACAGCCAATTTTAACCTGGTTTCCCTCGTGGAGGACTAGTCCAGGCCTGAGAACTCTAGCTCAGGATTAAATCCACTATTTGTGAAATAGTAGTTACACCCCGTGCCTTTTCTTCAGAAGAGCACGTCAACTTCTTACAATGGATCGCAGTGGCGATGCTTGGAATTTTCCAAGCTACTTCTTGAACTCTTGCACAAGACTCCTAACTGAGAGATGCTGAGCACTCGAGACTTAGGAAACTTGTGGCTAGTAGATGAAGAAGGGTATGGCTTATATTGAGCTTAAGAGAGAAAAGAAGAGAAGATTGGATGAATGAAAATGAGAGAATTCTTGGCCTATTTATAGGTTTTTAACAGGCAGAATTCGGCTAGAATTCTGGTAGGAATTTTCAAATATTTGGCCGTTGGACAACTAGCAACCAGCAAGCCCTAAAAATTAGGGTGCTAATTTTTAGGGGATAGAGTTCGGCCCGAACTCTGTCTCCAGAGCACAAAATAGGTCCAAGGGTCCAATGGGCTTATTTTGGATATGGAGCTTTATGGATTTTGGATAGGTTAAGGGTTGAGTCTCAAGAGCCCAGCATAACTCAGCTTACAATCATTCTAGACTCAATAAATATAAAAGTACAGACTCGAAAACGACTTGTATTTGCAAAACTGAGCTGTCGTCTGGCTTGAGCAGAATGTAGTCGTCGTGTGTCGTATTGAATTATCACAAGTATTATTTAGTCAATGTTATCAATATTTGGTTGACTGTGACTTTGTGTCAACAATCTCCCCCATATTGATAATTGACAAAATAATAATTGTATATTCAATATCCATACCTGGACACATATAACGACATAGCTCCTCCATAATTAGTGCCGAGCTTACGAATAGCTCCCCCATAAACAATGCTGTGAATCTTGTTGGCCTGTTAATAATATTCTTCCAAAAGTACATATAAACCAAAAGCATATATAACTGAATATACACATAACTCCCCCTTTTGATATTTAGCAATATGAGATATATAAACAATAACTGGCAAACACACCCAAAAAGAGAAGAAACTGCATATAAACTAAGATAATAACCAAGAGTCATAATGACATAGAAAGTGATAATAGAACTGCCAAAGTCTCAAAAGCACAACTCATAATAAGTCTACTATAAAGCAAGTACAGAAAAGCAACTAAAGCAAAATGCAGAAACATAATCTAAGATCCTCAGTAGCAGCATCAAAAGTAGTGCATATCCATCATCGAGCATGAGAGGGCCCGGCGTCATCCGAAGCATCAGTAAAGGAGCGACGTGGGTCCACAAATGCCGTATCCGGATCCATGTAGCGACAAACCCAAGGGTCATCGATACGGAATCCCTCACGACCTGGGTCTCGCTCCATAGGAATGGGCATGGAAGGATGACGAGACATGGAATACCGAATATCATGCAGCGAGTTGCTGATAGCACTCATCTGCAAGGTGGTCCGATAATCCAGCTGAGTCCATCGATCGTCCTCCAAAGTGAAACGATCTCGGAGCATGGCCTGAAGAGACTCAAGTTTGGCAGGAGGAGGAAGAGGATCCTGTCCGAGAGGAGGGGCATCTAGCTCATCATCAGAATGCTCAGATACGACCGGTGAGCCAACGGCCGCATGAAGCCTCCTTGCCTTAGAGAGGAAGGCAGGAACAGGTAAGAATGGACACTCATCAAGGGGTACATGGAACGCACGAAAGATCACAGGAAGGTATAATGCATAAACCAAAGATCTTGGTTTCTTCCTACAGTTGATCATCCAATCCATCATTGTGCGTGGAAGGTTAAAGGGAACATGGAAGTGGAGATGGTATAAGGCCGAGATCTTAAAATAAGTGACTTCATTGGTAGAACCCACTTTGGGTAGAATGGTGTTGAAAATGATCCGATGAAGTTCATAGAAATAGGGATTGAGGAATTTAGCCAAAAACTTACGAGGACGTGTGTTAGGGCTACACAAGTCATCCTTGAAGCTTTCAAGTGAAATTTCTTCGGGAAATTGAAAGGATCTAGCTTCAACAAGCTTTTCCCAAGAATTTGGCTCTTGAAGCTCAAGATAGTCGGCCAATTCGAAGTAGTCAAAAGAGATATCAACTCCCGCAACTCGTGAATAAATATGAGTGTCAGCATGGGTCAAGTTGCAGTAAAACATTTGAATGGCACTACGATAAATGACCGAATTTGTAGTAACAAGTTCATCAAGGCAAAGGTCATGAAAAAGTGCATCATATTGAGAGAAAATAGTAAAGTTTATAGGGTGTCCCGCAAACACCGGGCGTGTCGGAAAATCGCTAAACCAATCATTTGAAGCGTCTAGCGATACAAAAATACGGTCGTCATAAGTGTTTGGATCATGGGGACGAGGAGGATTAAACAACGGATGAATTGGTGGTTGTTGTTCAATGGCCGGTGCAACGGATGGTGCAACGGGCGGCTCAACGGGAGGAGGAGCATTCGACGAGGATGCGCCCTCAGTCCGATGTCTCTTCTCGCAGTTGAGCAATCGTGGAGCCATAACACAATAGATAGAAGATAAAAGAAATTTGAGATATAGAAAAGTAAAGGATTATACCTCAAACTAGTAATGAACTATGAAAAATAATCCTTCGCCTTGAGTTTGGGGAAGAACGGAGCACTAGAAAGGAGAAATTAGGGTTAGGGTTTAGAGAGTTTTGAGTTGGAGAAATGAAAAAGGTGGTAAGAAGGAAGGAGAGGGAAGAGAAACCGAAAATAAGGGAAGGGTTTCTCTTGGTCGGATCAAATCATGGCTATTGGATTTAATTCTTGATCAACGGCTGAGCCTGTTCCCGGTTCTGGAACAGGCAGGCCGAATTCGGCCCGAACTCTGGTAGGGGCAGAGTTCGGCCCGAATTTCGGATCCTGGTCACAGAATAGGAATCAGGCAGAGATTGAAAAATATTGGTTAAGTAAATGAAAACCAATATAAGACATGAATATAAATATAGAAGAGATTCAATAAGTAAATAAGAGACAACAGATAGTGAGGTTAAAGCAGCAATATGAAGGTTGAAAAATTAGTATTTCAGCAAGTGATAAATAAAAATGAACCGTATAATAAACAAGGAATTATATCATAATTCAATATTTTGAAGCTGCCATGGGTTAGCTGCAGGGGCCGGATCCCAGCTAGCGGTAGTCCTGAGGACTAGTGCACCGTGTCGCTTAGGCTTTTACGCCTTGTTGTCAGAAGGGCCCTTTCGGCTTGTACCCATAGCAAGTTCATCATAAGAGAATCACGATATATTCGATATTTATGCAGGTTGATTTTAATTTATAATAGCTTCATCTAAAATTCTAAGTTCACGACAAAGAAAATTGAAGCGCTCTTCGGATAATGGCTTAGTAAAGAAATCTGCTAACTGATGATCAGTGTCAATAAATTCTAAGTTAATCGTGCCATTTTGCTGATGATCACGCAAAAAATGGTGTCGTATTTCAATGTGCTTCGTGCGTGAGTGACAAATGGGATTCTTAGTCAGATTTATAGCACTAGTGTTGTCACAAAAGATTGGAATATGCATGAAAGATAAATTATAGTCTTCAAGGGTTTGCTTCATCCACAGAATTTGTGCACAACAACGTCCGACTGCGATGTATTCAGCTTCTATTGTGGATAGTGCGACAGAATTCTGCTTCTTGCTAAACCAAGAGACTAAAGCTTTTCCTAATAAATGACACGTACCGCTCGTACTTTTACGGTCGACCTTGCATCCGACGAAATTAGCTTCAGAGTAACCAATGAGGTCATATGATGTTGATTTGGGATACCATAGGCCCACTGTAACCATACCCTTAAGGTATCGAAAGATATGCTTAACCGCGGTCATGTGTGATTCCTTAGGATTTGCTTGATATCTAGCACACAGCCAAACGCTAAACATTATATCAGGGCGACTAGCAGTAAGATAGAGTAGACTGCCTATCATACCTCGATACTTACGTTGATCTATGGGTTTGCCGCTATCATCTGGTTCAAGTTTGGTTGAAGTAGCCATTGGAGTGCTGATTGGTTTGACGTTGTCAAGGTCGAATTTCTTCAGCATGTCCTTTGTATACTTCGATTGACAGATGAATGTTCCATTTGACATTTGTTTGACTTGCAGCCTAATAAAGTAGTTGAGCTCTCCCATCATGCTCATCTCAAACTCGGTCTGCATACACTTGGCAAAATCTTGACAAAGGGTTTCATCAGTAGAACCAAATATAATATCATCTACGTATATTTGTACTAAAAGAATCGTGTCTTTGAAAGATTTTATGAAAAGTGTAGTGTCAATTTTCCCTTTTGAAAAACCTTTCTCAAGCAAGAAATTGCTTAGCCGTTCATACCAAGCTCTAGGGGCTTGTTTGAGCCATACAGTGCTTTCTTTAGCTTGAACACATGGTCGGGAAATTTGTGATTTTCAAAACCAGGAGGTTGTTTTACATAAACTTCCTCCTTAATAAATCCATTCAAGAAAGCACTTTTAACATCCATTTGAAATAATTTGAAATTTTGAAAATTTGCGAACGCGCAAAGCATCCGAATGGATTCTAATCTAGCAACAGGAGCATACGTCTCATCGTAGTCGATACCTTCCTCTTGGTTGTATCCTTGAGCTACTAGACGAGCTTTGTTGCGTGTGACTGAACCGTCTTCATTCACTTTGTTTCTAAAAACCCATTTGGTACAAATAATCGAGTGATTTGCCGGTCTAGGAACGAGTTCCCATACTTGGCTCCTCTCGAATTGGTTGAGTTCCTCTTGCATAGCAGAAATCCAAAATTCATCATTGAAAGCTTCTAAAATGTTTTTCGGCTCAATTTGTGAAATAAAGGCAGTGCTAGCAATAGAGTCTCTTAATGATGATCTAGTAATTACTCCACGTGAAACCTCGCCGGTTACCAAATTTTCTGGATGTGATGGCTTGAAAGAGAATTTCTTTGGCAAGCCCTCCAGAGAATTGGTTTCGGTTGTGGTGTTCATTGGAGTAGACGTTGATGGCTCAACATCATCATCAAGAGTGGCTGCTGCACTGTTATCTTCATAAAAGTCATATTTGTAGACTCTTCCACAATTAATGAGCGTTTGTTAAAAACTCTATATCCTTTGCTCTTGGCAGCATAGCCAAGGAAAATACCATCGTCAGCTTTGGCATCGAATTTGCCTAAGTTGTATTTGGTATTAAGGATAAAACATCTACAGCCAAAAACTCTAAAATAAGAAACATTTGGGGTTCTCCCAAACCAAAGCTCATAGGGTGTTTTCTTCTTAATAGGACGAATAAGAACCCTATTTAAAATGTGGCATGCTGTACTGACAGCTTCAGCCCAAAAGTATTTCGGAAGTGAAAACTTGTTCAACATAACACTAGCCATATCGCCAAGAGTCCTATTCTTTCGCTCTACAACACCATTTTGTTGAGGAGTTCTTGGACAAGAAAACTCATGATCAAAACCATTTGAATCACAAAACTTTTCAAAATCAGAATTTTCGAACTCGCCTCCATGATCACTTCGGATACGAGTAATCATGTAGCCTTTTTTGTTTTGAACTTTCTTAGTAAAAATCTTGAAAACTGAAATAGCATCACTTTTATTAGCAAGAAAGAAAACCCAAGTAAATCTTGAAAAGTCATCAACAATAACAAAGGCGTAGAGTTTTCCACCAAGACTGGCTACTCTACTAGGGCCAAATAAATCCATATGGAGTAGTTGCAAGGGTCTAGTAGTGCTTACAGAGTTTATTGAATGAAAAGATGACTTAGTTGCCTTATTCAACTCACATTCGGCACATACGATGTCCTTTTTGAATGTGATGTCGGGCAAGCCTCTAACTAGCTTCTTGGTCGATAGCCTGGATATAGTATCCATATTGGCATGACCAAGACGCCGGTGCCATAGTAACCGTTCATTTTTATGAGCATATAGGTATCTACTTGCATTGTTAGTATCTACAGACAAATAGAAAATATAAATATTATCCTCTCTTACCCCTTCAAAAACAATGTCTCCTGTTGACCTATCATAAATAAGGCATTTGTTTTGTCCAAAGTTAATGTCATATCCATGGTCAGCAAGATGACTGATGCTGAGCAGGTTATGCTTTAACTCGGTCACTAGGCAGACATCCTTTATTAAGGGAGAGGGAGGATGACCAATATTACCATTACCTATAATATAACCTTTTAGGTTATTGCCGAAGGATACATATCCTTCTCTCTTCATCGATAGTGATGCGAAAAGATTTGCGTCTCCCGTCATATGCCGCGAGCATCCACTATCGAGAATCCACTTACTCTTAGTTGAGGAGGGAAGGTCCACCTACATCAAGAGTAGATGTGACCTTTGGTACCCAAGTTCTTGAGGGTCCTGAAAAGTTAGTTTTTGGAAACCATGCATATATCTTTCTATCTACTAATCTTCTAATTCTACATTGTGGTGAAATGTGTCCATGTAAACTACAATAAGTACATGTAGCATTCCTATTTACATTAGGAGCATGCTGATGATGTCTATAAGCAGAATAATAAGGAGAAGTGTGATGATATGTAGATTTAGCATGGTGATGATGACTATGTGGAGTGGCATGGCGATATTGTCTATGATGATATTGTCTATATGGCATGACATGATGATTTCTATATGTAGAGTGATATTGATTGTGTCTTTGTACAACATGGTGATGATTGTATCTATGTGTAGCATGATGATTTTGTGACATATGATGATTATTTCTATGTGCATGTAGTTTGTGTCCTTTGTGAAAGTGTGTGTACATGTAAGCATGATTATGAGCAACATGAGGATGACGTGGTTGACTAGTATGAGTGGTGTCATGCTTTGTGTGTGTCTCATGTGATTGGGTTTGGGTTGAGCAACCTGTTTTCCCAATTTAGTCTCTAATTTCTTAGAGACAGCTTGCAATTCAGTAATCTTAGCATTCAAACCAAATATCTTAGTGATAGATATCTTGTGTCTACTTTTTTCTTCTGCAAGCTCCGTATTGAGTGTTGTGATTTCTTGTGTTTGTTGTTCAATGCGTGTTTCGGCATCATGTAAGCTTATTTTAAGCTTAGATACCTCATCAGTGATATCCGTAGGGTGAAGTGTCTCTAATGTTATCAAGTAATAGAGAGAGTCTTTGAATTTCGACTTCATGACTTTTGATTTTGTCCTTGACATGTTTGTATTTACTAATGACCTTTTTGTGATCATTAAGTAAATCGGTGAAAGCATCGCCAAGTTCATCAAAAGTGAAGTCGTCAAGAGTTTCGTTTGATACCTTGTCGGACGTCGCCATTAGGCACACATTAGCCGTATCTTGAGGAGAGTCCTTTTCTTCCTCGGAGTCACTAGCTTCGTTTTCATGCCAAATGCTTGTGTTGGTATATTTCTTTGAGGTAGTCTTCTTGTATGGCTTCTCATAGCGGTTTCTCTTCTTCAAGAATGGACAGTCTTTTCGGACGTGTCCAGTCTTCTTATAACCGTAGCAGGTTGGCTCTTCTTCGCCATCTTCTTGTGGTTCCTTCTTTCTTCGATTGAAGCGAAGGAATCTCTTGAAGTTGCGGACCATGAGAGCTTGATCATCATCTTCTGAGTTGTCGTCATCCGTCTCTTCGGGTTCAGCCCTCCGTCGGTGAGCTTTGAGTGCGATCTCCTTAGCCTTAGGAGCAGGCTCTTCGAAGTCCTTGAGGTCAAGCTCATGAGTCATTAGCTTTCCCATCAAGGTCTCCATGGACATGGTTGTGAGATCATTTCCTTCTATGATGGCTGTCACCTTAGGGTTCCAAATTTTTGGTAGCCCCCTAAGTAGCTTACGAATCTTCTCATGATTTGAATATTGCTTGCCGAGCGAGGACAGGGGGTTGATGATATCGAGGAATCTGGTGAACATTTGCGTGATCGTCTCGTTTGGCTTCATCTTGAAAGCCTCGTATTCTTGAGTGAGATGACTTATTTTTGATTCCTTGACTTGGGTGGTTCCATCATGCGTCACTTCTAGAAGTCTCCATACTTCGTGAGTTGTGGTGCATGTAGATACCCTGTTGAACTCATTCCTGTCTATAGCACAGAATAAAGCATTAATAGCTCTTGCGTCTAGACTTGCTTGTTTCTTCTCCTCGTCAGAATATTTGGCATGTGATTTCTCAACGAGATCACCATTGACAACTATCCTGGCGGGCTTTTTGTAACCGTCAGTGACGATAGTCCACAGGTTAAAGTCTAGAGACTTGAGATAAAAGCTCATCCTTGTTTTCCAATACGTGTAGTTAGTTCCATCAAATAGGGGAGGCCTATGAGTGGACTGTCCTTCACCGTGATTGGAAATCAAGGATTGTGTGGTTGCCATGGATCAGCTCTAGGATGTAAGTCCTTGTAAAGAGAACAGAGCTCTGATACCAATTGAAGAACAGATGGTGTCACACCCCAGTACCGGAATACTGAGACGGACTAGGCCAGATACACCGTATGAGGTATATAAACGTCATACGGCGATCGTGGCTGTCAAGAGACTAGGGGGTGCATGCTACAATCAGGTCTCCTATGGTCCCACAGGAGCATCTATGTCTCAATCAATCAAAACAAGAAGCAGTAAATAATGATCATATAAGACAAAGCAGTAAGGCGTCCCCGACGCTTCATCAAAATAATTCATGAGTCTAGTTATACAAAATGATGAGCTAGTTTCGAGAGTCAATAGTACATAACTATAGTCAGCTGCAGTCTGATTTAATTACAATTATACAAAGGAAACTAGTGTCCAGAATTGCCGGCTAAACAAGTGCCGGTGGCTAAACACCAAGTACAAAATAGAAGATATCAGAGCGGTGAAGAAGAAACCCACTCATGGTCCCTGGCGCCCATACTCCTGGTGTACACCATTGTTCGGGTAGAAAGCTGGATCCTCTGGAGCCGCTACGAGATCTGGCCAAACAAAACCAGCGGGGTCAGGCCCCGAATAGCAAGTACCACAAGGGAGCACAAAAGAATGAGATAAATCCAATGAGTTAAATAAGACCTGATTCATGAGTTATAGGCTTATACCATATCATCGAGACAATACGACACCCTTACAACCAAACAAGGACAAACGGTGCCAATATCGTACCAAGATAAGATATATCCTATAACCATGGGCAGGTAAAAGGGCTTCTGATCGCGACTTCGGTCCATAGCCTATCGCAGCACAATAGCCCAACCCAACAACCAAACAAGGACATGGGTTGGACCACGCACCACGATAGTCCATGTTCCTCGGTAGCCAACAGAAGAAAACATATCACAAACAAGTCAGCTTACAATCGGCCAATCAATCCTACGACTTTCTATGATTTGCCTGGGTTATCCCAGTAATGCAATATATATATATATAGGAATCCTCAGATCGTATCGCATTCCAGCAGGGCTAGCCAAACCATTATATACAAGCAAGCACGAAATGCACCGGTCCCTCGAAAGGCCACCGCGCTAGAATAAGCAGTGACGGTTCCAGCTCTCCTATAGGAAGAGCTGGCTCGGCAGTCACAAATCAGATACTGCACTCCACTAGTGCGGATGACTATAGAGTATCCGAGGCAGCCAACCCGACGCGCCAGGACGGGACCCAGGGCGGCTGGTGACGTACGATCTCGAGATTCTGTTCCCTCCCAATGCTTCTACCAATTTAAGTTGCTTAGATTAACCCTATCTCGATATTGGAATTACATGTCGTGGTCACATGGTCATCCTCCTATATGTCGTACCATAGTACGTGTACCCTAAGTATGAATCCATATCGGCTCAATCTAGATCCATGCTTAGTGTAATGCATCAAACAACAATCATTTTACTACGACACTATTACTGTTTGCAAAAACAAAAGTTGAAGAACTTTATTGATACAAACTTTGTAAAAGATTACAATTTGAATTCTGGGAATGGTACAACTTTAGGAATCTAATCTAGATGAAGATTGCTTTATCCCTTGGACGATGTGAACTTTGAAGACTGAAGCCTCTGAAGTTGAAGACAACTCTGGAATTGAAGGCAAAAAAGCCTCGGAAGTTGAAGGCAAAAGCCTCGGAAGAATGCAGCAGCACTTGGGCAAGAACTCCTGAACTCTCTGAACTTTGAAGTCTGATCTCTCTATAATCTAATCTCTGATCTCTGATTATTTATCCCTCCTTTCCCACTTGAATAGAGACTTGAAACTCTATTTATAGAGTTCTGAGAAATAACTAACTTTTAGTTATTCTGGACTGCGCATGATGGATTGCGCAGCAATGGACTGCGCAGGCAGTTGCTGGATCATGGGCCAACTGTCTTAGACACATGGCATCATTTGATTGAAATACGCATGATCGTGCATAGACAGTTGCCACGAAATGAGCAATTGATGGCATGAATGCCACGTGTATTTTGTCAATTTGTGTTGATAGAACGCGCATACTGAATTGCACTGGTCTTGGATTGCGCAGACGTGGACTACGCAGGAAATAGATTGCGCCAACATAAATTGTGCCAACATGAATTGTGCTGCCAGCTGTCCTCGAGCGCCGTGCTGCACGATTAAACGAACGGTCGCCTCGTTCTCCGCTGCCGTCAGCTGTCAGAAGATTTGATTTGTGTCAGGTAATGATGGTGATTTGCCACGTCAGCCTGCAGCGCTTGGAAGTATGCGCAGTCTATCGCGCGCAATCTGAAGGATGCGCAATCTGATATCTGCGCAGTTCATCTGAAAGTTGTATTTCTTGATTTTCTGACTTCGTTGATGTGTGCAACTTGATTTTTCAGGACCTATAAGACCCCCTTCAAAGTTTTCGAAAGTTGAATTTATTCAAAATTTCGAAATACTTTGAATTTTGAATTTGAAATCAATTTGCGCATGTAGTGAGCTGTCTACGCAATCTAAGGGTTTAGCCCATTTTTAGGCGCAATCTAAGGCGGCCGTTTCGATTTAAAAAACTATAAATAGTTCTTCAATTCCTTCAAAGTGTTCTTTACTTGCTTTCTTCGTGCACTTGAGAGAAAAATTTCTGAGCTCTTTCTTCCTTTCTTCTCCGACGATCTCGATGGCTCCCCGACGATCCTCCGCCGCTGCCAAGGGCAAGGCCCCCGCCGAGTCATCGGCTAGGGCTGCGCGACGAGCTTCTCGCCATGAAACTGCTCATCCAGCAATGATAGGTAGATGACCTAATCAAAAACCCTTTTTAGGGTTTTGATTTTACTGTTTCTTCAAAATCCATCTCTTTTTAGAGATAGGATCATACTGCGCCACCCTTTTTAGGGTTCTGGTTGCACAAATCAGTTCATTCTTCATATTTATGAAGGACGACTCTCTGCGCAATCGGTTGAACATGCTGATTTGTGCGAGACTGTCAGCACAAACTGATGACTGTTTGTTTGCGTAATTTGATTATTCGCGCAATCTGATATTGCGCAATTTGATTTTGTGCAATCTAATATTTGTACAAACTGAATCTTTGACTTTGACTTATATTGAAAATTTTTATTTTCTCTATCTGATGCAGTTAATACTAGAGAAGATCCAGAATATGAGAATTTCGTAGGGACCCTTTCAGAATCAGAATATAAAGAGAACCAATCACATGTGCACTATCCTCAATATGATCTGCCAACCTCCCGTCAGGCCATTTTGATATCTCAAGATAATGAGACACTGCAATATTTGATGAATGGACAGCCTCTGGAATCAGCAGACGCTGTTATACACAAGAAGCCATCATTCCTGTTCGGTGAAGCTTTTGAGAAAAGTTCTCAACCGAGACCAAGGATGGAAGAAAGGATTGTCCATCAGACGGATAGATCATTCTCGATACCAAATGTTCCACGCTGCCTCCCCTTATCCCGGTATGCTCATGCGAGCTATCCGAGGAAGATGGAATGGAACCTTACACCGTTCCAAGATGCCCGTCCAGGAAGGATTTTTGTGAAGAAGGGGCCGAGCAAGAAAGATACGTTCTATAGTTCCTCAGAACGGTACAGTGTTTTGTTGAGAGGTCTGAAACCCGGTTGTATTCCGCCGGAGAATTCTTCCTTGTTAAGAGGAAGATCGTGAAGTGATTGTGGCTCTAAAAGATTGCAGCTACAGCCCTTGGAGGACTATTGTGACCAAGCTGCAACTACCAGCGGGAATGCACCAAAAGAAGATGAAGATGAGGAGAGCTCTTCGTCTGAGAATATTGATGAATATATGCAAGATCTTGAAAGAGATGATGAAGTGCATATATCTCCTAATGCTGTCGATGATACCTTAAATCCTGAAGAGGATGTTGAGGTTCCAGAAAACGCTGCTGATATCTTAAATCCTGAAAAGGATGTTGAGGTAGAAGTATCTCCAAAAAAAGCAGCAGATGAAGAAGCTCCGGAAGAAACTCCCGCCACTGATCCTCAAGGTAAAAAATGAAATTAGCAATCTCCTCTTAAATAGATTGATAGCTAACGTCTTTATTTGTATTTCCTGCAGATCTTGAGACTCCTCTAGCACCTCCGACGTGCACGGACATAGTGTCTATAACAATGGTGATTGTTAGTAGCAGTCATTATTTATCCTGTGGTTCTGAAGCGGGCAGTAGCCAAGCTGTTATGGCTGAAGCTACTTCTGCTCGGCCAGAGTCTATTCCAGCAGATGATAGGCTCATCGCTGGATTCAACCATGGTAAGATAATTTACATCTTTAATCTTCTTAGACAATAGCAAACAACAGGCAAAATGACAATTTTTTACTTTTTGCAGAAGAACAACCGGGAGGGGCAACTAGCTCCACCTTGGCTCCTTTGTTCAAAGAGCCCGCTGTCCAGACGCGAGAGATTGAACATCCTGCGGCCTCGTCATCAACAGGAGTAGCTGCAACTCCTGGTGCTATAGCAACTAATAATCTTATGATCCAATCATTTACCAGATGCTTTTTTGAATCTTTGAGACCTCTAGTAAATAGAATGATAGAAAAAGAGGGTACTGATTTTTTCATGGTTAGAGGTCCAATCTCTCTCTTAGTAAGGGCAATCCGAGAACAAGGTGACGAGGCTCAGGCCACTCTCCTGGATCATATTTTGAATGAGTTAGAGATTTCCATCAAAAGCTATAAAGAGCTCAACCAAGGAGACGTAGAGTCTCTAGTGCAGGCATAATTCGAACAACTGGCTCAAGCAGCTGACATTGAAAGGGTCAATCTCCAGAATCTTTTGGAAGCCTTCTCTGTAAAATCTGCTGAATATAACTCCAAGCTGGAATCAGTAACCTTGATGGCTGAGAGAAAAGAGAAGAGAGCTGCTGAGCTAAGGGCAGAGATTGCTCGTCTCCAGAAGGAGTTAGAAGATGAAGTTGCTGATCATCAACTTGCAACCCAACAATTCAATGCTCTGATTCAGGAGAGGGATGAGTACGTGGAAGCTCATAATGCTGAGATTACTCGCCGAATGGTGGCCATGCCTGCTTTCAATGAAGAAACCGGGATGGAAGAAGCCAAAAGGAGGGTGATGTCCACTCGTGAAGAACGGCTGCAGACTCTAAAGCAGCAGATTGATAATCTGATAATACCTCCGTCTTAGTGGAACATTTTGTATCTTTATGTCTTTTGAAGTACATGTGTTTTTGTAATGTCTCATATTTTGATTAATAAAAGACATTTTTGCTGTGGCTCCATTATTTGTTGCATATCTTGTTCAGATATAAATAATAGAGATAGAAAATATATTCAGAGGTACAGGACATGATATATTTCTTGATGATTTTATAGAAAATAATTATATTCATTATATCTGCTCAGAGGTAATATGGACGTGGCAGAATATATCGAATATTATTATTTCAATAGATAACTTAATCAAGGATAATAAGTTACTGATGGGAATGAATAAATGAACGAAAATGAATCGTCAAAAAGGTGTGAACGAAATAAATCGTCATAAGGAACGGGTAAACCGTTGAATGGTAGAATGAACGGACAAACCGTCAGATGGAAATGAATGAACGGATGAACCGTCAAATGATGATTAATGAACGAGTGAACCGTCAGGTGGATGTTAAAGAACAGATGAACTGTCAGATGAATGTGAACGGATGAACCGTCAGTTGATAATGAATGAACGGATGAACCATCAGGTAATGATGAAGGAACGGGCGAACCGTCGGATGGATGTGTTGCTTCATTATCTGCCTATAAATAGAACATAATTTTAGCAGAAAGGAGCACTTCTCCTTTTCTAACATAAAAAATGTCATCTGGAGATGCATCCAAGAAGGCTGATCTTGTCCCAAAGGTTGAGAAGGGCACTGAAGAATGTCCTGTCGATCCAGATCAATCAAAGGAGGCAGAAGTAAGCGAAGGTTCGTCTGCACCCAAGCCACCGCGAGACATCCTGGACTTTCTGCTTGAACCAGGAAGGACCGAAGAAGAGGAAGCCATGAGGATGGCCGCTTGCAAGTTCCTAGTGGGTTCCAGTAAGGAGATTCTCGGCTCTTTTGCTGACCGTGTTTTTGAAAAAGGACGGTAGTGGTCCGCGTCCCAATGTAGAGAAGGATGATAGTGACCTTCCTTAATATCATGTACTATCATTCATGATAAAAATAAAATTTTATTTATGAACTTGAACTTGTCTGATGATTTACAAGCATTTACATTTATACATAATACTTTTTAAGGAACTTGCCATTGATAGGCATCATTACAATTCGTCCGTCCATTTCTGAGAGTTGATAAGCTCCACTTGAGAAGACTTTGCTTACAACGTAGGGACCTTCCCACTTTGCATCGAATTTGCCTTTACTCATATGAGTCATAGTCATAGGACGTCTGACTGTTAAAACAAGTTCTCCTTGCTGAAAGGCTCTGACCTTAACTTTACTGTTGAAAGTCTTAGAAATGCGAGCTTGGTATAACTCAATATGTTGTTGAGCCATTAACCGCTTCTCATCAAGTGCCTCCAATTCTTGAAGTCGAAGAAGATCATTATTCTCTGTAGTGAGCTCATTAGCAATGGCAATCCTTAAAGAAGGAATTTGAAGTTCCAGAGGAAGAACAGCTTCACAGCCATACACCAAAGAGAAAGGTGTAAAGCCTGTAGGGTTGCGGACCGTGGTTCGATAGGCCCATAAACACTCACCGAGCTTTTCACTACAGTTCCGTTTGTTAGTAGATATAAACTTCTTGAGGAGCTTGATAATAGTTTTGTTGAATGCTTCAGCTAAACAATTAGCGGCAGGATTGTAAGCAGTCGAGGCGACGTTGTCAATCCGGTGATCATCACAGAATCTGGTGAATTTCTGGCTGATGAATTGAGGTCCATTGTCATGAATGATCCTTTGAGGTACACCAAATTTGTAGATGACATGGTGTTTGACAAAGTTGATAACGCTACTAGTCTTGACTTCAGCCAGAGGTATAGCTTCAGCCCACTTGGAGAAGTAGTCCGTTATTGCCAGTGTGAATCGATGTCCTCTAGAAGAAGGAGGATTAATAGGACCTATGACATCCATGCCCCAAGCTTCGAAAGGCCAGGAAGCAGTAGTCGGATGAAGAAATTCCGACGGTTGATGAATGAAATCTGCATGTATTTGACAAGCTCGGCATTTTCTTGCATATTCGATGGCATCTGATACCATAGAGGGCCAGTATTAACCCATTCGTCGAATGCGATCCTGTAGTTTAGGACCGGGTTGATGTGCTCCATAGACACCGTCGTGAGCTTCATGCAACACTAGTCTTGCTTCATCACCAGCAAGACAGTGCAAGAGTAAACCGTCATAAGTTCGTCGATAGAGAGTCTTAGTGGTTTGATTGTAGTAGAACCGTAGAGATCGTCGTCGAATACTTGTAGCCTCCTTAGGATCTTCGGGGAGTATGTCGTGAACCACGAAGTCGATGAAAGGAGTTCTCCAATCTTCATTGATAACATTAATTTCAACAAAATTACTGAACTCGATGTTACGATTATTTTCGACACAAAATAATTTTGGATTAGAGATAACCACCACTTGTTGTCATCTGATGGGAACGGCTAAGACTGCTGCAAGATTGGCTAAGGCATCTGCTTCAGTATTGTAAGCTCGGCGTACATATTCAATAAAGAAAGTTTTGAATGATGTAGCCATGTTGATTGCTGCTTCAAAGTAAGGTACCAGATCTTGATGACGGACTTCATAAGTTCCTCTAACCTGGTTGACAACCAGCTTAGAGTCGCCGTAAACTTCGAGATATTTAATGTCCAATTGCTTGGCTAATTGAAGACCGATGAGCAGAGAATTGTACTCTGCTACATTATTGGAACAGGATTCATCTAGAGAGTAAGCTCTTTGGATAGTTGATCCATCTGGAGAAACGAGAACAACTCCAACTCCTGCTACAATAGCACCATTGGGTCCGATTCTGGATGCTCCGTCAAAGAATAAATGCCAAGTTGGAAATTCTTCAGAGATCAGGTTGACTTCCAACATCTCGTCTAGAATTTTATCGTAAAGCTTGGATGTTTCTGGTACGGGATGAGCCGCCAAGAAATCCGCCAGCGCTTGACCTTTGACAGACTTTTAAGGAACATACACTATGTCATATTGGGCTAGAAGAATGGCCCATGTAGCAAGCCGAGAGTTGAGTGTGCTAGGCTTCTTCATCAGTACCCGAAGAGGATTGACTCGGGATATGACATGAATGGTTTGACCGATGATATAATGCCTTGTCTTTTGAACAGCGAACATAAGGGCTAGACATTCTTTTTCAACCAGACTATAACGGTGTTCAGCACCAATCATAGTACGAATGAGATAGTAGATGGCTTGTTCATGACCCTCTTTATTCTTTTAGGCGAGTAAAGCACCCAATGAATGGTCCATAGCACGGACGTACATTAAGAATGGAATGCCCGAGATTGGTGATACCAAGACTGGTGGGTTCATGAGATATCTTTTAATGTCGTCGAATGCTTGTTGACATTCTTCAGTCCAAATAAAAGATACACCCTTTTTCATTAGTTGAGTGAATGGTCTGCAGCGTCCAGACAAGTTCGAAATGAATCTCCTGATGTACGCAAGTCGACCTTGGAATCCTCGTAGCTCTTTTTGGTTGCGTAGAGGACACATCTCTTGAATGACTTTGATCTTCTCGGGATCCACGTGTATACCCTTAGAGGTAATGACGAAGCCAAGAAACTTACCACTAGAGACACCCAAGAACGATTTGGTGGGATTCATCTTGAGCTGATGTTGGCGCATGAGATTGAAGATAGTTCTCAAATCTTGAATGTGATCTTCTTTCAGACGACTTTTGACGGCGATATCGTCAACATAACATTCGACTGTTTTACGAAGATGTTCTATGAAAATGGTACTCATAGCCCGTTGGTAAGTTGCACCAGCATTCTTGAGACCAAATGGCATCACTGTGTAGCAATAAACTCCCCGAGGAGTGCGGAAGGATGTGTGTTTTTCATCTTCGGGATTCATCTTGATCTAATTGTATCCAGAGAATCCATCCATAAAAGATATTCGCTCGAACCCACAGGTATTGTCAATCATGACGTCCGTAATAGGGAGAGAAAATTCATCTTTCGGACATACTTCATTAAGATCCCAAAAATCAATACAGACTCGAACCTTGCCGGTTTTCTTCAGGACTGGAACAACGTTGGCTACCCAATCAGGATGTTGTTCTTCTTGAATAAAACCACAAGCAATAAGTTTCTTGACTTCATCATCGATTGCGTCCATCATTTCAGGCTTGAATCGTCGTTGCTGTTGTTTGACTGGTTTAGCATTAGGCAAAATGTTCAGTTTGTGAGTAGCAATTTTGGGATCTAAACCTGGCATGTCTTCGTAACTCCAAACAAAGACGTCAATATATTCTTTAATGAGAAGAATCAACTCTTGCTTCTCTGCTTCTGGAAGATTCTTACTAATGAAGATTGGACGAGGTGACCCGCTTTCTCCTACATCAACTTGAACTAATTGATCTTCAGTAGGAGGTTCTCTTTATTCAAATCGGAGTACCCACTGATTGTCCATCTGTTGAACCCATGGATCTGTTTCAGGATTTTCTTCAACGTCTTCATCATAGCCTTCCGGAAGTTCAACGGAGACCATATTAGAAGATACGATCACACGATGGACTTCACCAATGCTGGTGTCAGAATCCCATGACCTGGAATCAGAAGAATTAGAACGTTCTTCACTGTCGGAGTCGGAGACTGCTGGGGATAACATCGGAGGAGAAGCATATCCGAGACCTCTTTTGATTTTGCTGTAATACATATCAGATTTTCCTTTTGGAACAGCCGTACGAATAGGAGTTCGTCTACCCTTACCGTAGTTGAGGCCATTTTTAAAGTCATAACCCATCTTACGAATGATGTCTTTTGATTGTTGACTATAACGACGGAGTTGTAGATGTTCTGTATCGTTAAGCTTGCTATCATCCGTATAGCTAAATTGTTGTTCTGGTCCTTTACTAAAAAGTATTGGACTTTTGCCTTTCTTTCGAGCAGGGATAATACAGTAAGAGTCATCTGGATCTTCAAATGAGACTTCTGTCTGAAGAGATTGTACAACTCCCATTGTAAATGATTTGAAGCTATCTAACATATCCAAATAGCATTTAGTATGATAAATAACATCAGTATACTGGAAAGTAGATGCTTTTTCATTAATTTGCACATCTGTATTTACAGCAGGACCTTTAGCCTTAGCAGACTTGGTCAAATTGATTACAAGAGGGGGAGAAGAAGAACGTGGAGGTGGCTTGTTACGACGGAGGTCGATAACAAGTGGCTCAGAGGAGGTGAGCTCCCTTTTTTCCTTGTTATGAGTTATATCAACAACAAGTGGCTCAGAAGAAGTGAGCTGCTTTTTGTCCTTGTTACGACGCAAGTCAATAACAAGTGGCTCAGAAGAGGTGAGCTCCCTTTGACTTTGATCAGCATCAAGTGATTTCTTTTGGACTGGCAAGTGAATAGCCAGTGGTTTAGAAGATTGAGGATGAGAAACACGTCCTTTGACAGGTATGATGAGAGTATCATTGGGTGCTGCTTCTTGATCTTCTTCAGTATCCATTGCCAATACCACTTTCATAAATTTCTCCTTATACATACGAGCGTCGTTACAATATGCTTCGACACCCTTGAAAGGATAAAGGTCTGCAACTTCCTTGTGAACTTGCCCTTTGTCATCAACATATTTAAAGCATTGATGAAGAGTCGATGGAACAACATTGTGTTCATGGAGGAAGGGTCTTCCCAGAAGAGCATTATAAGAACAACCATGATTGTCGATGATATAAAAGGTCACCTTTGTGCGAAGATTGCCTATTTGGAGTTTTAGGCGAATCTTACCCAAAGGTTCACTTCTTTCTTGATTGAATCCCAAGATAGTAGTGATTGTGCTTGAAAGACTATGAACTGGTATCTTCAATGCATCCAACATCGTCTTTGGCATGATGCTGAGAGCAGACCCTGGATCTATCAAGATACGATCGACTTTCATTGAATCGACATATCCTGTATAGTAGAGAGGACGATCATGTCTATTATCCTCCAACAGCATATCATCCTGAGTGAAAATGATGTTTGGAATTAACTCCAGGACACTATGACAGTGACGGCAAGAGATTGGTTCTGATTCTGGCTTTTTGAGGAGAGTTAAGCAAGTTTTAGCCTGCATCAGAGCTTCACTTAAAGTCTCTCGAGTCTCTTTGGAAAGGCGCAAGAGCTCGAAGATTGATAGCCTAGCCGGTGTATTGGCTAGTTGAGCCAATATATCAAAGTTGTACGGCTTTTCAAGTCCTGTAGGAGATGATTTCTTCAAGGGTTTATCAAAACGGACTTGTTGCTTGCCTTTGTCAGCAACCACCGGCTTGGGAGGAATAGGTACTACAACTGGTAAAGATGTGGAAGGAATCTCTTCAAAGGAAGTAGATTGTACTGGAATGGGTTCAGAAGAAGAGGCAGGATCCTCTTGAGCTTCAGAATGATCTTTCAAATAGGCTTTCCCTGATCTGGTGCCTAGCAGAATTTTTTCGTCAACAATGGGGTCAAAAGACACCATGTTGCAAGTCTTTGTCTTGCCTTTAGAACGACCTTTCTTCTTGGAAGAAGAGGGCACTTCGAATTCCGGAGCAAGATCGGGATGGATCCACATAATTTCACCGTTGTCAAGAGACAAGGGGACAAGACCTTCATTTGGTGGAAGCGGGAGATTCTCAATCTCAAGAGTAGCTTTGGGAATAGGAATGACACCGTGTTGTACCATCTGCAGAGGAAAGTCACCAAACTGGACTGAAACCATATTCGCAGTAACAGTCTTCTCATCTTGATGCAGAGTGACGACACCAGCATTGACAAGCTCTTGAATTTTGCCTTTGAGCACGTAACATGCTCGAGTAGGATGTCCAATGAACCTGTGGTAGACACAATATTTAGGATGATCTGTCTTACCGACTTTATCAGGTTTCTTTGGGTCTGGGAGCTGAATCTTGTTGCTTTTGAGTAAATATTCAAAGATGCTTGCAGTGTCATTCTCGTCGAAGGAATATTCTACTTTCGGACGAGGTTTCCTCGGTTGCGGTGCAGAAGGAGTGAAAGTAGATGTAGGTTGAGCTATATTGACAGTCAAAGATTCTTTATTCTTGTTCAAATTGATGTTCAAAATCTCTTTTGCTTTGCGGTTGTTCTGGCGGTTGCCACCACCTAATGTCTGATGTTCATCTCGATCGAGGTTAGACATTTGTACCCCTAATTGTTTGAACTTCTCGGCACTCACTTCCGCAGCTTTGGCGTTGACAATGAATGAAGGCTAATCTTGGAACTGGGTAGATCCTGTCCACATACTAATGATAGGCAAAAGATTTGCCTTATAAGTATCAATAGTGACAGCAGCTGGAGTTTCGGGGGGCATCTTCAAGGCTTCACGGCGGAACCGTTCGATAAAACTCTCAGCAGTTTCATTGTGTTTCTGTTTGATTTTGTTGAGAGCCGACATAGTCATGTCATTGAATCCTTCATAGAACCGTTCCAGAAAGATTTGCTTGAGATCTGAAAAGGAAGTGATACAACCATCGGGCAAACTTCTGTACCAGTCGTATGCTACGCCGGCTAAACAACCGACGAACACTCTGGTAAGAAGAGCGTCATTTGGCTGGAGTTGAACGGTCATTACCTCAAAATGATTGATGAATTGGCTTGGTGAGGTACTGCCATCAAACAAAGAAATCGTTGGAATCTTGTACTTTGGCGGGAACGGGACTTCCTTTCATTCAACTGGATAGGGCTGCTTGATCCCCAACCTTTGCAAGTTGTCTTTCTCTTTGAAAGCTTCAAACTGAGTTCACAAGAGTTTGACAGCTTCATTGGCATCTTCAGATGATGAAGAAGGAGCAGGTTGAGTGAGAGTAGTAGGAGGAGGAACAGCATTGTAAGCACTACCCCCAGCTCCTGACTGACTGGGTGTAGTTTGAACTTGTACTTGTATAGGAGGCATTTGAGGAGATACTACCCCCAGCCCAACATTGACAGGTATCGAAGATGCTATGATCTCCGGACTTGCAGCAGGTACGGTCGGTGGTGTGGTATGTTGTGCCACTATGATAGAATGCATACTAGCAACCATTTCAGCCATGGTCTTTAGCTTGTCTTCAAGTGCAGCGATTCACTGTTCTTGATTTGCTGAGGTTGAAGCATCTTGGTCTTCATTGACAACATACGCAGTGACTTCTCTTGGTATAGTGGAAGACACTGTCTGTTCAGAGCTTTCGCTATATGCATCATAGTCGGAGAAAGAATCGTCTCCTGACTGAGAAGTAGGAAGATAACTCGAAGGATTTTGAGGAAGATTCCCTTGACCGATTGTATCTCGGCTTCGGGAACGGGTATGTCGAAATACTCCCTCAGAAGATTCTTGAAGTAAATCCAAATACTGCTGGCTAGGTCGACGAGGTTTGCCGTGCATGGAGCACTTTCTACTTCCAGTGCCCCGGGAAGTCATGTTGATAGAAGCGTACAAGACTTCATCTTCATCCTCTGACATAGGTTCAGATTTTGTAAAAGTCAAACGATCGAAGACAGATCGTTTTGTTGTTTGACAACAACATTGGATGATGACTTTGTGGTTGCAATGATGATCAGATGGTTGAACTGGAGGTGTTGAGACATTGTCCCGCTTTTGCCTGAGATGTTCTCGGAGATCGGGAACAACAGCAGGACGAGAAAAACTCTGAGGAATCTATTTTTTGATAATGTTTGGAATATGATTCCGATTCTTCAAATGTTTAGTCCCTTGAGTGTACAGGGAAGTACTCACTTCATTGGCATAAGTGTCGGGATTTTTAACCCTGGAGATTTGTTTTTGATGATATTGGTCTTCGGCATTGGCTGTTTGCGTTTCACCGAAGTGGATCTGTTAAGATAAGTTTTGAGATAAGCAAATTCACCCCCAGGGGTTTCTGTTTGAGACACCAACAGTTTTCCCTGTCTAGAACGGAAAATCTTGAGAGTCGGGAGATCCTGAAATTCTGCTACCGGGATAGGCAGAATACCTCTTTGGTCAGTATAAGTTCTCTTATTATAAAGAAAAGAAGAATCCTTGTTTGAAAGAGTTCTAGTACTGATTGGTGCCGAGGCACGTTCAGATTGATCTTCTTCAGTAAAAACTGAAGAAGATTGAGAAAAAACCAAAGGGCCTTTTCCTTTGTTTTGTGAATAAGGGTTAGCTAAAGAGCATTTCCCTCTGTTGTCTTCCAAGTCAAGGGACGAGGAAGTTTGAGAAAAGCCCAAAGGGCCTTTTCCTTTGTTCTGAAGAATAGGAGGAATAGCCAAAAGACTACCCCCAGTGGATTGCGCAGGAGCAGCAGGGTGTTGGAGAGGAGCAGCACTCTTCTCCTTATTGTGGGAAGAAGAGAGATTAGCCAGAGGGCTGTCTTTCTTGGATTGCGCAGACATGGTTTGCGCATGAGGGGATGGCGCACTAGCAGGTTGCGCAGGAGAGTCCTTGACAGAGAACTTTCTGGATCTGGCCACAGACACTGTGGTTTGCGCATCAGGAGTTCTGGCCACAGAGTATTTGGGGTGTACTCTAGTTGCTGGATTGTTGGTTTGCGCAGGAAAATGGGCAGCCAATTGCGCCAGGGGCATAGGAGTCTTGTACTTGGCTAAGGCAGCATATGAAGTCTTCTGTGTACTGGCAGAAACAGATTGTGCAGCAGTGGCAGAGACAGATTGTGCAGCATGCTTAATGACAGAAGCTTTAGACTGTGCAGCAGTCTTGATAGCAGACTGCGCAGAAGTTTTGCTTGCAGCATCAATAGACTGCGCAGCAGTCTTTGGGACCCACACTGGGCGCACTTTGCTTATGGCAAAAGTGGTTGCAGTGCGAGGAGTGGTCTTGGAGTTGATCATAGCCTCGTAGGCTGTCTGGTTGATCTTCACAACCAGTGTCTTCTGTGTCTTTTCGATAGACGCTACGTCACATTGAGTTGTCACTTCCTCATCGGAGGAGAAAGTCGTACCCAGCAGAGTCGCCATTTTGTTTGCAAAAACAAAAGTTGAAGAACTTTATTGATACAAACTTTGTAAAAGATTACAATTTGAATTCTGGGAATGGTACAACTTTAGGAATCCAATCTAGATGATGATTGCTTTATCCCTTGAACGATGTGAACTTTGAAGACGAAGCCTCTGAAGTTGAAGACAACTCTGGAATTGAAGGCAAAAAAGCCACGGAAGTTGAAGGCAAAAGCCTCGGAAGAATGTAGCAGCACTTGGGCAAGAACTCCTGAACTCTCTGAACTTTGAAGTCTGATCTCTCTAAAATCTAATCTCTGATCTCTGATTATTTATCCCTCCTTTTCCCCTTGAATAGAGACTTGAAACTCTATTTATAGAGTTCTGAGAAATAACTAACTTTTAGTTATTCTGGACTGTACATGATGGATTGCGCAGCAATGGACTGCGCAGGCAGTTGCTGGATCATGGGCCAACTGTCTTAGACACATGGCATCATTTGATTGAAATGCGCATGATCGTGCATAGACAGTTGCCACGAAATGAGCAATTGATGGCATGAATGCCACGTGTATTTTGTCATTTTGTGTTGATAGAACGCGCACACTGAATTGCACTGGTCTTGGATTGCGCAGACGTGGACTGCGCAGGAAATGGATTGCGCCAACATAAATTGTGCCAACATGGATTGCGCGGCCAGCTGTCCTCGAGCGCCGTGCTGCACGATTAAACGAACGGTCGCCTCGTTCTCCGTGCCGTCAGCTGTCAGAAGATTTGATTTGTGTCAGGTAATGATGGTGATTTGCCACGTCAGCCCGCGTGCTTGGAAGTGTGCATAGTCTATCGCGCGCAATCTGAAGGATGCGCAATCTGATATCTGTACAGTTCATCTGAAAGTTGTATTTCTTGATTTTCTGACTTTGTTGATGTGTGCAACTTGATTTTTCAGGACCTACAATTACTGACCAATTACCATGACTGTGCTGGAAGGTACACATGTATTGACATATAACACGAATGATCACTTAGCACGTAGAGTCACACCTCAGTGCACTCATTAAATAGCACCGCAGTGCATACTAATATTGCATCTCAATACACACTTAGAATAGGTACCAGCACGTATACAGGTAATCAGGTCAGAAACACGGTCAAGTTAGGAAGTCACGTGGACCCCTCGTGACATAGAAGTCACATATAAATTCAGGTTAAAGTGAGACATGAAGGTCCTTGAAGCCAAGACAAAGATCTACAACTTTTATGTTAGGAGTTGGGAGAAATTCTGGCCACGAATCAGCCAAATAGGACATAAAATATACAAAAACAGCCAAAATAGGCACTATGAGCGGCAGTAGATGGGTACTCATCTATGCGGCTGGGTAAGTGGGTACCCATCTATGCGGCTGGGTTAATAAGTCTCATGCGGCTGAGTTAACAAAATCTCATGCGGCTGGGTAAGTGGGTACCCATCTATGCGGCTGAGTAAGTGGGTACCCATCTATGCGGCTGGGTAAGTGGGTACCCATCTATGCGGCTGGGTAAGTGGGTACCCATCTATGCGGCTGAGTTAACAAAATCTCATGCGGCTGGGTTAATAAGTCTCATGCGGCTGAGTTAACAAAATCTCATGCGGCTGGGTAAGTGGGTACCCATCTATGCGGCTGAGTAAGTGGGTACCCATCTATGCGGCTGGGTAAGTGGGTACCCATCTATGCGGCTGAGTTAACAAAATCTCATGCGACTGGGTTAACAAAATCTCATGCGGCTGGGTAAGTGGGAACCCATCTATGCGGCTGAGTAAGTGGGTACCCATCTATGCGGCTGGGTTAATAAGTCTCATGCGGCTGAGTTAACAAAATCTCATGCGACTGGGTAAGTGGGTACCCATCTATGCGGCTGAGTAAGTGGGTACCCATCTTCTCCGAAAATCTGAGAAGGATGGCCATGGAACCCACAGCTTCCAAGCTCCATAAAACCTTCACTCTAAGTCCAAATTTGGACTTCCATAGGTCAAAATGGGGTAGAACGAAATTCTCTACAACATAGAACAACTATATTTTGAAAACAAAGAAGCTAGTTTGATAGATCAAAACCCAAGAAAACCAAAAATGGCACAAACTTAGATCTACACAAAACTAGCCATTAAAATCAAAAACTCCAAGAACTAAACTTGTAGAGGATGATGAGAAGAACAATATAGACAAATCATATCAAAGAAAAATCAAGAAATGAAAAATGTAAGAATCTCTCCATTTGGTGCAAGATGTACTTGCCTAAACGTTGGGAGGAAAAGAAATGAAAAAAGTGAATGAATGAGGAGAGAGAGTGAGGAAGAGAATATATATAGGGGTTGGGTTGACTCAAAGAAAACCCTAAGCCCTAAACATGCTCTAACCATGTGACTAATGACATATTAAAGGCTACATGATACAACTAATTAAATTAAATAAATAAAAATCCTAACCACAATACGGTTCAGAAATCCTGTCATCGAAATAGTGAACCACGCCTACAACCAAACAAGGACAAGGGGTGGCACACTAATCCGCGACGAGATACTGTTCCATGCCATGGCCAGTTACAAATACAGGATATATGCAATAAAGATACATGTGCCAGATATCATATACATGAAAAATTAAAAATTTACGTATTCCGGGAATGGGGAGTGACATCTCTATCCTCCTTAGAAAAATTCTGTCCTCGGAATTTCGATAAGACTAGTCGAGCGCGCTCTTAGATCATAAAATACACTCATGACATATAGCAAGCACAATTATCAAACAACACATGGCACATGAACAGTTTAAGAAAGCAAGAATAATTAAGTAAGAGCACAAACAATAATCATACCCTAGAAGGAAATGATCGGAGACATACGAATGAAATATGCCTCTCAAATCAGGTAGGAATTCGTCCTTGAGGTCCTACACTGACTCCCAAAGTGGACAAGGATCAGCGCTTGAGATAAGTCGGTACCAATGACTAAATCAAGAACGATACTCTGCCCAGGACGTACTCTCGTAATCAAGACACATGATGAATATCACGTATCACATGATACGAGAGCAGATGAGTGAGACGAGAAAGTCGCCTTCACTCTTCGAATATAAAACTCAAGGAATTATAATAAATAATACTCAAAACTTACCCAAAATCTGACCGCCTTCAGCCAACCTCTGCTCTAATACACCAAATTCTTCTTGCCTTTGTCCCTGCCTTCCCTAGCCCTGCTGTCCAACCTGATGTTGCGCTTGTCGGTACATCTGAGCTTGCGTCAGTAATGGGCGCTGGGCTAGTGGCCTCACTGCTAGTGTTGGCCCTTGATACGGTGCTACCTCTGGAGCTGGCAACGCCGGAAACCGTTGAGCTGGCCCTCCTGGCCTCTGCATCATAGGACAATTAGCAATCCTATGATCTGGACTGCCACACCTCAAGCATAATCCATTAGCTGAACGACACACATCCCTAGTGTGCCTTCCCTTACCACAGTAAGTGCAACCTACTGGTGCTTCCTGACGCTGCTGCTGGTTCCTCTGTTGCTGCTGCCGAACTGGTGTAGTCATAATTGTCGTGACTGGTGCTGCATCACGAATACGGACGCCAGGTGCTGGTGCTGACATCCGAGGTACTGCTCCTCCCCCAGCACTCTGCGTGTGAGACCTTTTCTGGCCCCCAGTCCTTGCTGATAACCTTTGAATAGTAAGCTCGTGCCTCCGAGCCGCCGTCAATACTGCATCGAATGTCTGGTAGTCATGTCCCTCGACCAGTTGCAAAATCTCTAGGTGAAGTCCCTGCTGGAACCTCATTGCTCTCTCTGGCTCTGTTGCCACCATCATCCGAGCAAATCTGCTTAACCTGCAGAACTCTGCTAAATAACCATCCACCGTCTTACCAACCTGCTTGAGACTGATAAACCTCTGCTGTAGCTCATACCGCGCTACCACGCCAAAGTACTTGGCCTTGAATCTGGTACTAAAGCTATCCCAGGGAACATGATACCTCATTCCAACCTCTTCCGATGCCCACCAATCGCGGGCGAGATCCTGAAGTAAAAGTCTGACCTGGTCAACCTTTTCTTCTGCTGAAACCTTTGCTGCGGTTAATATGGCCTCTGTATCCTGAAGCCAAGCATCCGCCGTGATGGCATCCTCCGTGCCGTCAAAATATTTCGGGTTAAGTCGACAAAACCTTCCGGACGCTCCTGAATCATTCCTGACACTTCTCTCAAGGGCTAATTGCAACCCTTGATTCTGTAGCATATTCTGTTCTTGCTGTAGGGTTTGTTGTTGCTGTTGGGCTGCCGTTTGGCGTTGCTGGGTCTCCAATAACCCTCTAATAATCTGCAATAGTGCCGGCACATCCAGTGCTACTGGTACTACCGGCATTACTGGAGGTACGAGATCCTCTGGCCTCTGTAGCTCAACTGGCTCATGCTCGGTAACGTTCTCGATGTGAATCTGTCCAGGTAGAGGGGCTACCCCTTGATGATCTCCAACTGATCCCTGATCTACTGGATTCTCTCCCATGTCGGCTCCTCCAATAGCCGAGAATGATGTGACCCTAAAAGAAAGGATACAAGGTATCAAAAGACAGGACGGGAAGGAATCGAGGATGACAATCAAGTTAGCAATCAAGGTGGGAGAAAGAGAAAACGAATCAGGAGATCAAGGGAAACATGTTTTGATTGAGACTCCTATAATCGTAATACCCCATAAGTCTGAAAAACAGACCTGCATGGGCCACCACTAAAACCTTGTCACGCTCCAGTACCGGAATACTGAGACGGACTAGGCCAGCTACACCGTATGAGGTATATAAACGTCATACGGCGATCGTGGCTGTCAAGAGACTAGGGGGTACATGCTACAATCAGGTCTCCTATGGTCCCACAGAGCATCTATGTCTCAATCAATCAAAACAAGAAGCAGTAAATAATGATCATATAAGACAAAACAGTAAGGCATCCCCGACGCTTCATCAAAATGATTCATGAGTCTAGCTATACAAAATGATGAGCTAGTTCCGAGAGTCAATAGTACATAACTATAGTCAGCTGCAGTCTGATTTAATTACAATTATGCAAAGGAAACTAGTGTCCAGAATTGCCGGCTAAACAAGTACCGGTGGCTAAACACCAAGTACAAAATAGAAGATATCATAGCGGTGAAGAAGAAACCCACTCATGGTCCCTGGCGCCCATACTCCTGGTGTGCACCATTGTTCGGGTAGAAAGCTGGATCCTCTGGAGCCGCTGCGAGATCTGGCCAAACAAAACCAGCGGGGTCAGGCCCCGAATAGCAAGTACCACAAAGGAGCACAAAAGAGTGAGATAAATCCAATGAGTTAAATAAGACCTGATTCATGAGTTATAGGCTTATACCATATCATCGAGACAATACGACACCCTTACAACCAAACAAGGACAAACGGTGCCAATATCGTACCGAGATAAGATATATCCTATAACCATGGGCAGGTAAAAGGGCTTCTGATCGCGACTTCGGTCCATAGCCTATCGCAGCACAATAGCCCAACCCAACAACCAAACAAAGACATGGGTTGGACCACGCACCACGATAGTCCATATTCCTCGGTAGCCAACAGAAGAAAACATATCACAAACAAGTCAGCTTACAATCGGCCAATCAATCCTACGCTTTCTATGATTTGCCTGGGTTATCCCAGTAATGCAATATATATATAGGAATCCTCAGATCGTATCGCATTCCAGCAGGGCTAGCCAAACCATTATATACAAGCAAGCACGAAATGCACCGGTCCCTCGAAAGGCCACCGCGCTAGAATAAGCAGTAACGGTTCCAGCTCTCTTATAGGAAGAGCTGGCTCGGCAGTCACAAATCAGATACTGCACTCCACTAGTGTGGATGACTATACAGTATCCGAGGCAGCCAACCAGACGTGTCAGGACGGGACCCAGGGCGGCTGATGACGTACGATCTCGAGATTCTGTTCCCTCCCAATGCTTCTACCAATTTAAGTTGCTTAGATTAACCCTATCTCGATATTGGAATTACATGTCGTGGTCACATGGTCATCCTCCTATATGTCGTACCATAGTACGTGTACCCTAAGTATGAATCCACATCGGCTCAATCTAGATCCATGCTTAGTGTAATGCATCAAACAACAATCATTTTACCACGACACTATTACTGACCAATTACCATGACTGTGCTGGAAGATACACATGTATTGACATATAACACGAATGATCACTTAGCACGTAGAGTCACACCTCAGTGCACTCATTAAATAGCACCGCAGTGCATACTAATATTGCATCTCAATACACACTTAGAATAGGTACCAGCACGTATACAGGTAATCAGGTCAGGAACACGGTCAAGTTAGGAAGTCACGTGGACCCCTCGTGACATAAAAGTCACATATGAATTCAGGTTAAAGTGAGACATGAAGGTCCTTGAAGCCAAGACAAAGATCTACAACTTTTATGTTGGGAGTTGGGAGAAATTCTGGCCACGAATCAGCCAAATAGGACATAAAACATACAAAAACAGCCAAAATAGGCACTATGAGCGGCAGTAGATGGGTACTCATCTATGCGGCTGGGTAAGTGGGTACCCATCTATGCGGTTGGGTTAATAAGTCTCATGCGGCTGAGTTAATAAAATCTTATGCGGCTGGGTAAGTGGGTACCCATCTATGCGACTGAGTAAGGGGCTGTTTGGTATGGAGTAGGTGCACTGCAAGTGAAGTGAAACTGGAGTAACCATGCCACTTTCCCGGAAACTCCTCACACTTTCTCCGTTTGGTTGGAGCTGCAACTCCGACTGCAAGTATCACATCTCTGACACTTGCAGTTCATGTCTCCTATATTTCTTCTCCCATCTACTTGCATCAAATTTGTCATGCAACTCGCTTGAAAGTGGGTTTGGGGTGCTGCGAATAGGGGGCGAGGAGGCCCAGGGAGGCTCGCCGCGGGCCGTGGCGAGCTCCGAAGCTCCGGCGAGCTCCTAACAGCCTCAAGTTCCGAAGCCAGACGACGGTCGAGGTCCGGTCATCGTCGCCGAGGAGGACGAGGTGGGGGGTGAGGTCTCCGGCGCCGAGGAGGACGAGGGCTCCGGCTGCGTTTTTCCACCGAGGAGAGAGGAGACGGTGGAGAGAGAGGAAGAGGAGCCTCTCGCGCCTCCGGCTTCATAAGCTGCCGGAGCACCCCCACAATCTGCACCACCATCAAAGCAACTAAGGAAAAAAAAAAGGGTTAATTGCACTGACATCCCCTATGTTTCATAAATATTATAGGGACTACCCCTATTCTGAAAATAATTACACGGACCACCCCTCTCCTTTATAAATTTTATTAACCATAAGGGTGGTCAGTGTTATTAGTTTCTATATAAAATAGAAACTATAGGGGGTGTCCGTGTAATTAGTTTCAAAGTAGGAGTGGTCCGTGTAATAAGTGTAAAACATAGGGGTAGTTGATGCAATTAACCCAAAAAAAGAAGAAGGAGAAATGGAGTCAGGAAACAAATTGGAAGATGGAAGAGAGAGAGATGGGGTGTGGGTGATTGATTAAAGTAGCAAAAAGCTACCCCTCCAAACAACCCAACAACATGTGATTTAAATACTATTAGTTGTTAAAAATAATTACTTTTGTAGTTTAAATAATTATTATTAGTAATTTAGTTAATTATAATTTAAATAATCAATATTCTTGTAATTTTATTAATTAACTTTTAAAAATTTTATATTTTTATTAATTATAACATATCATCCACTTTTATAACCATCCAAACAATCGATCTCATTTTTTCTCCACTTTCAACAATCATCCAAACACCAAACCCATTTTTCTTCCACTTGCAGGAGACAAAAAGTACTACATCCAAACACATTTTAGAAAGTGCCACTTTCATATTTTCAACTGCAACTCATCATGACGTAAGTGCCACTTTCACACTTTCAAAGAGTTACATCTATCCAAACAGCCCCTAAGTGGGTACCCATCTATGCGGCTGGGTAAGTGGGTACCCATCTATGCGGCTGGGTAAGTGGGTACCCATCTATGCGGCTGAGTTAACAAAATCTCATGCGGCTGGGTTAATAAGTCTCATGCGGCTGAGTTAACAAAATCTCATACGGCTGGGTAAGTGGGTACCCATCTATGCGGCTGAGTAAGTGGGTACCCATCTATGCGGCTGGGTAAGTGGGTACCCATCTATGCGGCTGAGTTAACAAAATCTCATGCGACTGGGTTAACAAAATCTCATGCGGCTGGGTAAGTGGGTACCCATCTATGTGTCACTACCACATTTCTAGTGTGAGGGTATTTTTGTCATTTTGGGGTATTTTTGAATTTATTAGAATTAATTAGAATTTATGGGGATTTTTAGGAATTTATTTGGAATTATTTGACTAAGTTGACTTTTGGCTAAGTGTTGACCTTGTAGGCCTACCTAGAGGCTAACCCTAGTTAGTGGAGCTTGGTTAGGTCAAGTGACCCTAATCTAATTAGTATGACTTAAGTTAGTGCTTAGAGACTCACTAGAAATGGAATTAGAAGTTTTAGAAATCATTAGATTAGTGAATGGTTTGTGGTTTCACAAGTCATATTGTGACTTAGCTAGATTGGACTCAAACCTAGCTCAACCCTAACCCAAGGCCAAGTGATCAGCCACCTAGCTGAACCTAGGGAATCCCACCCTATATAAACCCCTCTCAAACTTAGGGCTAGCCTCCCTCTTTAGAAATTTTGGATCCAAGTAGAAGGAGGTGAGTTCTTGACTTGTAAATTCCATATCAATTCCATTTTTACTCCTAAAATCCTCAAACTTGTTGCAATAGTTCCTAATAGTGATTTACTTGCTGTTGTGGAGGTTTGGTTCAGTTTGGAGATAATTTGGAGAAGTTGGGATACCAAGTGAGGAGCACAAAGAGGTTTTTATTCCATTGATCTTCACATTGAGGTAAACTCTCATTCCTCCATAAAATCTCCTGTAGTTTCCATGAATAGGAACCCTAAGGTCCCCCCCCCTAAGATTCGTATTGGGTTGTGTCCAGTACCCTTTGTTTCGTGTCCGTTCTGGACACGTATCTGAACCACTGTTTTAGTGTTTGTCGAAATGCCTCAAAGGGCATTTCGATCTCATTTGTGCAATGTTTTTGAATAGGAAGTTTGGTTTTACTGTTGCTTGTGCATTTCCATTCTCTTGGGTGTGTCCCTGTGTCGTGTCGTGTCGGAATCGGCGCGTGCACACACTGGTGCACACGCGCGCGCGCTCGGGAATGGATCCCCTGCTACTCGGGGTCCATTTCTCCCTCTGTAGGGCACGAGGACCCGAGCCACTTGACGTGTGGCATGGGGCCATGACTGACACCCCGTGTGTCAAGTCCCACGTGTCCCCGTGTCGTGTCGAGGGTGGAAATCATAGTGCACGTGTCGTGCGCTGTGCGTTTCCAGTGTGCACTTTGGTGTTTCTGTGTATTTGTTTCAATGTGTTTAACTATGAATTTATCTGCTAAATTAGATCTTAGCATGACTAATGATATATGTTAGTTTCAGTTTACATGATAGTTTAGGTTGTGTTGAGAATTTGGTCTCGAGCATGGGTTTTTGTGGGTTTTACTGATACTGTTTGGTTCATGATACCAATACTTTTTCCCTGATTGATTAAGTGTTTCTCACTGTCATTGATTCCCACATGTTCCTTTTCATACAAACTAAACTTTTACATATGATTATAGGTTGTGGATTGAGAGAATAGGATTTTGGCTATGTGTGTGGAGTCTTCTAATAGTTGCACTGATTTTGACATTGATTTCCTTACACTGTTAACTCCCAGTTTTGATTCTTGATAGGATATATTATATTATGGTTTTATCTGTACATTGGAACCATGTTAGGATATGGGTTATGATTTCAAGTTTTGAATTTGTTTAAGAGTGCTAGCCATTTGTATGAACTGTTTTGAACTGTTCTTTATTGTTCATTTAAATCCTTGTTCCCAGATTTTGGTAAACTGGAAAAGAGTTGGGCTATATTGAAGCCATGAATTGATTTCCTTTCCTTGATTTTTTCTGTCAAATGCTAATGAAGGATTGATAAAAACCTGAGATTGTTATGTGATAACCTGGGATTAGAACTGAACATTGGTTCAGTTTTGAGTTATAGGCTGTGTGCTCTTGAGTTAGGAATTGAAGTTTATTCCTTGATTTCCAGCATATTACATCATACTCCCTGTCATTTTTCCTGCAAACACTCTTGATAGCACACACAGCTCCCACTCTTCACTGCCTTGCTGTTTTTCCTGTTACATAGCATCTTGACACACACTTTCACCACTGTGTTATTTTTCCTGCACTTTATTGAATGACTATTTTCATGTTGCACAGCCCCTACTTTCCTGCATATTAATTCCTGCATTTTGAGACACACACATTTCCTCTTCTTCACTGTTGTGCATAATTCTAGTACACACACTCACTACTCATTCTTTCACTGTCTTGCCATTCCTGCATACATAGCAGTATAGGTACACATCCTTTTCCTTGTTCACTGCCTTCTTTCCTGCACTTGCCTGTACACACATCCACATACTTATTTTCCTGCACACACTCATGCTTCTCTCTATGTATATATATTATGTGTAGGAACATGATACATGTATATGTATATATAGGTAATGGTGGTTTTATGCCTAATATCTAATATATAGGTATGTGTATTTAAATGTGAAATATATATTGTGTCTATGTGGAGATACATATATATAGGAATCATAAACATGAAGTTATGTGTGTGGTGTACCTATAGATAGCCACATGTATATATATACATACTATGTGATTGTCATGTGTAGGCCTAGATGCCATATAGGTTGTGTGATGATTGTTTGACTTGTGTTATATAGGTTGTAAGGACTTGGTATGCTAGCATAGGCTAATTTAGCATTGTTTAGACTAGTATGGACTAGCTAGGCCTAGAATAGACTATCTAGACTTGTTAGACCTAGTTTGACCATGATTGACCTAGTTTGACCATGATTGACCTAGTTTGACTTCTAGGGTTGACCAAAGTTGACCAAGAGTTGACTTTGGCCTAGATTGACCTAGAATCATATAGAATGCATAGTAGGACTCCATATTACTATTCTGGACTTGTTGTGACTTGTGATGTTCTGTTTAGGAGCCAGACACCACTCCTTGGACAGTACGTTTCATACCGGACACTCAGTTACAGGCGAGTACATTCTCTGATCATTTCATATCCTGCTTAGAATTATTTCCTGCAGTAGATTACTTTACTTGTACTGTCACGATGGTCACACGGATTGGTACTATATGGATCCCTTCTTGAGATGTTATCCTTAGGGAGCATCAGGTACTACATGTTCTGTGCGTTTCACTTACATGGCGTATCACATGCTTCATTGGTTCTTTGATCACTTACGACATATACTCTTATGATCGTAGAGTCTTCCTAGAATCCTTATCCCATTCATGGGACTACTATGTATCACCTTCGGGGTCTATCACCTACGGGGTTCATCACCTTCGGGGTCTATCACCTTCGGGGTCTGTTACATAGCATCATATAACATAACCTGGCCGGATCCTTGTGTATCGATTGGGGGTACGGGGGAGTATAAATGGACATGTGAATAATATCCAAGTAGTGTAGTATCAGAATCTTTTCCATAGTGTAGCATCAGAATCTCCTATGCCATTTACATGTTCATATTGTACTCTGATTCACTAGTCACTGCTAGCTCTCTATGTATAGTAGATATTTCTATTACAGTTCTCTCTCTGTTTACATACTGCACTTCTTCAGTACCCGTATCTTACTTTACTGCATGTCTTTATTTTCTAACCTGCTATGATCTGTTGAGATGTACTGTGCTCGCTCCTGTCCTGACTGGACCTGTTGAAAATATTACAGAGGACGAGGAGGAGGCTTGCCTGGACACCTACTACGGGGCAGCCCTAGACGACACTTGTGAGCTGGACCCTCTGGAGGATCCAGTAGTAGCTGAGGACCTTCCCCCGACTGTTTAGACGAGTCTAGATAGTTTATTATCTTTGTAGTCTGGAGACTTGTTCTAGTTAGACTTTTATGTGGAGATCAGTTCTGTATATATTCTTTTATCTGAGACTTGTACTGCTGGGATTATCTTAGACTACTGTTTTATCTATTTCATTTCCTTGAGTTCTGTTCATATCGTGCTATATCTTCCTTAGTTGTGATTGAGTTTCTATTGTTTTGTTACCCCCATTCGGGGAGTATAAACTGTTTAGATATTACATTGCTAGATGTTGTGACCTAGGACAGCGTTCTACCGCCGACACTGCGGCGTAGGCTGGACGTACCCACGTCTCGTGCCCCTTCTCTAGGGTGCGGGTCGTGACACTATGCGGCTGAGTAAGTGGGTACCCATCTATGCGGCTGGGTTAATAAGTCTCATGCGGCTGAGTTAACAAAATCTCATGCGGCTGGGTAAGTGGGTACCCATCTATGCGGCTGAGTAAGTGGGTACCCATCTTCTCCGAAAATCTGAGAAGGATGGCCATGGAACCCACAGCTTCCAAGCTCCATAAAACCTTCACTCTAAGTCCAAATTTGGACTTCCATAGGTCAAAATGGGGTAGAACGAAATTCTCAACAACATAGAACAACTAGATTTTAAAAACAAAGAAGTTTGATAGATCAAAACCCAAAAAAACCGAAAATGGCACAAACTTAGATCTACACAAAACTAGCCATTAAAATCAAAAACTCCAAGAACTAAACTTGTAGAGGATGATGAGAAGAACAATATAGACAAATCATATCAAAGAAAAATCAAAAAATGAAAAATGCAAGAATCTCTACATTTGGTGCAAGATGTACTTGCCTAAACGTTGGGAGGAAAAGAAATGAAAAGAGTGAATGAATGAGGAGAGAGAGTGAGGAAGAGAATATAAATAGGGGTTGGGTTGACTCAAAGAAAACCCTAAGCCCTAAACATGCTCTAACCATGTGACTAATAACATATTAAAGGCTACATGATACAACTAATTAAATTAAATAAATAAAAATCCTAACCACAACACGGTTCAGAAATCCTGTCATCGAAATAGTGAACCACGCCTACAACCAAACAAGGACAAGGGGTGGCACACTAATCCGCGACGAGATACTGTTCCATGCCAAGGCCAGTTACAAATACAGGATATATGCAATAAAGATACATGTGCCAGATACCATATACATAAAAAATTAAAAATTTACATATTCCGGGAATGGGGAGTGACAGATGGCAACTCTAGAGGGGGTGAATAGAGTTTATAATAATAATATCCAATTAAAAATTCAACTCTATCACAATCTAAAAATAATCGGAGTAAATGCGGAAATAAATGAGGAGCAAGAAAGCATACGCAAACACAGCCGATTTTAACCTGGTTTCCCTCGTAGAGGACTAATCCAGGCCTGAGAACTCTAGCTCAGGATTAAATCTACTATTTGTGAAATAGTAGTTACACCCCGTGCCTTTTCTTCAAAAAAGCACGTCAACTTCTTACAATGGATCGCAGTGGCGATGCTTGGAATTTTCTAAGCTACTTCTTGAACTCTTGCACAAGACTCCTAACTGAGAGATGCTGAGCACTCGAGACTTAGGAAACTTGTGGCTAGTAGATGAAGAAGGGTATGGCTTATATTGAGCTTAAGAGAGAAGAGAAGAGAAGAATGGATGAATGAAAATGAGAGAATTCTTGGCCTATTTATAGGTTTTTAACAGGCAGAATTCGGCCAGAATTCTGGTTTGAATTTTCAAATATTTGGCCGTTGGACAACTAGCAACCAGCAAGCCCTAAAAATTAGGGTGCTGATTTTTAGGGGACAGAGTTCGGCCCGAACTCTGTGTGGAGGCAGAGTTCGGCCCGAACTCTGTCTCCAGAGCACAGAATAGGTCCAAGGGTCTTATGGGCTTATTTTGGATGTGGAGCTTTATGGATTTTGGATAGGTTAAGGGCAGACCTGTCAAGTGGGCCGGGCCGGGCCGGCCCGGCACAAAAATTGGGTGGGCCAGGCCGGCCCGGACCCGGGCCTCTTGGGCCCATGAATTGTAGTGGGCCGGGCCGGGCCCGGCCAAGGGTTGAAAATCTCGGCCCAGCCCGGCACGTGACCCATGGCACAATAGGCTTCGGGTCGGGCCGGGCCTATGTTACGGGCCTATTAATCTTCTCAAAAAAATTTCATATTAATTACAATTATTTTTTAAACACAAAAGATTGAACATCCAACATGTTTTCATATATTCTTTTCAACACTCACATATATTTACGTAGATTAACATACCATAATAACATGATTAAGTTTTCTAAATATTAATAACAACCATTTTTTGATATAGAAACTACTTAGATTCTTATTTATTTGGGTGGGCCGTGCCAGGCCGGGCTTCGGGCCGTGCCGTGCCGTGCTTGGGCTTCGGGCCGGGCCGGGCCGGGCCTATGTTATGGGCCAATATATGTGGCCCGGCACGACCCAATATATGGGGCCGGGCCGGCCCGGGCCCATGATTAATCGGGCCGGGCCGGCACATGTGCCAAATTTTCGAGTCGGGCTCGTGCCGGGCTGGGCCGGCCCGGCCCAATTGACAGGTCTAGTTAAGGGTTGATTCTCAAGAGCCCAGCATAACTCAGCTTACAATCATTCTAGACTCAATAAATATAAAAGTATAGACTCGAAAATGACTTGCATTTGCAAAACTGAGCTGTCGTCTGGCTTGAGCAGAATGTAGTCGTCGTGTGTCGTATTGAATTATCACAAGTATTATTTAGTCAATGTTATCAATATTTGGTTGACTGTGACTTTGTGTCAACACCTTTGCTTTGGTTATAAATAGCCTTGAACCCCTTTATTCAAGGTTGATGCTTTGAGCCTAAAAATTCCTAAACCACCAAAGCTTATCCATATACAACTCTACAAAGCTTTCATTTGCCATCCACAAATTGTGTTAGAGTTATTGAGTTGAAAAGTAAGATCTTCATCCTATTGTAAGGAGATCAAAACCTATTGTGAAAGGTTGAAGTTGGAGAGTCTTCGTATCCAAACTCTCGGTTGAAGTTGGAGAGTCTTCGTATCCAAACTCTCGGTTGAAGTCGGAGAGGCCTTCGGATTAAAGCTCTCGTGTAAGAAGTTGGCGAGTTCTTCGGATCCAAACTCGTGTATAACTATTTGCTCAAATAGTAGATTAAATTCGGAGAGAGTTCCGGGACTGGATTGCCTCTAGGGAGGATACCAGGATACATCGGGTGTCGGTATTGTTATTGCTTCTTCTCTTGCACTTATATTTTTTAAATTGCCAATTAGCTTGTGCTAAGTGCTTGATTAGTTAGCTTGACCCTATTCATCCCCCCTCTAGGGTTCCTACAATTGGTATCAGAGCAAGGACTCTATTGTTAGGCTTAACATCCTTAGAGTAGATCCTTGTTAATTTTTCTATGGCATCATATTTCTTCTCTTCCTCCGATAAAGAGGGTTTTATTTCTAGTAGCATAGACAATCATCCTTCTTCTAAATGCAAGAAATACTCTAAGTGGAAAGCCATGGCTAAACAATCCTTAGAGATTCTTGATAACCTTTATTCTACAAATGAAGAACTTTCCGAAAAGGTTGTTCATTTAGAAGAAGCAAATGAGTTTTTGAGAAATAAAAACAATGTTTTATTATCTAGATTTGATTCTCAAAGCTCATCTTGTGTTTCTTTAAAGAATTTGAATGAGGCTTTAATTTTGAAAATCAAATCTCTTTCCTCATCAATAAAAGATCTTAAGAGGCAAACTCATGAGCTAAATCATTTGCATGATTCTTCTATTGACTCTTTAAACAAACAAAATGATGATTTTATTTCTAGAATTGTTTTATTTGAAAAAGAGAATAATGCTTTAAATGTTAAATTTGATTCTCTTACTTGTATGCATGATGATTTGATATTAGAACATGATATTCTTAAGACCAATTCCATGCATGCTCACTCTAAATATATTCATCAATCTAGTATGTCACATGTTCATAATCATGCTCATTCCGATACATGTGCACACACTAGTATAAGGTGCTTCTATTGCTCTCGCATTGGACACATGAGTTTAACTTGTCCTATTCGTAGAAATTTTCGTACCAATGCTAGAATAAATAGTATATATGTCCCTGAAGCTAACAAATATGGATCCAAGTTTATTTGGATACCAAAGTCTTCGCCTAATGTTGTAGGTGGAGCTTCTTGTATAGGGACATAGCACCGAGGAGCGTGTTGGTGGTTGCAAAGCTCAAAGGTCATCTTCTAAGCAATTGTACCAACATAAGTGTGGCCACTAGAGCCACTTTGGTAACATGCTAATCGATTCTATTTAAATGGTTTATATTTGTGGAGTCGAGCATGTTTCTCTTGATGTCTTGCTACTAGCTCACATTGATATCCTTAGTTGCTTATTGTATAAATCAATGTGAGATATAATACTAGTATGCTTAGTCAATTTTCTTATTATTTCTTTTATCTAGCATGACTAGTTACTTAGCTTAAATGTCTAGTTCATACTTGTAGTTTATCACTCAGTTTCTATTAAGTGTGACACTTTTAATTTATGCATGGTTGTTATTCTTAATCTCTATATTATGAAGCATGCATATCACTCTAGTCCATAGGAGCTTGATTTTGATTTGAGTTAATATGATTTTAACTCTCCGTCTCTAAAGTTTTTTAGGATAGTTACTTCTTACCGATTTCTCCTTAATATGTAATATTTACTTTAAATCGGTATTTGTGAATATATATGTTTAGCACAAGCTTCTTATCACTTGACAAGTATACACTTATACTTCCATTTTAACCTTGTGCTTACATAATATATTCATTATTGATTCTCATACTTTATCTTGATTATCTTCTTGAGAATCAATTATGTCTTTGCCTAATGAAGTTTATTTATACATGTTTTTGAATTTGTAATGATTTTTCAAATATTCATTAAGGATACATGACTATATACATTATATTTCCATCTACATATAGTTCATGTATCTCTTATATTGATTTCTATTTTTGTATAAATACCTTCATGTAGGCATATGAGTTAAGCTAAAGTTTTTTTTTTTAAACTTGAAGAGTATTTATTCATACTTGTTACTTTTAAACTTGTGCTTAACTCATACTCTAGCTATTGATTCTTTTGATTAAATTTGTGTATCTCTTTTTGAATCAATAAGCTTCTTCCCTAAAGCTTTCTTTTAATGATATCTTTTTTAGCTTTTTGGTTGACTTTATGGATACATATTTTTCTCTTGATTCTTGAATCTTCTCATGTATGCCTATTTATATTTATATAGTTTTAACTATGTGATTCCTAACTTTGCATATGTATTTATTTTATACCTTTAAGTTGGGATGTTGAGAGAAATCTTTTATTAGTGTCTTGTTCATGACTATTTATGAAAGTTCTTTTAAGGATCACATATTTTTGTGCCTTACCTTGTATGTTGATTTTACCTCTTTAATAAGTGCACATTTTTTAGTATATATCTTTTTACTTTTCTTTGGTGCACTATGAAAGCTATTTGAAATTTTGATTTTATAGAGAGACGGAAAATCCGACGGATTTTCGGTATAATCCGGCGGATCATCCGACTGCAAACAGCAAGTCTATGAGCAATAGTTCGGATCATCCGACGGATATCCGCAGAAATCCGACGGATAATTCGATCAATTCCAGCAGCTTTGTGAGCACTAAGTTCGGATAATCCGCCGGACTTCCGCTGAAATCCGACGGATAATCCGATCAGCTTGCTTATTTTTAATGTGCTTTCCTTGCTCATTCCTTGGATTTATGCTTCTTTGGAATTATTGTTTCCCAATGATGTTGTTGTAGCACATGAGAATCCATGTAATTGATACATCATATGTCTTATGTCCTTAGCTACTATGGTTTGAGCTTTTGGTTAGAGATCTTCCATTTCTAGAGAATACACTTATTGCATAATGGCTTTAATAATTTTGTATTCTCTAGATCGATCCATTATTTTATTATCTTGGGTTAATCTCTATACTTAGCAAAGAGATTTAGTTTATTTGTGTTTACATGAATATCTCTTTTGGCCTATACTTGATAAGAGTCTAATTCTTTTTATTTTGATCTTAAACTCTTATCCTTGCTTAATAAAGAGTCTACAAATTATTTTGATCATTCAGAATGTATTATACTTATTGAGAACTCTTTGCTTAAGCAAGTATTTTTAGTGTTAGTGACTTAAGATTTAATGAGCACATTTATCCTGTTAATGGCTTCCCTCATTAATCTTATTTGGATTCTATAGTTTGCTTATTTGTGATATATTATTAAGCTATATAATTTTGGCTCATTTTCACACATCTAGCTATATTCCTATACTTCAATCTATATATGATATGCTAGTTTTACAAATTTTTTATTAGATCTTGTTTTCTCTTATAGGTTTGTGATTCCTAGTTTTAACTTTCTTCCATACTAGTCATTAGCAAGTCTCTCTTAAATTTCTCTCACTTTTTGAGTCATAATTTTATCGTATTATCATTACATCTCTTTAGATTGAATGTGTGATCATTTTGAGATTGACTCTTTTCCATATTTTTCATTGATCTGTAAGATTCTTTATAAATATGGATTTTGAATTTTTTTCTTGATGAGATTTATCATTGGATCATGTTTATTCATTTGTTTACTTTATGAATGATCCTAATGATTAAGTAGTCTTAAATTATCTAGTTATGAGATTATCAAGTTAATTTATTACTCTACTTTGACTACTCATGGTTTATCACATATGACCTTTGCTATTTGAACTTTATGAGTTATTAATTTACCATTAGCAAGGTTTGGATTTATCCGTTGTTGGATAAATATGTGGTACAACATACCTAGTCCATGCAAAGTAATAAATTGGTTGATTCTTTCTTGCTTAGATAATCATGGATATGATATTTTGAGGTTTATTTTTGTTTTATTTTTGAGCGATATATTGACTTTCATCATGATTGTTTTAACTGTCCTTATTCTTTTTCATGATGACATCTTTCTCAAAAGGTAACATACATTAATCTGTTCTATTCAAATATGAGTTACTTCTACAAAGGTTAGTGTACGTCATCTTTTGATTACATGTGCTAAATTGGAATATTCTTTTGATTTCTCATCTTTAGTAAGTATTAATTGGATATCTCTTCTCGACTAAAGATGACATTATTCATTTTATGACGATTTTATAGCCTTATATGCATTGAGCAAGAGGAAGAAATCCATAGTTGATTTACCCCTAGTTTTTGATGCTATAAGTGCTTTGAAACTAGTTACGCATATTTTGAGGGGGAGCAAATAAATTGTTTTAATTCATCTATACCCTCTAATATGTCGTATACATAGTTTATCATGGACCCATATTTTCTTTATTTTCATATCTTATTGATTGAGGTCATGATATTTTTATTTTGAAGGGTTTATGAGAGTGTATGTGATTGTCCTTATTATCTTATCTCTCTCTCTTTCATATGGGTTAAATATGTCATCTTGCTAATATTAACTTTCAGATCATATCTTGATGAATATTATGCTTTCGTTGATTTGGCTTTTCTTTCATGCTTTCATTGATTTGGCTTTCCTTGTTGAGGACTTATCCAAAATTCATGATTTTTATCAACTTAGGAAGTACTTTGAGGGGGAGCATTCAAGTCGACTGAATTTCTCTTTCTCAAGTATTTTTCTCCTTTACCTTCATGTTTATCTAAAGGGTTTTCATATAGCATGATAAGGTAATTGAGTTCAAATGCATGAACTTGGATAAGCATATAGATTTTACAAATAATGAGATTACTTTATATCAATTGTAATATTAAACATTGATCATTCTTTTATTTTGTTCCACTATTTATTTGTGGACAATTATGATTATTAATGGTTTCTTTGATCAATGTTTCAAGTTTACATCTTTTCAATTGGTATCAAGTTTATTTAATTTTATATCTCAATTGGTATCTATTAGTTGCAATTATCTATTCCTTGTGGCTTTTGTTTGAAATCCTTTATTTCATAGTTCTCTTCCAAAACTAGAGCATTATTTCATATCCTATTGTGTTTTGGATTTATTCCTTGGATTTCAAGTTGGTAAACTACTTTTTTCTTGTTTTTCAAATACTTTTAGTTTTACCAACCATTTTGTGTTTTGACAAGCAATTTTCTATTTTAGTACGCTACATTTGGTATGTAGTTTTATATACTTGTCTTTACACACTTCTTCCATTGTTCCTCAATTAGTATATCTTGATCATGATTGTCTATGCCTTCATTATGCTCTGATTTATGTACTTAAGATTGATTTCTTATCTTTTAGTACGAGGGAGCGTATTTTTTATCATGTCAAAGGGGAGAAGTAAGTTTAATTGGGATAGAAGTAGTCTAAGTAGTATGCTTTTAGTTATATATGCTTATGTATGTGATATATTAGTGATACATACATCTATTGTGTTCATACTAAACTTAACATATTTGCCATAATCAAAAAGGGGGAGATTGTTGGCCCAATGATTGTATCATGTTTTTGAATATGGTTAATCTGTTAAGTTTAACATTTCATTATCACTAATCTTCATACCATCACTATAGCATTTCTACTTCTACTTATATATATATGTGGTGATATGTGCCTATTGTTTTACATATTAGTGATACTAGTTTTCATTATGGTATCACTAATACTTATGCTATCACTATTGTAAGCATTGTCCTAATATGCCTTAAACTTGCTACATTGTATATTGCTTTGTTCGTCTAACATGTAAATGCAGATAAGCAACAAGCAAGATCAATGTGGACATATGCATTGAAGAAATCATGGTGGGCCAAAGACGACGGATCCCACAAGATTTCTCTGAACCACCCGACGACATCTCCGGAGCCACGCACTCGAGGGTTCCGCTGCCCGGTCAGCGGACGGGGGTCGAGGTGGCAGCGCCCCTCGTCGGGGGCTCGGGGGCGAAGCCCCCGAAAGGTATTCAGTTTTCACAAAGTGGATATCTTTGGACAGCTGCCGTCAAGGGAAAAAGCCAGCACCTATCAAAGGAAGAAGCCAAGCCAAGCCATCATCATTTCAAGACTCTGCAGAAGCCTGCTCCTACTACAGTATATTTAGAGTCTGTAATGAGTCTTAGCAATTATTGTAAACACAAGAAATAGATGGCAAAATCGAAAGCTAGGGTAGAAAATAACCCAGGACAATCTTCGGAATCCTGGCGGATAATCCGACGAATCTTCGCGAAAATCCGACGGAAGATCCGAATGGTCTCACAGAATACCTTCTGTGAGTGTTCGGATTATCCGGCGAAAAACCGCAGAATTTCGGCGGATTTTCCGCTATATGACCGTTTGTATTCCAACGGTCGGTTTTTTACGAATGATTGATCCCAACGGCTCTATTTATAGCCGTTGGACTATACAGGCGGATGATCCGGCGGATTTTTGCGTAAATTCGGCGGATGATCCGTCAGCCTATGAAAGTTGCATTATTGCACTTTCCTTTGCTTTGGTTATAAATAGCCTTGAACCCCTTTATTCAAGGTTGATGCTTTGAGCCTAAAAATTCCTAAACCACCAAAGCTTATCCATATACAACTCTACAAAGCTTTCATTTGCCATCCACAAATTGTGTTAGAGTTATTGAGTTGAAAAGTAAGATCTTCATCCTATTGTAAGGAGATCAAAACCTATTGTGAAAGGTTGAAGTTGGAGAGTCTTCGTTTCCAAACTCTCGGTTGAAGTTGGAGAGTCTTCGTATCCAAACTCTCGGTTGAAGTCGGAGAGGCCTTCGGATTAAAGCTCTCGTGTAAGAAGTTGGCGAGTTCTTCGGATCCAAACTCGTGTGTAACTATTTGCTCAAATAGTGGATTAAATCCGGAGAGAGTTCCCGGACTGGATTGCCTCTAGGGAGGATACCAGGATACATCGGGTGTCGGTATTGTTATTGCTTCTTCTCTTGCACTTATATTTTTTAAATTGCCAATTAGCTTGTGCTAAGTGCTTGATTAGTTAGCTTGACCCTATTCACCCCCCCTCTAGGGTTCCTACATATATAACACATCATTATCCCCCATTCATCTTTCCTACAAAGAAACCCTAACCCTACTTATGTTCTTTTCTAAATTTGCCCCTTTTTCTCAAATCAACTACAAATTCATCCAAATCAATTTCATTGCACTACCCTTGTGTAGAGGAGGTCTCTATTGGCTAGCTAGGAAGGATTTGGAGCAATTTAACCATTGGATTTGGTGGGAAGGCTTTGCAAGAGAATTTTTACTGAGATTCCAACTCTCAATAGGTAATCTCTAAACCTATTAGATTTCTGTTTCTTTCCATAAATGCATTCATTTAGGGTCCCCCTAGCCCAAGGATTGATTTGGGTTCATTTTGTCCATTTGGTGCCCGTATCACTCCGTATCGGAGAGATATTGTCACGACCCGCACCCAGTATAGGGCACGAGAAGTCGGTACGTCCAGCCTACGCCGCAGTGTCGGCGGTAGAACGCTGTTCTAGGTCACAATTAAAACTAAATACAATATGATATACTCTTCGTACGGAGGACAATCACAGCAGGATACAACTAAATCACCAAAACTAGAAGTAGCACGATAAGATAACTATGAATCCACAAGAGAAGTACAACAGAGAGAAATAAATCTCGGTGTTATCAATACCAACTCAAACAAGCATAAAATAAATACAACTCAAGACAACTGAAAATAAGACAAGAAAAACTCTAGCCATCTACTCCAACCTCTACTGTGTCTCCTCTAGGCTAGCAGGTAACCTCCAAGCTATCTGTAAAATTTATCAACAGGTCCAGTCAGGACAGGAGCGAGTACAGTACATCTCACGCAGTTCATATCATGACAGAAATATAAAGCATGCAATAGAGTAAGATACATGAATCGCTGAAAGAAAGGACATAAAATAAAGAGATGACTGCAATAGAAATATCTACTATAAGTAAAGAACTAACAGTGAACTAGTGATTTAGAGTACAAGATAGACATGTAAACAGCTTGATAATAAACTTGAGAGTTTGTTCATGGCTACACTACTTTAGAAATATTCACATGACCATTTCTACTCCCCCATCCCCAATCAATACACAAGGATCCATTCAAGTTATGTTATTGTACATGATATCACATGGGGGCCCATAAATGGGTGCACATGAATGTAAACATGGGGGCTCCGTGAACATGAGAGTACATGAATCACGAGAGTGCACATGAATGGTGAAAGTACAGGAATACATGATGAAAGTGAAACACACATGACATGATGTATCCGATGCTCCCGAGGGGATAACATCGCCTGAAAAGATCCATATAGTACTAATCCGTGTTACCATCGTGACAGCATCAAGTAAAGTAATCTAGAGTAAGAATATAAGTCCTAGCAAGTATGAAACAGTCAGAGAATGTACTCGCCTGATATCCTGAACAACTGATATAAAAAGATGGCTAACTGGAGTCACAGAGTCCTAGTTAGAGCAACACAAGTTATAAAGAGTTTAATTTATATGGTAATTAAAATTATAATGCAATCTACATGAGTCTAAGCCGATCTAGGTCAAAGTCAACTCTTGGTCAACTCTGGTCAAACTAGCTAGGCTTGGGTCAGCAATGGTCAACTAGTCTAGGTTAGTCAATTCTAGGTCTAAACAAACTAAGTCTATGCAAATCAAGTATCCAAGATAGCAACTAACTCATAGCCTAAGTCACTTGCTAAACCAAGCACAAAACTAAACCATAAGCTAACAAGGCTCACAAACTTAGTCATATAATGTATATATATTATTCACATTCACATATTCATATACATAGGTATTTATAGGAAAGCTATACATATACATATATATATATAATATATATATATAAAATATATATATATATATATATATATATATATATATATATATAAGGAGAGGTAAAAGAGTAAGTGAGTGTGTGTGTGTGTGTGTGTGTGTGTGTGTGTGTGTTTGGCATGTGTGTGAAAGGATATGTGTTAATGTTCTCAGATTTAGTGATAGGTAGGTGTATGTGACATATGATACATGGTGTTAAAGGGTGTATGAATGAATGTGTGTAAAAGGTTATAGGTTAACTCAGTTTATAGAAATACATACATACATACTTACATTGCATACATGCATACATATATATCATGTATACATACATATATTACATACATGCCTACATACATATCATATATGCATACTTGTATTCATTCACGCAAGTATACATACATACATAGATGTCACGCCCCAGAACCAGAATACTGGAGAGCAGGGGAATGACTCAGCCAGCTACGTATTACGGGTAGATGAATACCGTATAATACGATCAATGATGTCTAAAAGACGAGGGGGTGCATACTACATGAAAGTCTCACTATCGTCACTTCACATCTATTGTCTCAATCATTCAAACACGAAACAGAAATAGAGAACATGTAAGATAAAGCAGTAAGGCGTCCCAAACGCTCAGTCAAAATGTTCTTGATATCTGGCTTTACAAAACATAGCCAGATGACGAAGCAAGGTATACACAATTGTTATCAGCTGCAGCCTGACTTAATTACAATTATGTAAAAGTAAGTACAAGACAATCCGACTAACATGTCGGTGTCAAACGGCAAAATATAAAGTAAGTAACAAAACGAGCGGGGAAGTAAGGAACCCACTCGAGTCCTCCTGCGATCATCCCTCTAGTATTGACCATCTTGGAAGAGAGGTTAGACCTCTAATAGCAAGTACCGCAAGGAAGCACGATATGAGAAATTAAACCAGTAAATAAAAAAATATAATAATAGATCTCTGCTTACTACTGGGATTCACACAACGTCACGACACTTCGAACCAACCTCCCAACCAAACAAGGACAGAAGTTGGCCCGTCATGTCTCGACACCCTGATCATCTCAGTTAGTCAACAGAGTAGGTACAATACACAACCAAATCAATTTAAACGGCCATGCAACTACTACGGCTTGCTATTGTGGGTTCCAAGTTATCTTGGAATGATGCGATAAAGGATTTCTCAGTTCTTACTATGCGCAAACAAGGCTAGTTTATCCAATCAATCAATTATGCCAATCATGTATTTAGACGAGTCCCAGCGGGACGCCCGTCGTTAATATACAATGTACAATAAATAATATAAGCAGATACCACTCCCTGCCCGTGTGGCAGATTTGCAGTATCTGTGGGAACCAGCCGGCCTGTCGGGCACTTAATAGTCCCAAAGAGGGCTGCCATGTAAGAACTCGGGAATCCGTTCTCTCCATGCAATCATCATTTTATTTAACTTAATAGCCTCTATGTTGAGTGAAATCCCATGCCGTGGATCATGGTCATTCAGAATGAGTACTTTCGTACGGGGTACGATATGCACATCTCTACAACGATACCCATGCGGTTAGGTTGTAGGTCTTACATAGCGTAATGCAACAATCAAAACTAGCCACGGAATAATCATGCCTTGACCTTAAAGTACACATGCTGCTTTTTGTAGAAAATAAATAAATAAATTGAAGTATGCATGTGTGCCTGTATGTCAATATTCGGGATCGGCCAATCGATTATAATAGTTCATAATTAATATGAACGTGTCTCATTCATTCAATTCAATAAGACGACTAGCCAGTCTCTTAGTTCCAACTAGGAACACATGATCAATTATTAGTCAAGGTCACAAGCAATATCAACAAATGTTAATTCGGGACAAGAATTAGTCCAAAGGCCCGAGAAATTATAGAAGTTCATGCAGCATGTGCCAAGAAACAGCATGCGCCAGAAAACAGCATGTGCCAGAAACAAAATACGCCAGAAACAGCATACGCCAGAAACTGCATGCGCCAGGAAATAGCATGCGCCAGAAAATAGCATGCGCCAGAAACTGCATGCACCAGAAACTGCATGCGCCAGAAAACAGCATGCGCCAGAAACTGCATACGCCAGAAATTGCATGCGCCAGGAAATAGCATGCGCCAGAAAATATCATGTGCCAGAAACTGCATGCGCCAGGAAATAGCATGCGCCAGAAAACAGCATGTGCCAGAAACTGCATGCGCCAGAAACTGCATGCGCCAGAAACAGCATGCGCCAGAAAACTGCATGCGCCAGAAAATAGCATGCGCCAAAAACTGCATGCGCCAGAAACTGCATACGCCAGGAAACAGAATGCACTAGAAAACTGCATACGCCAGAAACAGCATGCGCCAGAAACTGCATGCGCCAGAAACAGCATGCGCCAGAAAACTGCATGCGCCAGAAAACAGCATGCGCCAGAAACTGCATGCACCAGAAATAGCATGCGCCAGGAACATCATGTACTGCTCATTTTCTCCAATCAGCCTCTAATGGCCATGAAAACCCATGAACCAAAAAGACCATAAATTACTCAAAATAAGTCGAAATCAGGACTTCCAATAGTCAAAATTGTGTAGAATCAAATTTCCTACAACATGGAACCATCAAAACTTGAAAAATAACAAAGTTACTAGATCAAAACCTAAAAATTCCAAAAATATATTAAACTTAGATCTACAAGAAATGAGCCATAGGAATCAAAAATGCTAAGTACTAAAGTATCTAAGAATCTTGAGAGAAAGAAAATGGAACAACAAAAATGGGAATCCATCAAGAAGCAAGTTGGCACTTGCCTAGCTCTCCTAGGTTGGTGGGAGAGTTATGAGGAAGAAGAAGAGTAATGAGAAGAAGTAATGAAGAGAGAGAAAGGTTTTGGGGTTTTAAATGGGGGTGGTGTTAGGTGGGGTTGGATTCATGATGAACCAACAAAAACCGAAAACAAACCAATCTAGGCCGAACCCAAAAGCAAAGTAAAAGCAGAGAATAAAAATGCAGAAAGTAAAATACAGAAAAATAATTACAGAAAATAAATTAACATAAAATTAAAGGGATTTAAATACAGAATAATACATGATAAATATTAAATAAATATATTCCAGCAGTACATGTATTTAGAATACGTATTTCGGAAACGGGAAGTGACATCTCTACCCTCCTTAAAAAAATTCCGTCCTCGGAATTTCAAATCCAAGCATGATAGAAACATAGGAGCTAAACTAATCTAAGTATAAGCAATTTGAGTAAGCAATCCTTCTACAATGCCAATAGCAAGTAAAATATCTATGTTCAACTATCGACGACACCAAGCAATTCTACTCATAAGGTGACAAGCATGAGGAGTTAAGACAATCAAGGTATACAGAAAGAGATATACCTTTTGAGTCAAACAGGTGCGGATACCGTGATCGAATATCATCCTCACGTTCCCACGTTGACTCCCCTAAAGAGTGATGACCCCAAGCAACCCGGACAAGGCTAATTATTTGATTCTTGAGTATCTTCTCTCTTCGGTCCAAAATGGACACAGGCTGTTCTTCGTAAGACAGGTTGGTACCAACAAACAGCTCAGAATGATCAAGGATATGGCTTGGATCCGATACATACCTACGTAGCTGAGATACATGGAACATGTCATGCACCTCTCATAACGAAGGTGGAAGGGATAAATGATAAGCAACATCGCCTATCCTATCAAGGATAACAAACGGGCCCACGTACCGCGGACTCAATTTCCTGCGAATGCCAAATCTAATGACCCCACGGGTAGGTGAGATCCGTAAGAATACGTGGTCCCCAACAGAAAACTCTAGCGGCCTACGATACTGGTCCGCCCAATGACGATGCCGATCCTGCGCAACTCGAAGTCGCTCTCTAATTCCTTTGAGCACTTCAACTCTCTGGACAATCATTTCCGGGCCTAACATCTTTCTCTCCCCGATATCATCCCATACTAGTGGCGACCTACACTTCTAACCATATAGTGCTTCAAATGGTGCCATCTGGATACCGGCTTGATAATTGTTGTTGTATGAAAATTCGACTAAGTGCAGGTGGCTCTCCCAAGATCCTCCAAAATCTAGAGTGCAAGCTCGCAACATATCCTCCAAAGTCTGAATTGTTCTTTCTGATTGCCCGTCTGTCTGGGGATGGTAAGCCGTGCTAAATCTTAACTTGGTACCCAGGCTATGATGTAAGCTCTTCCAAAAATGTGATGTAAAATGGGTATCTCTGTCTGACACAATACTGACAGGGACTCCATGCTGCCTAACTATCTGTTGCATATACAACTCTGCCAACTTTTCTGTAGATTGCCCTACTCTGAAAGGGAGAAAGTGTGCCACCTTCGTAAGCCGATCTACTATCACCCAAATGGCATCTTTACCACTTGGTGATCTCGGTAAACCGGTCACAAAGTCTATTGTAATATGTTCCCATTTCCATTTCGGAATAGAAAGCGGTTGCAATAACCCAGCTGGCCTCTGCTGCTCTGCCTTCACTTGTTGACATACCAGGCAACGGGAAACAAATCTAGCTATCTCCCTCTTTATCTCGTTCTACCAGAAGTGTTGTTTGATATTTTGGTACATCTTGGTCCCTCCAAGATGTATAGAATACTGAGAACTGTGAGCTTCTGCCATAACCTCCTGTCTGATATCTCCACTAGGCACACATAGACGCGATCCAAACCTAAGGGTACCATCTTCATGAATTTGCATCTCCTTTCTGAGTCCTGACTCACATTCTGCTCTAAGCTTCTGAATCCTTGGGTCCTGTGCCTGAGCTGCCTTGATCCTGTCTACCAAGTCGGATTGAACTTGTAGACTTGTTAGAACTCCTACATCACTAGGAAGTATAACTTCGATGCCCATCTCCTGAAGGTCTTCTAAGATATGTCTTTTGTTGTCAACATAAATGCGTCGCCTCTCTTGCTGAGAGCGTCTGCTACCACATTAGCCTTGCCTGGATGATACTGAAGCTCCACGTCATAATCTTTGATCAGCTCTAACCATCTTCTCTGCCTCATGTTCAGCTCCTTCCGAGTAAAGATGTACTTCAGACTTTTGTGGTCTGTGTACATGTCCATTCGATCACCATATAAGTAATGCCTCCATAGCTTCAAAGCAAACACTACTGCCGCCAACTCCAAGTCATGAATTGGGTAATTCTTCTCGTGGTCTCGAAGTTACCTAGATGCATACGCTATCACCTTTCCATGTTGCATAAGGACACATCCAAGTCCTTTACCTGACGCATCACAATATACAGTAAAACCTCCGGGCCCAACTGGCAATGTAAGAATAGGTGTTGATATCAACTTCTGCTTCAAGTTCTCAAATGATGCCTGACATTCTGCCGACCAGACGAATGGTACATCCTTCCGTGTCAAGCGGGTCATGGGTGCTGAAAGTCTTACAAAATCTGATACAAATCTCCTGTAATATCCTGCCAATCCCAAGAAACTCCGTATATCTGCTACGGTCTTGGGTACTGGCCAACTCTCTACTGCTTCTACCTTCTTCAGATCCACTGCTACTCCAGCTCCTGATACGATATGCCCCAAAAATGAAATATGGTCCGACCAAAACTCACACTTGCTGAGCTTGGCATACAACTGGTTCTCTCTCAGAACATGTAACACTTTCCTGAGGTGGTCTTCATGCTCCTCTTCACTAGCAGAGTATACGAGAATATCGTCAAGAAACACAACGACAAATTGATCTAAGTACGGCATAAAGATGCGGTTCATCAAATCCATAAATATTGTTGGAGCATTGGTCAAACCAAACGGCATTACCAAGAATTCATAATGCCCATACTTCGACCTGAATGGTGTCTTGGGAATATCCTCCTTCCGAACCCTCACTTGGTGATACCCTGAACGAAGATCTTTCTTGGAGAAAACTCTAGCTTTGCTCAACTGATCAAACAAGTCGTCGATCCTGGGTAGTGGGTACTTGTTCTTTACTATTGCCGCGTTAAGCTTCCTGTAATCGATGCACAATCTGTATGACCCATCCTTCTTCCCCACAAGTGCTACTGGTGCTGCCCATGGTGATATGCTAGCTCGGATGAACTTCTTCTCCTTCAGTTCCTCTATGTGCTGATATACCTTGGCCTGTTCTGAATCCGCCATTCTGTAAACTCGATCTGATATCGGTTTAGTTCCAGGTACGAATTCTATGCTGAACTCAATATCCCTAACCGGTGGTAGACCTGGAAGTTCTTCGGGAAATACGTCTAGAAACTCTTCAACTACCTTCGGAACATGAACTTCTTCCATTGCCGTCACTACTCCCTGCTCTTGTTGAGTTGCCACTGATCTGACTAAGGTGAACCGCTTCATGCCTGGAATACCAAAAGACACACTCCCTCTACGATAATCTATTGTCGCATGACTGTCTTTCATCCAGTCCATGCCTAAGATAACGTCGAAATTTCTAACAGGAAATTCTATCAACCGGACGGGTAAGGAATGCCCGCAAACTACAACGCTACATGCTAGAATAACTCTACTAACTCCTATGAGCCCATTACCAGTGAGTATATTTAACCTCCCTGGCAATGCCTCGAATTCTATTCCTAGCCGTGTTGTAAATTGTGCAGATATAAATGAGTGTGATGCTCCCGAATCAAACAATGCTACTGCGGGATATGAGGCGACGAGAATGTTACCTGCCACAACATCTCCCGATGCTAATGCCTCCTCCAAGGACAGAGTAAATGCCTGCCCTCGACCTCCTTGTTGGTTCCTATGTTGCGGCCTAGCCTGGTGCTGCTGCTGGCCCCTGTCTTGATGATGCTGGGGTGGTCTATGCTGGTGTTGCTGCATCGGCGGTCCCTGCTGCCGAAACATCTGAGCCTGTGTCATGAACGGGCGCTGTGCCAACGGTCTCACTGCTACCACTGGTCCTCGATTCTGTCCTGCCCCTGGTGCTGATGGAGCAGGAAATTGTTGCACTGGTCCTCCCGACCTCAAATTTAGGGGACATGTGGTAACCCGATGATCTGGATTTCCACATATCAAACACTGTTCGTTCAATGTCCGACACACATCTCTAGTGTGCCCTAACTTCCCATAATAAGTGCAGCCCGCTGGGGGTTGCTGGTTCTTCCTCTGTTGCTGTTGCTGCTACCTTGGTGGTGGTGCTGGCCCTCGTATTGCTACATCGTGAATGCGAATGCCAGGGAATGGTGCTGTTGTTCGGGGCGCTACCCCCCTCCTTCAATCTGACTGTGGGATCTCTTCTGACCTCCAGTACTTGCCGTGATCCTCTGAATGGTGATCCCATGCCTTCGGGTTACCGTCAACACTTCATCGAAAGTCTGGTAATTGTTCCCCTCTATCAATTGCAAGAGCTCAAGATGAAACCCTTGCTGGAACCTCATAGCCCTATGGCTCTCTGTCGCGACCATCTCCGGGGCGAACCTACTCAATCTACAGAACTCCGCTGCATAAGCATCTACCGTCTTGCCGGCCTGCTTGAGGTTGATAAACTTCTGTTGCAGCTCAAACTGTGCCACAACTCCATAGTACTTCGTCTTGAACCTTGCAGTAAAATCGTCCCAAGCAACAGGACGTCTGATACCTACTTCTTCTGATTCCCACCAATCACGTGCGAGATCCTGAAGTAACAACTTCACCTGATCCACACGTTCTTCTGCCGGCACCTTAGCTGCTGTCAAAATAGCCTCAATATCCTTAAGCCACGCATCTGCTGAGATGGCATCTTCCGTGCCCTCGAAACGATGGGGGTTGTACTTGCAAAACCTGCCTGATGCTCCTAAATCTGTCCTTGCCCCTCTTTTCAATGTCGTCTGTAACCCTTGGTTGAGTAGTACGTTCTGCTCTTGCAACTGAGTGTGCATGCATTGCTGGACTAACATCTGGTGTTGCTGAGTAGCCATCATCCCTCTCATGATCTCCAGAAGGGCCGGTGTGTCCACTTCCACTGGGGTAGACGGAACTATAGGTGGTGTAGGAACCTCCGGATACTGCAGTCCGGCTGCTGGTTCCACTATCACTTCTTCTTGGATAGTCTCTTGAGATAGTACTGGTCCTTGTTGCTGACCAACCTGGTCATGTTGTCCATGTTGCCCTTGTTGTTGCTGTCCAGCTCTGACAGATGCGGACGAAGTGCCCCTAAAAAAGGACAAGAGAACAATCAAATGACCAGACAGGAAAGATCAATAAAGTCAAAGGATACTGGAATGTCAAGCTAGAGTTGAGAACAACGAATCATGAGATCAAGGGGGAACATGTGTGATTGAGACATCCTATAAATTAAAATACCCCACAAGTCTGAAATCAGACCTGCATGGGCCACCACTAAAACCTTGTCACGCCCCAGAACCAGAATACTGGAGAGCGGGGGAATGACTCAGCCAGCTACGTATTACGGGTAGATGAATACCGTATAATACGATCAATGTTGTCTAAAAGACGAGGGGGTGCATACTATATGAAAGTCTCACTATGGTCACTTCACATCTATTGTCTCAATCATTCAAACACGAAACAGAAATAGAGAACATGTAAGATAAAGCAGTAAGGCGTCCCAAACGCTCAGTCAAAATGTTCATGATATCTGGCTTTACAAAACATAGCCAGATGACGAAGCAAGGTATACACAATTGTTATCAGCTGCAGCCTGACTTAATTACAATTATGTAAAAGTAAGTACAAGACAATCCGACTAACATATCGGTGCCAAACGACAAAATATAAAGTAAGTAACAAAACGAGCGGGGAAGTAAGGAACCCACTCGAGTCCTCCTGCGATCATCCCTCTAGTATTGACCATCTTGGAGGTGGAAGTAAGCTTGAGTCCTCGAGAACCGGCTCTAAATCTGGCCATGCAAAACCAGAGAGGTTAGACCTCTAATAGCAAGTACCGCAAGGAAGTACGATATGAAAAATTAAACCAGTAAATAAAACAATATAATAATAGATCTCTGCTTGCTACTGGGATTCACACAACGTCACGACACTTCGAACCAACCTCCCAACCAAACAAGGACAGAAGTTGGCCCGTCATGTCTCGACACCCTGATCATCTCAGTTAGTCAACAGAGTAGGTACAATACACAACCAAATCAATTTAACCGGCCATGCAACTACTACGGCTTGCTATTGTGGGTTCCAAGTTATCTTGGAATGATGCGATAAAGGATTTCTCAGTTCTTACTATGCGCAAACAAGGCAAGTTTACCCAATCAATCAATTGCGCCAATCATGTATTTAGACGAGTCCCAGCGGGACGCCCGTCATTAATATACAAAGTACAATAAATAATATAAGCAGATACCACTCCCTGCCCGTGTGGCAGATTTGCAGTATCTGTGGGAACCAGCCGGCCTGTCGGGCACTTAATAGTCCCAAAGAGAGCTGCCATGTAAGAACTCGGGAATCCGTTCTCTGCAATCATCATTTTATTTAACTTAATAGCCTCTATGTTGAGTGAAATCCCATGCCGTGGATCATGCTCATTCAGAATGAGTACTTTCATACGGGGTACGATATGCACATCTCTACAACGATACCCGTGCGGTAAGGTTGTAGGTCTTACATAGCGTAATGCAACAATCAAAACTAGCCACGAAATAATCATGCCTTGACCATAAAGTACACATGCTGCTTTTTGTAGAAAATAAATAAATAAATTGAAGCCTGCATGTGTGCCTGTATGTCAATATTCGGGATCGGCCAATCGATTATAATAGTTCATAATTAATATGAACGTGTCCCATTCATTCAATTCAATAAGACGACTAGCCAGTCTCTTAGTTCCAACTAGGAACGCATGATCAATTATTAGTCAAGGTCACAATCAATATCAACCAATGTTAATTCGGGACAAGAATTAGTCCAAAGGCCCGAAAAATTATAGAAGTTCATGCAGCATGTGCCAGGAAAAAGCATGCGCCAGGAAACAACATGCGCCAGAAACAACATGCGCCGGAAACAGCATGGCCAGAAACTGCATGCGCTAGGAAATAGCATGCGCCAGAAAATAGCATGCGCCAGAAACTGCATGCGCCAGAAATTGCATGCGCCAGAAAACAGTATGCGCCAGAAACTGCGTGCGCCAGAAACTGCATACGCCAGAAACTGCATGCGCCAGAAAATAGCATGCGCCAGAAACTGCATGCGCCAGGAAATAGCATGCGCCAGAAAACAGCATGCGCCAGAAACTGCATGCGCCAGAAACAGCATGCGCCAGAAAACTGCATACGCCAGAAAACTGCATGCGCCAGAAACTGTATGCGCCAGGAAACAGCATGCGCCAGAAAACTGCATGCGCTAGAAACAGCATGCGCCAGAAACAACATGCGCCAGAAACTGCATGCGCCAGAAACTACATGCGCCAGAAACAGCATGCGCCAGAAAACTGCATGCGCCAAAAAATAGCATGCGCCAGAAACTTCATGCGCCAAAAACAGCATGCGCCAGGAACAGCATGTACTGCTCATCTTCTCCAATCAGCCTCTAATGGCCATGAAAACCTATGAACCAAAAAGACCATAAATCACTCAAAATAAGTCGAAATCAGGACTTCCAATAATCAAAATTGGGTAGAATCAAATTTCCTACAACATGGAACCATCAAAACTTGAAAAATAACAAAGTTACTAGATCAAAACCTAAAAATTCCGAAAATATATTAAACTTAGATCTACAAGAAATGAGCCATAGGAATCGAAAATGCTAAGTACTAAAGTATCTAAGAATCTTGAGAGGAAGAAAATGGAACAACAAAAATGGGAATCCATCAAGAAGCAAGTTGGCACTTGCCTAGCTCTCCTAGGTTGGTGGGAGAGTTATGAGGAAGAAGAAGAGTAATGAGAAGAAGTAATGAAGAGAGAGAAAGGTTTTGGGGTTTTAAATGGGGGTGGTGGTAGGTGGGGAGTTGGGTTCATGATGAACCAACAAAAACCGAAAACAAACCAATCTAGGCCGAACCCAAAAGCAAAGTAAAAGCAGAGAATAAAAATGCAGAAAGTAAAATGCAGAAAAATAATTGCAGGAAATAAATTAACTTGAAATTAAAGGGATTTAAATACAGAATAATATATGATAAATATTAAATAAATATATTCCAGCAGTACATGTATTTAGAATACGTATTTCGGGAACGGGAAGTGACAATAGATGCATACATACATATCATGTATATATACGTACATTGCATACATGCCTCCATACATATCATATATGCATACTTGCATTCATTCATGCACCTATACATACATACATAGATGCATACGTATATATTTGAATATATTATATACTTGCATACATTATATTCATATATGCATACTCTACATTATATTACATTCATTCCTGCATACATGCATACATATAATATATGCATACAAACTCATATATTTAACTCAAAATATATATGAATACATACATTACATTACCTTAACATATATATATATATCATTCATTTATATCCCATATACATGCATACTTCAGTTCAGGCATTATATCCATTCACATATTATTAAGTTGCATACATATACTTATTTTTATTACATACATGTCATTCATGCATATTACATACTTACATGCATCTATACATTATATACATTATATACAACATGTAAAAATAGAAGAGGGAAAAAATAGGAAAAAACTGAAATGGAAAGGGAAGGGAAGAAAAAATGTAAGGAAAAGAAAAAACAGTGGACATATACATACTGGCATTATATATTCTACATTACCATACATGCTATCATTATATATTGCATTACATTATGTATACATTATGCATTCATATCTATCATTACATGTATACCTTGCATTCATATCTAGCATTCATTATATACTTTTATGCATGCATTGTATATCATTCTTTCATTCATGCATTTATGCATTGCTTATATACATTACATTGATTGCATTCCTACATGCTTGCATTCTACCATATATATACATTAATATAAAGAGGATAAATATCATATATATATCATTTCATTCATCTAACATATCATGCATTACATACTCTACATTCATTTAATATCCATATTATATAGGCTCATAGGTTACACAAAATGCCTATGTCGTATAGTCACTCTTCTACTTAAAACCAATACTGTACCAATTGGGCCTTCACTAAATTCTAGGATTAAAGTATGTCGTATTCCTTCGTATTAGCTTTTCGAAACTTCAAACGGATCGTATTTTCGTGTCCGGAAGGTCCTGAAATCGCGAAAACACCGAAACGCGTTTGTCTTTCGGACAGTTGACAGTCAAATATATTTACAAAAAGTTCCAGAATGATTTTAGCATATTAAAATATATATTTAGAAAGTTAACTTCGATACGATTCTTTTAAAAGAATGGGAGAATAATCAGAGTTCTAAGCTAAAAGTTATGATATTTCTAAGTTGCATTGGTTAATAAAAACGTGGATGAATATTATGATGAATTTGAGTTGTTTTGGACAAAAGAAACACATGTAGGCCAAGATACTTGGATACCAACATAGGTATCCAAATGAAACTCATTCTAACCAACATAACTAAGATCAACCCACTCTCTAACAATTCTAAAACTGAATTTAAATATATATTTAAACTATTATCATACATACATATACATGGGGTGTCCTAATTTGGGATCTATTAAGTAGGACACAAGGCACATATCTAAAATCCTCAAGAGAGCTCCAAATGACCTCAAATTTGAATCTAAATGGGGTACATGCATGGGGTGGATCCTATGGAGTCAAAACTAACTAATATGCATAGAAAATCAAATTAGAAGATTGGTTTTACCTATTGGGATTGGAGTCCCAATGATACTCCCAAGGACACGTCTCTGACACGAAAATCTTCCAAGAAGGACACTCCTCCTTGCAATTTGCTCCAAATCTTTGCTAGCACCCTCCCTTGGTAGTATGAGAAGGTTGGATAGAAGTTTTGGTGGAGGGATGTAAGGATTTGGAGATCAAATCAAAGAAGGAAGCTCTCTAATTTGGGGAAGAATACTTTGTGAAGGAAAAGAGGCAAGATGGAATGAAATAAAAGGGAGGGAGGCTAACCTAGCTATAGTGGTTGCCATTAAACCCTATTTGGGCCTTGGGGAAAAGCCCAATAAGGCCTCAACTAGTCCTCTTGGTTAATTTTAAGTTAGGTTCAAGTTTGGGATCAAAAGGGTTAAATTTAAGCCTCTAACTTAACCAATCTAACAAGTGGGAATAGTCTAAACTCACTAACTTAATTAATGGGGTTTGTGGGCCATAACTAACAAATCTTGGGATCCCGTCTACAGTCTAAGCTACCCGGGTCACTAACACAAGTCGGAACGAAACGAAACTCAAACCCGACTAAACAAATCCCGTAAAATCAATATTAAAATATAAAAATTCCTAAAATATTAAAATATGAAAAATGACCAAAATCACAATACATCAATTTAAATATTATTAAAATAATATAAAATTTACCAATTAATCAAAATCTTAAATAATTCAAAAGTCACAAAATGCCAAAATACCCTTAGCCTAAAAAGTTGTAAATAGTCATTCTAATCACATGGTTAGGTCCCCATGGTCATGGTTAGTCTCTAGGCTCAACAGTTCTAGGGTTTACTAGCTAACACATCAAAATTATAATAAACCAATTTTAAATAGTATTAAATTAATTAAAAAAAATTCATAAATCATAAATCCTATTATTAAATAATAAACTTTTATAAAAGTTTAAAATTACCCTCATTTTAGAAAAGTGGGTGTTACAAGTCTACCCTCCTTAGAAAATTTTGTCCTCGAAATTAAGATGGTCGTGATTCTTTTAGAGTCTCGTCCCCAACAATCAGAGTCTCAGAACTTACCTAAATCATACAATTTAAAAGAATGGCATACAGGGTCATGGCATACGGTGGCAGTTGAAAGTCTCATCTAGGTATACTAGTCATGCTAAACCAAAACGGTCATAGGGTATCAAAACATACAAGCAATCTGGGGTGCTAAACTGGAAAAGTTACAGAAACAACAAATCATCAAGGCTGTAAGGCAGTCTACCATCCTATATGAAAACTGGTAGTTATCAAAAATAAAATAAAGATAACTAGCAATTATCTATAAAGGGGTACTATTAAAAAAAAATTAAAATCAAAAGTTTAAAGAACGAAAGTCAATAGCATTGAAATCCAATCACAATATATATTAAGAAAATTTAGTCTCGATACGATCTAAGTTGATCAATTCTGGGTAATCAAAATTTGGGCAATATGGAGGACAAGGTCATCGAAGTCTGAGCACGAGCATACAAGGATGGAGATTTAGGTCATAATTAAATTTAATTCAATTGAGTACGACCCAAGATATTAATATGATAAAAAAAGATAATCAAAGTCGGTTGGTCGTGATTAAGGGAGCTAGGATTCAACGATATTGAAAACTTTTAAAGGGTCATTCAAAGATATGGAATAAGTCAAATTTCTCCTTTTAAAGGAAAAATAAGAGAATAGATTTCATAGGAAAGTCAAGTAATCATCTCTCTCTGATACTATCAAGTTTATCATTTGCCAATCATATTTTTATCTCACAAGTCCCAAAATAAAAATCAACCTTTATATGACTACCATCAAAATTATATCCTTCCGTCATAAAGATTTGACCTTGCCATGATCATCATAGGCTAAATTTCTAAGTTCCGAAACATTATTCATGAAGCATACCCTTCTTACTAGGAATCAAAACTGACCACTTAATCATCATAAATCTAAATTCTTCCACCTTGTCCTAAATTGGATCCGAAGCCTCTAAATCAAGTTTTATGTAATCCTTGAACTTATTCAATTTACTCTCCTTGTATTATTTAAATCTAAACCCACTAGGCCTTACAAAACTTATTCTTCATTATAAATTCAACCTTCATATTTCCTTCAACGTGCACCTTTAATATTATTCTCCTGAAATTTAAAATTTTCACAAAATCTCTATATTTTATATAACTCCAAAACCTTGCGTTCTTTCTGTTTCTAGCCATTTCTTACAATATCTTATTCAATTTCGTATCATCATTGAATATAATTAAAATATCTTCTCTATTATTAAATTCCTAAATTTAACATCATAGCCTTAAAGTGTAACGTCTCAAGAATCAACAACCAAAATTTATCCAAGTTTTCGAAACTAAGTTGACCTCGAATATCCTCATCAATTATGAAATACATCTATGAATTATTCATACCCAAATGATTTCTCTATGTATGATTGTTCCTAAATTGATAATATAACTCTCTTGATTTCATCCTCAAATTCAGTCGCATCTCTATCCTAAACCTATATCAAGGTCCATCATATTATACCCCTAGCAAAATTATCACAAGATAACAAATCAAGTCTTTTTCGAGTTAGATGATTTACGTTACTTCCTCGACCTTTCGAAGGTGAAAAGATATGGAGATTAAAGGGTTTCAAAGTATAGCTGACAGAATTAGATACGAGACAGGTGATTGATGTAATCAGGACAATTTTTTTTAAATGGTAATACAAGAAATAATGGCAAGAAAGAAATAATGATAAAATATATTCTTCGTCAACTATTAAAAAGAATGACCCCATTTATGATAAAATCTGATACCATACACGTCTTCCTGAAATCATGTTGTCCAAATTTTTCCACGCCAGTAAGCATAGCTGCAATAAATAATAGAGTCCATAACGAAGGTATACACCCTATTGTCATGTTATCTAGAATTCTTACCATGCCACCCGGTATGGCTACAAGAAAATCTAGATTTCATAACTAGGATAAGTATATCTAAATCAGGCTCTGCGTCCTTGTCATGCTAGCAAATATGACTGCGATAAATTTTAAACTCCATAAATAAAGTAGACTTTTACCTTTCTCACTGACCTTATTAAGTATGTTATCAGGTTATACCTTAATTCCAAAAAGATGTATATATATATATATATATATATATATATATATATATATATATATACAAACTCAAACTCAACAACTAACATCAAGATTCAAAATTTAACAATAATCCATCAAAAATCTAATTCAATAACAGAAAGTAAGGGTGAATCAAATCAAGGGAAAAAAAGATTTCAAACCGAAGTAATAATAAGATTCTCAAGTGTCAACCCAGGAATCTCTCAAGAAATTCTAACCGTGATTGAGTATCCTCTCATTTTAACACCTATTCCTTATCTCTAATTGCAGGTGCGCAGCAGTACAACTAATCGTCGTACTACCACGACTTCGCACAAATGCGAATCTCGACCTGCATGGGCCACCACTGAAAACGTGTCACGACCCGCACCCACTATAGGGCATAAGAAGTGGGTACGTCCAGCCTACACCGCAGTATCGGCGGTAAAACACTGTTCTAGGTCACAATTAAAACTAAATACAATATGATATACTCTCCGTACGGAGGACAATCACAGCATGATACAACTCAATCACCAAAACTAGAAGTAGCACAATAAGATAACTATGAATCCACAAGAGAAGTACAACAGAGAGAAATAAATCTCGGTGTTATCAACACCAACTCAAACAAGCATAAAATAAATATAACTCAAGACAACTGAAAATAAAACAAGAAAAACTCTTGCTATCTACTCCAACCTCTACTGTGTCTCCTCTAGGCTAGGAGGTAACCTCCAAGCTATCTGTAAAATTTATCAACAGGTCCAGTCAGGATGGGAGCGAGCACAGTACATCTCACGCAGTTTATATCATGACATGAATATAAAGCATACAATAGATTAAGATACATGAATCGCTGAAAGAAAGGACATAAAAAAAGAAATGACTGTAATGGAAATATCTACTATAAGTAAAGAACTAATAGTGAACTAGTGATTTAGAGTACAAGATAGACATGTGAAAGGCTTGATAATAAACATAAGAATTTGTACATGGCTACACTACTTTGGAAATATTCACATGACCATTTCTACTCCCCCATCCCCAATCAATACACAAGGATCCGTTCAAGTTATGTTATTATACATGATATCACATGGGGGCCCATAAACGGGTGCACATGAATCTAAACATCGGGACTCCGTGAACATGAGAGTACATGAATCACGAGAGTGCACATGAATGGTAAAAGCTCAGAAATATATGATGAAAGTGAAACACACATGACATGATGTATCTGATGCTCCCGAGGGGGATAACATCGCCTGAAAAGATCCATATAGTACTAATCCGTGTTACCATCGTGACAGCATCAAGTAAAGTAATCTAGAGCAAGAATATAAGTCCTAGCAAGTATGAAACAGTCAGAGAATGTACTCGCCTGATATCCTGAATAGCTGATATGAAAAGATGGCCAACTGGAGTCACAAAGTCCTAGTTAGAGCAACACATGTTATAAAGAGTTCAATATATATAGTAATTGAAATTATAATACAATCTACATGAGTCTAAGCCAATCTAGGTCAAAGTCAACTCTTGGTCAACTTTGGTCAAACTAGCTAGGGTTGGGTCAATAATGGTCAACTAGTCTAGGTTAGTCAATTCTAGGTCTAAACAAACTAAGTCTATACAAATCAAGTATCCAAGATAGCTACTAACTCATAGCCTAAGTCACTTGCTAAACCAAGCACAAAACTAAACCATAAGCTAACAAGGCACACAAATTTAGTCATATAATGTATATATATTATTCACATTCACATATTCATATATATAGATATATATAGGAAAGCTATATATATAGGCACATACATATATATATAGAGAGAGAGAATGAGAGGTGAAAGAGTAAGTGAGTGTGTGTGTGTGTGTGTGTGTATTTGGCATGTGTGTGAAAGGATATGTGTTAATGTTCTCAGATTTAGTGATAGGTAGGTGTATGTGACATGGGATACATGGTGTCAAAGGGTGTGTGTGAATGCATGTGTGTAAAAAGTTACAGGTTAACTTAGTTTATAGAAATGCATACATACATACATACATACTTACATTGCATACATGTATACATACATATCATGTATACATACATACATTGCATACATGCCTACATACATATCATATATGTATACTTGTATTCATTCATGTACCTATACATACATACATAGATGCATACATATATATTATGTATACATACATACATTGCATACATGCCTACATACATATCATATATGTATATTTGCATTCATTTATGCATCTATACATACATACATAGATGCATACATACATATTTGAATACATTATATACTTGCATACATTATATTCATATATGCATACTCTACATTATATTACATTCATTCTTGCATACATACATACATATAATATATGCATACAAACTCATATGTTTAACTCAAAATATATGTGAATACATACATTACATTACCTTAACACACACACACACACACACACACACACACACACACACACACACACACACACATATATATATATATCATTCATTCATATCCCATATACATGCATACTTTAGTTCAGGCATTATATCCATTCAAATATTATTAAGTTGCATACATATACTTATTTTCATTACATACATGTCATTCATGCATATTGCATACTTATATGCATCTATACATTATATATATTGTATACAACATGTAAAAATAGAAGAGGGAAAAAGGGGAGAAAACTGAAATAAAAAAGAAAGGAAAGGAAAAATGTAAGGAAAAGGAAAAATAGTGGACATATACATGCTTGCATCATATATTCTACATTACCATACATGCTATCATTATATATTGCATTACATTATGTATACATTATGCATTCATATCTATCATTACATGTATAGCTTGCATTCATATCTAGCATTCATTATATACTTTTATGCATACATTATATATCATTCTTTTATTCATGCATTTATGCATTGCTTACATACATTACATTGATTGTATTCCTACATGCTTACATTCAACCATATATATATACATTAATGTAAAGAGGATACATATCATATATATATATATATATATATATATATATATATATATATATATATATATATATATATATATGTATGTATATGTATCATTTCATTCATCTAACATATCATGCATTACATACTCTACATTTATTTAATATCCATACTACATAGGCTCATAGGTTACACAAAATGCCTCGTATAGTCACTCTTCTACTTAAAACCAATACTGTACCAATTGGACCTTTACTAAATTTTAGGATTAAAGTATGTCGTAGCCCTTAGTGTTAGCTTTTCGGAACTTCAAACGGATTGCATTTTCGTGTCCGGAACCTCCCGAAATCGCAAAAATACCGAAACGCGTTTGTCTTTCGGACAGCAGACACTCAAATAGTTTTACAGAAAGCTCCAGAACGATTTTAGCTATTAAAAATATATATTTGGAAAGCGAAATTCGATACGGTTCTTTTAAAAAAAAAGGAGATTAATCGGAGTTCTAAGCTAAAAGTTATGACATTTCTAAGTTGCTTTGGTTAATAAAAACGTGGATAAATATTATGACGATTTTGAGTTATTTTGGACAAAAGAAACACATGTAGGCCAAGATACTTGGATACCAACATAGGTATCCAAATGAAACTCATTCTAACCATCCTAACTAAGATCAATCCACTCTCTAACCATTCTAAAACTGAATTTAAATATCTATTTAAACTATTATCATATATACATACACATGGAATGTCCTAATTTGGGATCTATCAAGTAGGACACAAGACACATATCTAAAATCCTCAAGAGAGCTCCTAATGGCCTCAAATTTGAATCTAAATGGGGTACATGCATGGGGGTAGATCCTATGGATTCAAAACTAACTAATATGTATAGAAAATTAATTTAGAGGGTTGGTTTTACCTATTGGGAGTGGAATCCCAATGATACTCCCAAGGACATGGCTCCGACACGAAGATCTTCCAAAAAGGATACTCCTCCTTGCACTTTGCTCCAAATCTTTGCTAGCATCCTCTCTTGGTAGTATGAAAAGGTTGGATGGAAGTTTTGGTGGAGGGATGTAAGGATTTGGAGATCAAATCAAAGAGGGAAGCTCTCTAATTTGGGGAAGAACACTTTGTGAAGGAAAAGAGACAAGATGGAATGAAATAAAAGGAAGGGAGGCTAACCTAGCTATAATGATTGCCATTAAACCCTATTTGGGCCTTGGGAGAAAGCCCAATAAGGCCTCAACTAGTCCTCTTGGTTAATTCTAAGTTAGATTCAAGTTTGGGATCAAAAGGGTTAAATTTAAGCCTCTAACTTAACCAATCTAACAAGTAGGATTAGTCTAAACTCACTAACTTAATTAGTGAGGTTTGTAGGCCATAACTAACTAATCTTGGGATCCCGTCTATAGTCTAAGCTACCTGGGTCACTAACAGAAACGAAACTCAAACTCGACTAAACAAATTCCGTAAAATCAATATAAAAATATAAAAATTCCCAAAATATGAAAAATGACCAAAATCACAATATATTAATTTAAATAATCTAAAATTCACCAATTAATTAAAATTCTAAATAATTCAAAAGTTACAAGATGACCAAAATATCCTTAGCCTAAAAAGTTGCAAATAGTCATTCTAATCACATGGTTAGGTCCCCATGGTCATGGTTAGTCTCTAGTCTCAACAGTTCTAGGGTTCACTAGCTAACACATCAAAATTATAGTTCACCAATTTTAAATAGTATTAAATTAATTAAAAATTTCCATAAATCATAAATCCTATTATTAAATAATAAACTTTTACAAAAGTTTAAAATTACTCTCATTTTAGAAAAGTGGGTGTTACAAATATCTCAAGTGTTAGACGAATTGCTTCTTAGGAATGTTTGTTCTCTATTTTCTAAACTAATTATATATTTGAGTAGCTTGTGATGTGTGGATTGCTATGGTGTAGGACTGAGTCAATTTCTGTGTCAATTTTTGTGTCAAAATGGACACGAGGATGCCAGCCAAGCCTTGTGCAGGCACAGTAGCAGTGCCCTGCTGCTGCCGTGTTCGTGCTCACTAGACACGACACAATATCTAATGCTAGTGACACGATTGGGTAGGGGCATCGACTAACACACTACCTAAGAAGTTTGGGTTGGATTGGTTGAGTTTTCAGTGAGTTATTCGACTCACAAGTTGTCGAACACTCACCTGCACACTTTGACACTTACCTGCACACTAGTTTGATACCATGTACTGACACCATACTCAATTGACACCTTGGACACATGGACACTTGTTGACACAACTCTGATACATATGACACACACTTGTATTCACTTTGACACACTTATATATAACTACACACTTAGATAGCTGCAAATACCATGTTCAAACTCGACACCTTCACTCACCGTCTTGATACTCTGCACACGTCTGATACCAATTTGACACTTGCACATGCACATCACTCGACCACAGCACCCACCTGTCTGATTCACACATTTCTACTCTGATATTTGAAGTATCAGAGCACTCTCTAATACCATGATTGGCATGTCTGATACTAGTGTCACTGTACACATTAGACACTGGATACACATCACTTGACACATGTTTGATACTTGACACATGTTGACACTCATTTTCTACTGACCTGTTCACACCCACCCCACACCCTACTACATGACACTTAACTACAGCCCATATTTATTACAGTACACATACCTACCAATTACAGATATCTGTACACCTACTAACACATTAGTATACATGAAATACCATACAAACGCATACACTCACTTGTTCGACACACTCTTCACATTTCTGATACTTCGTATAGGACACTTTGTGGACACATACTCACATAACACACTTGTCTTTGTATGACACACATTCCGTGGACACACATTAGACACCATGCCACACTCTGATACATGACTCACTTCGACACTTCTAGGTCACATTACACTGTTCTGATACTAAGTGTCATTATCTGATACCACGTGGACACAGTCATTCACCCATTGACATATTTCCTTGACACCCACTTTGTATTGCCACTCTGATACACTTGTTGACACATGATAGACACCTTGACACTCATTGATCACACCCTCACACCCACACTCTCACACTTTACATACACACACTCACACTCTGATTTACCTACTTGTATTAACTACCACACACAAACCCCCTTGTCCAGTTTATGTTTGCTGTGTGCCAGGTTCAGATGAGGTATACTGATATCTGATATGTATTTAGGTTGATATGTATACACATGTGAAGATTTGGCTAGATACTATATATATATATATATATATATATATATATATATATATATATATATATATATATATATATATATATATATATATAATATGTTGAGTTGGGGTTCCTGGATTGTGAGTTTCAGTGAAATTGTATAGGTAATGTTATATTTAGGCTGTTAGATATATGTTAAGTTATAATATATATATATATATATATATATATATATATATATATATATATATATATATATATATTATATATATATATATATATATATATATATATATATATATATATATATATATATATATATATATATATATATTTTATATATATATATATATATATATATATATATATATATAATATATATATTTTATATATATATATATATATATATATATATATATATATATATACATATACATATATATATATATATACATATACATATATATATATAATATATATATTATATATATATATATATATATATATATATATATATATTATATAAAAAAATATATGTATGTATATATATATATATTTTTTTATATAAAAACAATATATGTATTATATATATATATATATATATATATATATATATATATATATATATATATATATATATATATATATATATATACATAATATATATATGAATATAGCAGATGTGGGTTTGGCTTGCATTGGAAGGAGCCCCCCCCCCCCGCTCCTTGGGGTTCCCCCCGGTCTCGGCCAGTGGCCGGCCGGCCCCGGGCACCTCCGCCCTCGCCGGACTGCTCCCGCCACCCCCAGCCATCCCGGCTTCTTCGGCCGGCCTGGCGCCATCAGCCCCCTGATCGGCGCCTGCGTGGCGTGCGGCGGCACCGCCCCCCTCTTCCCCTCTCCTCCTCGTCGACGCCGCCGTCATCGGAGGCGTCGGTATCGCCGCTCCAGGAGCCCTAAGCCGTCTCAGGCCCCGTCTCTCCTCGGACCGCCGCCCGTCGCCTTCGGCGTCGCGTCCTCGGCCGTCCCGATTGAGGCCCCCCCCCGCCCCTCTCCCGGCGAGGCCTCCCTCGGTTCCTCCGGCTCCCGCCCCGTCAGGTCCTCCCTCTCCGGATCCCCCTTCCCAGGTGCCCGCCTCCCCGGCAGTGGCCACTCTCCCTCCCGCCGCGCCCCCTCCCGGTTCGGCCACGGGCTCCCCCTCTCCGCCTCCCCCTCCCCCCGCCGGTGCTGAGCCCTCCGCCTTGCCCGGCGCTTACTGGCTAGTCCCTGGCTCCGACCAGTGGCACTGGCTCCCCTCCCACCCTCAGGCGGATGCGATCTTCCTCGCCCTGGCTTGAGGCGCCACCCCTAGCGCTAGGGATCCTCCCCCACCCCGGCTTCTCCGGCGGGGTCCTCCTCCTGCTGAAGCTCCCGCCGCCGGGTCGTTCCCCCTCCCTTCGCCTGGACGTGTGGCTCCATCCTCCGTCAGGGCTCTCGATCCCCCTCCCCGCCGTACGACCCGGAGCGGATTCCCCCACCTGGGTGGCTCGCCGTGGAATCCGGCCCCCTCCGCCCCGCTTTCAGGGCTCGTCGCAGCCCCCCCCGGCACGGTTCCCCCGCCTAGGTGGCTCGCCGAGGCCCCCCCGGCGCCGTGGCCCTCCACGGAGCGCCTCCCCTGTCTCAGTGGCTCGCCGTCGAGCCGCGGCTCTCTCCGCCGAGTCGGCGGCCCCTCTCGGTTGGCTCTCTCCCGGCCAGCCCCCCTTTCGCAGTGGCCCACACTCCCGGGTCTGGATGCCTCCCTCACCTGCCCGAGTCTCTCACCGGTGCTCCCCGCAGGCAGCCTCCGGGCCCTCCATCCCCCCAGCCGGTGTTGGTCGGCTCCTCCGCCCCCGGCGGGCGTTCCCCCCCGTGGTCCTCCTTGGGACCCGATCCCCCTCGGGCCCCGCCCCCGTCCTCTCGGGCTCCGGGCTTCCCCGGTCAGCGAGCGGGGGGGGGATCGAGGCCCCAGCCGCGTGCCGTCCCCGCGTGCGTGCAGCTGGCCTCTCGGGCCACGCGCATTTCACCCCGTGACCGCCCCCCCGTGGGCTTATCCCGCCTAGTTTCCTTTTTTCGTTTAGGTTTGAGTTTGAATTCGTATTTGCTTCCAGTCTCCTCGTGGGACCCGGTGTTTGGTTTTGGTTTGGCGGGCTTGTGCCCCCTGTTCTGTTGTGTTGTGTTTGTTTCCGATTCAATAAGTTTGCTTTTAAAAAATTATATATTATATTATATATAATAATATATATATATAATATATATATATATATATTATATATTATATATATATATATATTTATATAAAAATATATATATATATTATATATATATAATATATATATATATATAGATATATATATATATATATATATTAATATATAATATATATATATATATTATATATATATATATATATATATATATATATATATATATATATATATACACACACACACAAACACACACACATATACATACATATATATATATATATATATATATATATATATATATATATATATATCTATATATTATATAAATATATATATATAATATATATTAAAAAATATAAAAAAAATATATATATATATATTATATATAATATATATTATAATAATATATAATATATCTAAATATATATATATATATATATATATATATATATATATATATATATATATATATATATATATATATATATATATATATATATATATTTAAAAAAAATATATATATATAGGGTCGTTCTACAATACATCTCCTGGAAAAGGATGTATCGATACATCCGAAATTTGGACTGTTGGATGTTGATCCAATGGTTCGGATTGAATAATAGACTAGAAACATCATTTAATGCTGATTTAGACTTTTGACCTGTTGGTAACTTGCTTTAGCAGGTCATTCTTCACTTTAATTTTTTCAATGAACACCCTAAATTAACTTATATTTACTCTCTCTTTTGTCCATCCAATTTAATATTTTACATCAACGTATAAATTTGTAATTATTTTTGGTTACAGGCCGTGGTGGTGGTGGTGGTGTTGGTGGTGGAAAAAGAAACGAAGATGAAGAAGGAAATAAGAATCGGTCCGGATCGCATCGAACATCATCGAGCCCTCCTAGAACAACGAAGAGTACCAGCTGTGCCGAGAAGAATCGGTCCGGTTCGCGTCGGACGTCGTCGAGACCTCCTCGAACAAGAAGAAGTACCAGCGGCGTCGCTCTAATTTTACTGTCCATGTCATGTCAGAAATCTTATTTTTTATCTAATAATTTAATATTTTGTTAATAAAGCTACATGTCATGGCGGTGGTGGTGAACTGAGGAAACCTGCTTCTGAGGTCGGGCGGATCATCTGCTCACATATTTTAAAAAAAAATCTGTATTGATCGGACGAAATATTTTTTACTTTTCTAGTTATAATATTTTCGAAGAGAATATTTTTTTTGGACGGTGAATGGCCATTCTCTTTGCTTTTAACACGAAGAATGGTCATTCTCTTTGCTTTTAACACGGCAAATAGATGGAGAATGGCCATTCTCTTTGCTTTTAACACGGCGAATGGACGGAGAATGGCCATTCTCTTTGCTTTTAACACGGAGAATGGCCATTCTCAAGGAGAATGGCCATTCTCCGTTCCTTTAACATGGAGAATGGTCATTCTCCGTTCTTTGAAACGGAGAATGGACACTCTCTGTGCTTTTAACAAAGTATGGTACATTTAGGACTGGAAATGTTCAAGTATCTCATATTTTTTTACCAAATATTACAGTATTTTTAATATCATTTACCAAAGTATATTCATTTAATATTAAATCATGTTCAAGAAAATCTGAATATCATTTTATCAGGCTTCCACTGTTTGGCTACACAAAATTTCTTGCGAGTATTTGAATATAATTAACCTACTATCCAAGAGAATTTTTCTTACATTACATTATGCATTACACTGGCATCGAATTCATACTGATGGCATCGATGTACTGATGGCAATAACAAAGGATGAACCGACAGGATTACAATTTTGCTTCAGCAATAACAAGGGATGAACAGGCAAGATTACAATTTTGCTTCAACAATAACAAGGGATGACAGGCAGGATTACATTATGCATTAAACTGGCATCAATTCATACTGATGGCATCGATGTAATATTTTTTTACAGAAAGCAAAACACATTAAAATCAAATAAAGTTTTAGTGATCCCAGGAATGCATCTGTAATAAGGCCATCTGTAAACCCTAGGAATGCACCCAGGACTCATAAAATCTGTAAAGGACATCTGCAAATCAAAGGAATACACCAAAATATCAATATCATCTGTGAAGGCCAACTGCAAATCAAATAAAGCTTCAACCAAAAAATCATAATCAAATTAAGTATACTTTATTCCAAGTCCAATAAACTGCATAATCCACGTTACAGTAATATGCCCAATCCACGTTAGTAATTCAACATAGAACCTGCATAATTCATAATACAATAATCTAAATAAATATCAGACCTACTATAAATTCAAGACCATATTACATTTTCCAAACAAATTACGAACTATGCACTTAGTACAAGCGAAAAGTTTAGTCTTACAATATTTTAAAAACAAAATTTAGTTACACCGCCAAGACCAACAAATATTCAGTACCATACAATTCAAATATTACTTCCAAATTGAAATAAAAGCTTTAAAACTCAAAAGATGAATCTTCATAGCCATCTCCATCTTCTTCTTCATCTTTTTTTTCTTCTTCTTCCTTAAAATATCCTTCACCTACACCTTGAGGGACGGAATAAGAAAAATTATAGTCAGTATACTCACTGTATACGTAGAAATGACATCCAGTAACATAAATAGAAGTATCAAAGTGATGGCTAGCATTAAAGTGTCAATGTGCACAGTGTATATTTTTACATAAGAGTTTGGGCTAGTCCCATTTACCTTCTTCACGAGGGAAGGTAAATCTTATTCTTGGTCAGCAAATTCAACCTCTATTTGGTTAATCTTATCTAGAATCAATTTCTGGTTGTCGGATATAGTCTTCATCTCTTTGAAGACATTCTCAAAGTTTGCAGCAACAAAATTGTATAGATCATCAACCCTGTCCTTAGTGTTTTTGATTCCATAAGTTGATAGTTTTTCAGATGTTAATGGTTTGCTTGCAGCTGCTGCCCATTTTCTAAACATTCGAATAAAGGTTAGTTTTCTCATGGGGCCTTTATTTTTAATATAAACATCCCCTGCTAAGCTTGGGACAGAATATTTACTAGCCATCGAGCATACAAATCCTCCGAAAGGGAGAGCTGTCCTTGCAGTTGGTTTTCCCACGAGATGCATCATTCTACTGAACATGTAGGAACCTATATCTATCCTTTTTTTCTTCCCCATAAAATAATTTTTTTTACTCTCTTAGGATGGATGGAAAACTCATGTCCAGTAGGGTTGAGTGTTTGAGATACGTAGGTATGCAACAATTTATATAAAGTTTTTAACTGATCTTTGTATACATTTTGAGGGGTCATGGCACCCACTGATACACCTGTAATCTCATGAATTGCATCCCTCATGGAAACATTATTAATATCTTCATATCAAACTCAGGAACTGGATCAAATCCATAAAATTCGTTGATGACAGCAACATTACCTAATCAGTTTTCTCTCAGAAACACCAGTTGTTGATCCTCTTTTTTTTAATTTCAGCCGAAAGATTTGAGTAAATTCTCTTACTATTGTTTGGAAGATTTTCTCAAGACAGGATTTGTTCAGTTTCTCCAATTGATAGAATTTTAATATATTCAAGAAAGCTTCGTCTTCGACATCATCCATCTTAATTGATCTTTCAGGCATAACAGCCTTTTTTTTGAAATATTTATTGTAAATCTTCTTAGATTTAGAGTCTTTAAAATTTTTTACCTCCTCTCCATCCTGGGACTTATTTGATGATTGCTCTTCCTCTTCATTTTCTTCTTCTGATGAGGATTCAAAATCTTCAGAGTATGCTGATGACTCTGTATCCGTTGCCACCTTAGTCTTCACTTGAGTACGCCTTCGATCTTCATATGTTGAATCTTCCGACGACTCTGTATCGAAGATAGATTTTCTGGTCTTTGTCAAGCAATGAGTTTTTTTAGCCTTTTTTGCAGTGGCTTGGCTGCCGCCGCTTTCATCATCGCTGCTGCAGCTGCTGTTTCCGCCTCTGCCCTTTCGACCTCTACCCCAGCGACCATAATCTTGGTTTTCGCCGCCCTTGCAAGTTCTGTCCTTCGGACCCGTATCACATCCCTTTGTGGATTCTTCTCCTTCGGAGACGGTCGTTGTTTTTTCGGCGACATTTTGATTAGAAGAGGGTTTGGGAGAGGGTTTAGGAGAACGAAAAGGGTTTGAGAGAAGAAGAGGAAAAATTCGACCGTCTTTATATGACCTTGGGAAGTGGAAAAAATAAGAATAGTTTTGAGTCTTAAATTAAATTTATTACTATTATTACTAGTATAAGACTGTCGAATTTATTACTATTAAATTTTAAAAACTACTTTCCAAAATTATATTTATTACTATTATTACTAGTATATATCCATGTGAAATGACTATATAAACCTTTGGGATTTTGAGACCCTAATTTTAAAAACTACTTTCCAAAATTAAATTTATTACTCTTACTAGCATACGTGCACGTGCCATGCACGTATTTTAATATTCTTTTAATTAACTAATGAAGATTCTTTAGGAAGACCAAAGGGTAGTCTTTGTAATTACTAAATTGTCCTTATTAAAATTAATGAACCATTTTTAATTAGTATAGACATGTAAGGATATTTTTGGAATTTAAAAGTTTCACCATCCAAGTTTTCCTATTATATAGTAGAATAGATTACTATATATCCTCGTGTTCCGTATAAATTAATGAAAAATTTGGCACAAAAAACGGATGTATCGATACATCCCAAATCTGGACCATTGTAATTTAACAAAGAGAATGACATTCTCCGTTTCAAATTAAACATAGAATAGCATTCTCAATCGTTTTAATACTGGGAACGGCATTCTCCATGTAATTCAACACGGAGAATATCATTCTCCGTTTCAAATGAAACGGAGAATAGCATTCTCCTTTAAATTAAAACGGAGAATGAACATTCTAATGTGTTTTTAACACTGGGAATGTTATTCTCCGTTTAAATTAAAACGGAGAATGAACATTCTATTTTGTTTTTGACAACATATTTAAGAATGTGAAGGTTTTAATCTCAACATTTCCATTTTTCGAATATTTGATAAAAATTTTGAACGTATTTTTTTGCATTGAGCCGTTATATACTCGTATTTTTGTCATCCCGAATATTTCACGTTTGACGACTTGGTAAGAAGACTATGTACTTGAAAAGAGTAAAATTGAAACCCTCAAAGTTGTCCTCTAGTTTACTTTGTAATCATATTTAAGATGGATTTGATGGCAAGATTGACGCTGGCAGCATAATCAATTCTATGACGTAACAAGTCATTGATGGGGATATCGTCGCTGATATATAGATTTGACGTAACAAGATTTGTTAATTGAAAATAGATAAAATAGTTAGTCGCTTGTAGCCGAAACCAAATTGAGTTAACAAAATATTATGTTACATTAAATCCCAGCTTCGTCGCCGGAACATTCTTCGACGAAGGATACAAGAGGAGGGAAAAACTGTAAAAACTAAAAAAACAGAAAAATAAGGGGTCTACCCCACTACACCAAAATAGACAATTTGAAACATTTAGATTTTTTTGGTTTTGAAACGGTATGTATACGTTCCTAGGTGTTGGAACACATTGTAACCATTCCAAACTTATTAAGTGTTCCTAAAATTATTTTGCCTAAGAATAAAATTTTATTATATTTGCGAAACACTCTACAAGTGTTTTAATTTGTGTTCAACACCTACCCACTACTCACGTGAGGTTAAAAAAAGTGTTCCACACAGAATTCTCTCTCACACACATCTATTCTTACCTTCTCTCTCTAGAGCTAGAGCGCCCACCGCAATCCCCGATCCCCGGCCACAACGTCGGTCTCCCTCTCCATATATCTCTCTTTCACCCCCTCCTCCCCGCCCTCATGCTCTCTCTCTTTCTCTCTCTCTCTCTCTCTCTCTCTCTCTTCCCCTCCCTCGGGCAAAGGATAAGAACGAGATGGAGTCAACGTCGAGCGCCGCCTCCACTTCCTCAAGTCCTCCACCGGGACCCTCGGCTCCTTCGAGGTCACCTAAGCCTTCAAGTACTATCCTCTTTCTCTTTAATTATGACCATATTCTCAATAGATTCGATAGAGATTATTAAATCCAGTTGAAATTGTATGCTTTTATCGTTATTTATCACCTTTTCTATTAATCCATGGGTTTTTGTGCGTGTATCTAGTCGACTGATCCTTCATTTTGGGTCAATTTCGGTTGGGTTAGGGTTTGGGGAACGATTTGGGGGGAATATTGGTCTGGTTTACCCATATATTAAAAGCTGGAGGAGCTCAGATAGAAGATCTGTAAGGCTTTGTCTCATTACAGCACTGTTTCTTCTTCAAGTCAGCAGCTCCAACTCTGGTTTTATAAGCAGGCAATTGCAGCCATGGCTTGGGGGACTGCATCTTATCCAAAGGTACTTATACTGATATTTTCATTGACACATACATGCTTTTATCCTATCATTATAAACATACTCTCGTCTCTATGCTATTTTTTTCACATCAAGCCCCATCTTAGTTTAAATGTCATCTCTTTGCATTCTGTAGGGTTTTCTGACTATTGATGGTTGATTGCTATTAGTTGCGGCCTGTTGGTTTGGTATCACCTTTATCTTTAACATGTTTTTACAGATCGTGCTTTGAGGTCTCTCGTTAAGGAGGGCCAATCAGACCTTTCGGTGATTGGAATTTTATGAGGTAGGAAAGGAAATGGTATGTTGAGTTAACATTGCCCCAACTTTCTGTACTCTTATGACTGACCATTTGGGAAGCTCTGACCTCCTCTTCTTTCCTCCAATCTGTTCCACCCAACTTTAGATTCTTTGTACCGGGAAGAAGGGAGCATATTTAACTAGAGGGCCAAGTGTTCAAGAAGTATAAGAGTTGGCTTTACAGCTATTTACTAATTCCCAAAATATAAGAACTATAGATACATGAGAAGTAGATGTGTATTTCTATATTACTCACGATGTATCTTATTAATCGAGTTTGGATAAAAGAAAATATACAACTCCAAGGAGTGTATGGCAATTTGTTGAATAATTAATACATTTGTCACACTGAAGTGTTATTATCACTAAATGCAGGTTGATAAAAATTTTGGGCTAGGAAATTAGTATGTTACAGCTGCAAAAATGATTCTCCAAGTATGTTAAATTTTAAAGCCTTCATATATTTATCTATTGCAACTTACTGGTTCTTATTGCATTTATTATTTCTTCCCTCTCCAAGTCTATTTGCTCTACTCTCTTCCTGCAGAACAGCGAAGCCACGATTTCCATAGACATTTCTGCTGGCCCGTCAGAGGTTTTAGTCTTTGCTGACAAACATGCTAACCTAATTCATATAGCTTCAGATGTATTCTCTCAGGTATCTACTTTTGTCCTTGTTATGGTAAAAATTCTTAGTGTGCACAGAAGGAGGTGATTGCTGGAATTCTTCATACAGTCTCATCGATTTGGTTTTAAGTGTATTGGCAGTTATGGAATTTTGGTCCTTATTTATTTCTAACTGTTAGAACAATCTAACTATATGGCCCTCACAATAATCTTAGAGTTTTGGTACAATGATAGGGATTTTTACATGGTATCATAGCAAACCATGTTCAATCTCTTGCACACATTTTAAGTAATATACCACTGCTTGAATCCAGATCTCCTCTGCCCAAAATGAGCCTTTAGCCTACTGGGGCGTGTTAAGATAATATAACTATATAACACCCAACCCTCATTACAACTCTAGAATTTTGGTGCAATGGCATGGACTTTATAGTAACACTAATCTATAATATCTGACTTGCTACTATCCTCATGAATATTGTAGTATTTTTTTCCAATTTTCTTTTTCACTCATGAATGAATTTATTGTATGGTAATATTCTTCTACATTAGAATTTAAGTGTTTTACTCCTTTTCTTTTCATATAATTCCAATTCCACCGAGCATTTATTTTGATCCATGCAACACAGTTTGACCCTATTTCGTAATTTTTGCTACTAATAGAGACTACTGGTACGAGAGAAATTTATCGAAACCACCTAAGGGAAGTTGAACCATTTCCTAACAGGCTATGTATGCTGCATAGACATGAAAATGAGACAACCTAATATGGATACGGCAACAGAGATACGACACGACACTGAATTTGGCATGTCCTAGTATGTCTTGGGGTGTGTACGGCGTGTCCAATATGTGTGACACGGTACTTCATGATACTGATTTTGAAGTGTTCCTGCCTAAGTAAGTCCCTCAAGAAAAGAAGATATGATTTCCTTTGTTGTTCAAGTTTCATTAGCTGAACATAATTTCTTGTTACTTCTTAGTTTAAAGAAAGGGATCCCAGAGGCCTTTAACAATCTCCATTCAAAATATTACAGAATGATACCTTTGTCCCGTACTTCAAATACTTTGCATTATTCTCATCCATCCTTATAAAGTTAACTCTTTAGAGATTCATAAATTGTCCTCAATGTTGGCGTTATGTCTCGTTTAAAGTTCTTTTCAAACTCATAAAGCTATCATAAAATTTGGGTTTCTCCAAAATGTGTTCTTACCTGACGTCTTTACTTCTTTACTATGAATGGTGGCACAGTTATACCTTAGCTAGTGAATATTCTGGTCATTCTTGCTCTTTCATAAGAAAAAAAAGTTTTCTAGTGTCTCTTCTATTGATGTTTCAGGCAAAACATGGCCCTGATAGTCAAGTGGTTCTTGTCATTGCTGGAGATGATTTGGATGTTGCTGCCATTGAGACTGAAATTAGCAAACAATGTACAAGTCTTCCTAAAGGACATTTTGCTTCAGAAGCATTAGGCCACAGTTTCACCGTGTTTGCTAGGGATATGGTTGAGGTGTGTTATTGATTCTGTAAACTATTATCTTTACTTTCCATAAGCCTTCTTAAAGTCTATGATAGGCTTGACTAGTTCCATATTTTATTTTCAGGCCATTTTTTCTTAAATTTCTATGCTTCAGAGCATCTGATAATTAATGTTAAAGATGCAGAGAAATGTGAGGGTCTCATTGAGAATGCAGGTGAGTTTCCTATATATAGCAGTCGATATCCTGATTCTTTTTTCTTCTATTTTTGTTTTAAATCTACTGGGATATCAAGGCCTAAAGTTGTTGACTGCCGACATCCTGTAGGTTTCCTTGAGTTGGAAGATGGAGGTGATAGAATCTCGAGTTGTCCCATATAAATGGCCCCCAGTTATGGTCATTGTTAAAGTAGTTAAGAGTATGTTTTCTAAGTCTTGAGTTAGAGTCCTCACACACATTTGAAATGGATTTTTTCCTAAGCCCCACTTTCTTTTTTCTCCGAGCTCCTACTCTAAACTTCCTGGATCCACTACTGGGTACAATGGCACATTAATTTTGAAAACTAGGATACAAAATGGTACTATACTAATATAAAGATATAGATTAAGCATACCTTAATGTTTGTTTATCTTAAACAAAAAGAAAGAAATGAATAGATAAAATGAAAGATTTTAAAAACATTTAATTTTGTTTCACTAGAAAATAACGAAAGTAGAGCTATTCACCATAGGAAAGAGAATAAGATGCTTATTAAAAAGAAAGAACACTATGATATAAGTGCATTTATATTTCATATCTTCCAAGCATCGTTTCAGCATCTCACTATTCATATGTTTTTATTCTTCTTAACTCATTGATAGACCATAGTTGCAGTGCGTAAGTGTACCCAACACCAATCCTGAACTATAGGAGAATCCGAATCCAATTTGATGTGGGTACAAAAGCTATATAGTACAATCTGCAAATTGCAAGGGCTTTATGATACAACATTTTCTGACCACTGGGTGTTTCTTGGTTCCTTCTGTTCACAATAGTACAATACTTCTAATTATGTTCTGTGTCCCGATTTAATGCTGAGATATAGTTTAAGATACTGAGCTATACTATAAGTACCCTTATCCAGTAAACTGTACAGCCACTAATGTTCCAAACCAAAGACCTCCAAACGGAGGTTTGGAGCTGCCTGGATGATCCTTTTTTAACTTTGTTGAATCATGGATATGATGATCCTGCCAATAGTTTCTACTATGAATAATTATTAAATAACTATTCCAAGAACTCAAGTCAACCTTTTTGATAGTATAAATACGACCATAAGGAAGAATGTTAATGTATGGAATATTTTAACAAAATAATTTGTCAATCCCATTGACGGCGACTTTTTTCTGTACAATAACCCATTATGCTGAGGTTAATAGTAAAGTTTTTTGAATACCTATTACAAGCATTTCATTTTATTATAGTTCACAACTTTATATTACCATTGATGCCATACTAGCTGACTGATGTATTCCTTGAGATAAATGAATGTTTTTGGATATGTTTCAAATACATGGGTAGCATTGGGTGAGTGTGGGAGAAATCTTGAGTTAGGTTTGATATTTTTCTCGTGGTTGTTCACATGCTGACCTTAATTTTTTTAATATTGAATTTCTAGGAAAGAAGGATTGGTAGCTCTTGTTGACTACAATGAGAATAAATGTTTGAGGTTAAGTTGAAAGAGATGAAATCTGCACTGACAACCTAGATTACAGAAGAGACATATATATCAGAAGTCGTAGAGACTGTGAAACAACGAGCTAAAGATACTAAGATTCCTAATATTCAAGTTGTACACATTTTATGGGATGTCTTAATGGATGCTGTTCAGTGGACTGGGAAGAACCAGCAGCAGAATGCAAGCTCTGCTCTTCGTCAGGTAGGCTATCTTCCTCTGAAGGAATACAACTGCTTTTTGGTTTCTAAAAATGTTTTTTTTTCTTCATAGATTTTTTGTGTTAATATCTAGAATTTAATTTGCCAGTAGGTTCATAAAATATTGCTTGACATAGGATGCATGCATGAAATGTCTGTTTGTTTTGTCCGTTTATATTTCCCCCATTATAGTACATATCAAAGTTCAGATCTATTGTTGAATTCTCAGATACATAATCCCTAAAATGTTATTGGTAATTTATTGTTTAAATGTCACCTATTGTTTTACATGAATTATGATTTCTTGTGCAAGTCGTCATCGAGTTACTTTTTCTACATTACATTCATTGTTTTACTGGACGGTGAACATTATTTTGTACTACTACCTGGGTAACCTTTGGCATGCTTGCAGAGTTATACTGGTTTCATAGCTTGTATATTTTACTTTCCCTTTTAGATTCGCTCGTATAGAAGTCATCTATACCTGATATTTTATTTTTTCTATATGGGCTGCAAGGTTGTAAAAGTTGCTAGGCGCTATCCAGTTGGCACCGTGCTCCTAGACTGCCTAGGCGGCCTAGTTCTAACGGCCCAAACAAAAGAAAACTGGAAACCCTGCTAAAACCCAAAAACCTGCATAGTCAGGCGTTGGGCTGGCATTGAGTGCCTAGGCACCGCTTAGAACCAAGTTTTAGAACACAGATGGGCTTTGTTTGACAAAGCATAGACAAATAAAAACTGTTTTCTATCCTTAGCTATAAACGAAGCCTACACTACATTGTTAAATTACTAGCTGACATGTGCAGTTGAACTTATGTCATAATTCCAATCCCTTTGTATCAATTTAGATTCTTTTATGCATGTGGAACCTTGGATCCTTTCTGGCATAAGGTGCTAGTATTTGGATTTGCTAAATTCATTAATTAGGTGCAATGTTGTTCTAGTTTCTTCTTCGTTTATGTTGATTTAAAGTAATATTTTTTTTTGCCTTTTTAGAATTTTTTTGCTAATTGTCATGTAATTATATTGATGCTGTAGACAAACATTTGTGAAAGTGTGGCCTAATGCTTTTGAAGCAAAATGTCTAATGCTGCAGAATGTCCAATGGCTTCATGAAAACCTTTGGAATTACCGTGTGCAATAGAAACACAATCCTAAACAAATATAGGAAGATGGAAACAAAACCTCTGTACAATGGTTGTCCTAAGGATAAGACAGTGTTGCCTACCATTATCGCGTGCAACAGAACGCAATCCTGAACATAATTTTGATCATGGTAAGTATTTTTTCTTTCTTTTCTTTTTTACTATTTCCAGTATGACGTTTTGTTTAGAAAATTCTTCTACTTTTGCAGCTTCCTAGATATTGGACTGAAGATCCAATATTTGAACAAGACCATGTGATAAAAAAAACTTGAAGAAGCCCTCCAATGTTGTGCAGGCTATTATTCGATCGGTTCTAGATTTTAGTAGCGACCCATGGCCTAGAGATTCTGATAATGTAAAAGATCTTGTCAAGAGGATGCTTAATCCGGACCCAAAGAAGCGATTGACTGCTCAAGAAGTTCTTGGTATCCTTTAGCTTTCTGATATTGTTATCTTTTTTTTCAACTTAAACTGATACTTCTCCACTTCTCCAGTGATTCTTATGAATATAAATCTGGATAAATGAACACTTAAAGAAAAATATGTATCTTTTTTTATATCAAAATTAACCATTCGTCGCAGCCCAGTCCATTAAATCTCTATGTTTCATCGTTGGCTTTAGCACATATTTGGTCAGTTTTGGGCATTTTTACGAAAGTTGGCATTTTTATGAAAGTTGGCATTTCAGAACACCCGTGACTGCAGAATGCAAAGAAAGCCTCAGATGTTTCTTTAGGAGAAAAAGTTCGAGCTAGACTCCAATAGTTCTTTGTGATGAACTAGTTGAAGAAGCAAGCACTGATGGTAAGCCTTGACATTTCATACGAAAAATGCTACAATATTCCATCTGTCCATGTCTATGAACCACATATTCTCCAAAAATCAGTATCGTGTCTGTATCATGTCGTCTTAGACACAACAGTCACATTATGACACACCAAAGCAATGTGTCATGCATGTTTCCTACACCCATATTATGTCATAACACATTCATGTTTGTGCAAAAATTAGTCCACAATGTTATGAAGAACGACTTAATTCATAGTAGATAGTAGGTTGAAGAGTTTTTTATTGAGAAAATTTGATGTCCGTATCATCATGGTTGCTGTTGTCGATATGTTAGTTTGTCTAAGCAACACATGTAGACATTCAAAGTTACAAATGCAAACTTATCAATCAGCAACATATATACATTGTTGGAATGATCATAAAGGCAAATTTTTGGTTATCAAACTTTAATAAATTATCCTATAATAGCACTATCCTCTGGTTCACACCAGCGCTGAGTAATTCTATTTGACAATGAGTACTCCCGATCATTTTACCACATCAGTAAGTTTGCTTCGCTCTTGCTTCTACATGTGTGTAATTTGTTATTGTTCTCTAGCTATAGGAAGGAACTTGTTTTAAGTGCTGACATCATTATGCTATATTCCATAGTACATTTTGATTTCATCGATGACTCTGAACTCATACACGAACACAGTTTATTTAGAGCCATCATCGTTATGCAAATTACCATGTCATTTACTTTCGTTGTTAGCTTACTTATTGCAGCCATACATGAATGTAGATCTTTGCCATGTCATTTACTACCTTATGCTATTTCAGACTGATGTTGATGGGATCTGGACCCTGGATTACACATAATTTGTTGTCGTATCAGTCTGCTTACAGAAGATAGGGAATGACGAAAACTTGTGCAAAGTCTTTGCCTAATTTGATCTTGACATTAGTGGATACATAAAAATGAAGAGGGGTCAAATGGAATTGAAATGAAGCAAGCACCCTGAGAAAATTGAGCCTAGAGCTCTGATACCAATTTGTCACGCCCCGACCCAAAAAATCGCTCGTCTTTGCATCGATTTATTCGAATTATCATCTTCGTTGGGACGTGATGCCGTACGAGTCTGGAGTTGCACTCGTACAAGGCAAGATGACAAGTTCTCAAATAGTTATCTTTGATTTGATATTAACAACGAAAGGAAAACAGAGTATACGAAACAATTCTCTTTATTGATATTCGAACTGAGATTACAAAGGCTTCCAATAGCCCAACAATATATGCCAGATTGGCTACAACACTCAGGTTCTCTCTTGCCCATAAAGGATTTCACCGTTCCATACATCATGCCTTCTATATCTCGGCCGCATTAATCATGTTGCATGTCCAAGAGTCAATGCGATCGCATGCCTCAATACGCTTTGGCATTCTATGCCTCAACGCGTTCAAGCGAAGCTCCGCCGCGAGCAGACCATTTCCTGAACCTGCTAGCAAACTAGTGGGGGATTAGTACTTTCGTCCTCGCTGTACTAATCAAAGACCCACTTAACAAACCGACATTTAGTATTGTATTGATTCATACAAACATACAAATTAGTGATCTTTCTATGTTCTCCTTAGGATCAGTTCATGGCATATTCGAAAACTGTAAAGCATGTTATCATGGCAAGCATGTTATTCGATTCGTATAAGTAAACAGGTATAAAACCCCTAAATTTCTACTATTTTTATTTTATTAAATTTGGTACTGATTTAAAATTTTGTATTGTCGCGTAGTCGTATTGTACGTTGCGCACGAAATTATTTTTCTTGCTCGTCGAGTACAAATATATGCGAGCGTACATATTTTTGAAAAACATTATTTTTATTATTTTTATAGTTTCAAAGTAATATAGACAAAAATTATTTCTAGCTATTATGACTTTAATTATGAAAAGCATTTCATTTATATAGTTATAATAATAAATAAATTTTTCCTATAAAATGGTAAATTAAAAAAGTATATCTATGTAAATATTATTTGTACAAACATATAATTTTTGTAATTATTTATTGTTTATTTTAAAATAATAATGTAATTTTTGAAATTATTATTTATAGTATTTTTGGAAAATATATTTCCAAATTATTGTAACAATTTAAATCGTGATTTGAATTTTTGGATTGATTTAAATAGTAGATATTTGGAATTTGATTTATCCTATTCAATTTTAAAACTTAAATTAATTTGATTTAAATTTGATTTGTATTTGAAATTAGATTTTGATTTGGATTTGGATTTGAATTAAATAGATTGAATTATCTACTTTTGGGTTTAAAATATTCTTAATCATATCCAAATAGGAATTCCCACATCCTATAAATAGGCAGGTACTCATCCATTATTTCTCCACAATTACTCCACAAATATTTCTACCACCCACGTGAGTGCATCGTGTCCATGTTCTCCCTCTCCGTCCAACTCTTATTCCATATTGTTACATATACATTTTGGGTTCTCCTCCGTGTCGACAATCCCGACACGACAAACAATAAATTCCTAAATCCTATTCCTAATCTCTAGCCTAACCAAAATTCACTGCCACCAGCCAGCCTCGAGCAACCCCATCCCCCTCGGCCACTTCTGCCAGAATACCTCGTCCCCAATTCTGTCCGGCCACACTACCATGGTCATTACCACCACTTCCGCCACCCCGGCATCCTACTGCTGTCGTTCGACCAACCCAAAAACCGACAACCACCACTTCAAATTTTCTTTCTCGCAGCCGGCTATCAGCTGGAACCCAGCCACCCGCAAACCCTCCCCGTCGATCGCCCGTCACCGCCACTACCACCGGCTCTGCGACCACCAGACCCACCACCACACCACCAGTAAGAACACCGGCCGACCCCGACGTAACCATCATCACCACCAGCAAAAAAAAAGACTTAAGGAAAGTAAACCCTAACCTTGGTTCACCCCGGCGTCTCACCGTCGAGTTCGCCGTCTCTGCCGACCTCCGCAGCTCCAATCAAACCTCCATCTGCGCCGCGCTCCGTGCCAGGCCCTGAACCGGAGACGCGCCGGTCTGCCGCTCGCCGGAGCAGCGCCCTCCGCGTGCGTCCGCCGCCGTCATCCTACAGGTGGTCGGCCGCCGCGAAAACCTCAGCCGGCGTCCGCCTCCCTTCAACATCCCCAAACTCGGCCGCGCCCTCCGCCGCTTGCGCACCCGTTCTCCGCCGCCTCTCCCCCACTGATTTCTTCCGCGCCACCGCCGATCTCTTCCGCCGCCGCGCTCGCCCTTCCCCAAACCTCGCCAACACCCAGCGCCGCCACCGCCCTGGTCTTCCGCCGCCGACGAGCTGACCAAAAACCCTGCCGCCGCCCTGCTCCGCCGGCTCCAGCTTGGTAGCGCCGAGCGCCACCGCGCTCGAGGACCCGTCGCCGCTCCCAAGCTCCGTCGCCCGCCTCCGATCGCCACCCCTCTCCGCTTCTCTCCGCTTCCTTCAGCCTCCCCTATCCCCTTTCTTTTCCCTTTTCTTTTACGAACAGCAACAGTCAATGACTGCTGCAATAGTTATGTATATATTTATTTTATCATTTATTTTATTGTTTTTTTGTTTGATTTTTTGTGTTTTTGGTGTATATCCATCATTATTATTACCATTATTAATATCTTAATCATCATTATTATTATTATTATCATTGTTAATATTATTATTATTATCATTATCCTTATCATTACTATTAGGAAGATGATTATTATTATTATTATTATTATTATTATTATTGTAATTTTATTGTAATTATTATTATTATCTTTATTATTATTATTTTATGTTTTGTGTATTGTTTTTATTTAGTAGAGAAGAGACAGCAGTACTGATGAGCTTGTTCTTTGCTTTATTTATATTTTTATATATTTTATCAAATTTGTATATGGTATCTACTTAGTATAAGTATTATTATGTAATATTGTTTCTATTATATCCATTGTTAATATTAGTATTGTTGATTAATTATTTCAGAAATTATATATTAGTATTTCTAAAATTATTTTCTAGCAAAATTTCGTATTGGGCTTGGCCTATAATTATACTCAAATTATTTTTAGAAGCCTAAAATAATTCTATTGTTACGAACTTGGAGTTTTTGCCTATAAACGATTTTTGATAAAATATAGTTTCAATTATTATAAATAGTTTTCTAAATGGTATATAATCTTTATCCAAATTCCTTTGATTATCCTTCTGTCCATGACCAGCCCTATTACTCCCGTTTCCTCACCAATTCCGTACTCCCATATGCCTACCCTAACTAATTCGACCCTTCCGGACTCAATGACACGATTCGTGCCACCATCAGAAGGCACCATGTATAGTTGTTGAACCGAAGTCGCAGTTCATGCCACCATGATTATCGCAGCACACCAGGCGTCCTACCAGGCAAGACACCTTGCCATTTGCTATTTATTTATTTTAGCTCATATATCATGCATGAGTATTATTTTCTTTATGCAAAATAAACTGTGATACATGGCTTAACCTGTTAGAACTTACTGTTCATTATATTTCCTGCTGTGTATTAATTCTTACAAATTAAACCTAGATTTAAGGGACCACCATGTGTGTTGCATTCATTGGCCTTGATACGTTGTAACACGAAGTTGTGTGTCGCATGTAGAACACGGAAGTGCGTGATTGGCTGGCCACCAGTACGTACAAGCCGTACGATAGGAATAACCGCTAATAGAGGTTGCATGCTAGTTTGACTTAGCGGTTATAGAGGTTATTGTTGTGGATACAACATAGTAGGCATTGGGCGGGGAGAAAAATTCCTTAGCGTATGGGCTTCGATACACTTCCCTTGTGACCCGGACTCTCCGCTGGAGATACGGGGTTGATGACCCATGATTACTGACGGCCGCTAACGATTCTGCGGAACGTCATGCTCTTACTGATGGGGCCTCTGGTGCCCAAGAGGGGACTACGCCGATCCTATTCAGCCAGGGCCCATGCGTAGGAAGGATTGTTCTTAACTATATATCACTTAGAACAGTAGGCTACCCTATCCGTTAGGTACGAGTACTTTTGGTTTGGGTACTTATATCTGACCGTGGCTTGGAACAATAACTTATCGCGGACTAGTTTGTCACATCTTGTCCTTATTTGGTTGTAGGTGTGACTTACTACTTCGATGAGAAGGTATTGAACCTTGTTGGGGTCCGGATACCATATTGAATTCATAGCATGGGAAGATACGTTACCGTGAATTAGTTTACCATCTCCTGTCCTTGTTTGGTTGGGGGGATGGTACGCTCGTTCAGTAGGTGCGTATTGGACCATGTTATAATTCGATTTACTTATTTATTTGAGCAATATTTATTCAGTTTATATTGCATGATATTATGTGTCTTGTTACGTCCCTCTGAGGACCTGGTTATCTCTCCAGGTGTGTGCTCTTATCTTTCGCAGGTGCTTTAGCTCTAGCCGTGTTCATTGCTATTTCTCGAGGATGATTGCACTTGGATCGTCTTCGTTTCGTTCGCCAAACTCTTCCTTTTTGTTATGTATTTCTTTTCATAGTTGGTAGTGGATTTGTCTCTGGCCAACTACTTGTACCAAATGACAATTTCATAGTTGAGTTTATGATATCTTTTATTCCTTTATTTTGTGTTGATGAGATTAGTTATGGTTCTACTGTATTTTACAGCTTATGTATTTATACGAGGCTTCCATATATTGGAGTATACTTCGTATGAATACAGCTGGCATGTCTACGTTCTTAGTCCTACGTATTTTGGGACTGGGGCGTTACATGTTTTTGTGGTTGCCCATGCAGGTTAAGATAAATTGTTTGGTTACTTTACTGTACCAAGCAAGTCTGCGAATAGGATTAGAAGTCTAGGATCTCATCCACATACTTGACCACTTTCTTCAATCTACCGTTTGACTCATCAATTGCATCTTGCTTGCTTCCTTCCATCCCTATTCTTATCTTCCCTTCGTGCTTGCTAGAGATTGACCCTACTAGTTAGATGTCCCAAACACCCTTAGCTTAATTCTTTAAGTTGGGTAGAATACCCCATGACCTGGCACCCCCTTGACCATTAAGGGACTACCAATAGTATTATCTAGACCATAGAGACTAGAGGAATTTAACCCATTTGGTCAACCAAGCCTTGGTCAATAAACCCGTAGAATGATAGTATAGGAATAACCAAGACTTAGATTCTCATGACTCGTAGACTAATCATAATTGTTTTTAAATCATCTACCATCGTGCCTATATTTTTACTATCTAGACTAATGATGCTAATATAGCCTAGTATTTGCAAGCTAATTCTTTATCATGCTTGATCAAGGTATATGATATTGAGCGGCCGCTCACTAACGTATTGTCTACTCAGAACCGGTGCATGACGGTCTGATCAACCGAGTGCACTTTGGTTCGCTTTTATCTATCGTTCTACGTGGATGGGGACATAGCTAAACTTGTCCTTTAGAGTCCCATCCAGGACTGCCTTGAAAATTCTTTTTGAAATTATTCGGTCGCCATTGAATCACGTATTCGTATTCGATAAACGCCTCCTTCGAACTCTATATTGCTTTCGCCTTCACCTATTTTAGGAGGACGAAGGCGTTATACTAGAACTTCCTCTAGCCTTCCTATCGGCTATGACCATTCTCACTCAATGTTGCTATACCTTCATCCTAAACTACTTGACCCTATCAAGACCCTCTAATCGCTTAATTAAAGTGAATCTATTTCGTTCTCTTAATCGTGACCCTCATTCATTACCCGTGACCATACAGTATTGTTTTTCTACGATCTAGATCGCGATTTCTTACGACATAATTTTATGAAAACATTGTCATCGTTGGATCCCCATTGATACCCCCTAGTGTCCTCTCATCCCCTACTAATTCTTAATTTCGAGGACGAAATTCTTTTAAGTTGGGTAGGATGTAAATAAATTTCTACTATTTTTATTTTATTAAATTTGGTACTGATTTAAAATTTTGTATTGTACGTCGTGTAGTCGTATTGTACATCGTGCACAAAATTATTTTTCTTGCTCGTCGAGTGCGAATATGTGCGAGTGTACATATTTTTGAAAAACTTTATTTTTATTATTTTTATAGTTTCAAAGTAATATAGACAAAAATTATTTCTAGCTATTATGACTTTAATTATGAAAAGCATTTCATTTATATAGTTATAATAATAAATAAATTTTTCCTATAAAATGGTAAATTAGAAAAGTATATCTATGTAAATATTATTTGTACAAACATATATTTTTCGTAATTATTTATTGTTTATTTTAAAATAATAATATAATTTTCGAAATTATTATTTATAGTATTTTTGGAAAATATATTTCCAAATTATTGTGACGATTTAAATCGTGATTTGAATTTTTGGATTGATTTAAATAGTAGATATTTGGAATTTGATTTATCCTATTCAATTTTAAAACTTAAATTAATTTGATTTAAATTTGATTTGTATTTGAAATTAGATTTTGATTTGGATTTGGATTTGAATTAAATAGATTGAATTATCTCTTTTGGGTTTAAAATATTCTTAATCCTATCCAAATGGGAATTCTCACATCCTATAAATAGGCAGGTACTCATCCATTATTTCTCCACAATTACTCCACAAATATTTCTACCACCCACGTGAGTGCATCGTGTCCATGTTCTCCATCCCCGTCCAACTCTTATTCCATATTGTTACATATACATTTTGGGTTCTCCTCCGTGTCGACAATCCCGACACGACAAACAATAAATTCCTAAATCCTATTCCTAATCTCTAGCCTAACCAAAATTGACTGCCATCAGCCAGCCTCGAGCAACCCCATCCCCCTCGGCCACTTCTGCCAGAATACCTCGTCCCCAATTCTGTCCGGGCACACTACCATGGTCATCACCACCACTTCTGCCACCCCGGCATCCTACTGCTGTCGTTCGACCAACCCAAAAACCGACAACCACCACTTCAAATTTTCTTTCTCGCAGCCGGCCATCAGCTGGAACCCAGCCACCCGCAAACCCTCCCCGTTGATCGCCCGTCTCCGCCACTACCACCGTCTCCGCGACCACCAGACCCACCACCACACCACTAGCAAGAACACCGGCTGACCCCGGCGTAACCATCATCACCACCAGCAAAAAAAAATAAAGACTTAAGGAAAGTAAACCCTAACCTTGGTTCACCCCGGCGTCTTACCGTCGAGTTCGCCGTCTCCGTCGACCTCCGCGGCTCCAATCAAACCTCCATCTGCGTCGCGCTCCGCGCTAGGCCCTGAACCGGAGACGCGCCGGTCCGCCGCTCGCCGGAGCAGCGCCCTCCGCGTGCGTCCGCCGCCGTCATCCTCCAGGTGGTCGGCCGACGCGAAACCCTCAGCCGGCGTCCGCCTCCCCTCAACTTCCCCAAACTCGGCCGCCACCCTCCGCCGCTTGCGCACCCATTCTTCGTCGCCTCTCCCCCACTGATTTCTTCCGCGCCACCGCCGATCACTTCCGCCGCCGCGCTCGACCTTCCCCAAACCTCGCCGCCACCGCCCTGGTCTTCCGTCGCCGACGAGCCGACCAAAAACCCTGCCGCCGCCCTGCTCCGCCGGCTCCAGCTTGGCAGCGCCGAGCGCCACCGCACTCGAGGACCCGTCGCCGCTCCCAAGCTCCGCCACCCGCCTCCAATCGCCACCCCTCTCCGCTTCTCTCCGCTTCCTTCCGCCTTCCCTATCCCCTTTCTTTTCCCTTTTCTTTTACGAACAGCAGCAGTCAATGACTGCTGCAATAGTTATGTATATATTTATTTTATCATTTATTTTATTGTTTTTTATTTTTTGTGTTTTTGGTGTATATCCATCATTATTATTACCATTATTAATATCTTAATCATCATTATTATTATTATTATCATTGTTAATATTATTATTATTATCATTATCCTTATCATTACTATTAGGAAGATGATTATTATTATTATTATTATTATTATTGTAATTTTATTGTAATTATTATTATTATCTTTATTATTATTATTTTATGTTTTGTGTGTTGTTTTTATTTAGTAGAGAAGAGACAGCAGTACTGATAAGCTTGTTCTTTGCTTTATTTATATTTTTGTATATTTTATCAAATTTGTATATGGTATCTACTTAGTATAAGTATTATTATGTAATATTGTTTCTATTATATTCATTGTTAATATTAGTATTGTTGATTAATTATTTCAGAAATTATATATTAGTATTTCTAAAATTATTTTGTAGCAAAATTTCGTATTGGGCTTGGCCTATAATTATACTCAAATTATTTTTAGAAGCCTAAAATAATTCTATTGTTACGAACTTGGAGTTTTTGCCTATAAACGATTTTTGATAAAATATAGTTTCAATTATTATAAATAGTTTTCTAAATCGTATATAATCTTTATCCAAATTCCTTTGATTATCCTTCTGTCCGTGACCAGCCCTATTACTCCCGTTTCCTCACCAATTCCGTACTCCTATATGCCTACCCTAACTAATTCGACCCTTCCGGACTCAATGACACGATTCGTGCCACCATCAGAAGGCACTATGTATAGTTGTTGAACCGAAGTCGCAGTTCATGCCACCATGACTATCGCAGCACACCAGGCATCCTACCAGGCAAGACACCTTGCCATTTGCTGTTTATTTATTTTAGCTCATATATCATGCATTAGTATTATTTTCTTTATGCAAAATAAACTGTGATACATGGCTTAACCTGTTAGAACTTATTGTTCATTATATTTCCTGCTGTTTATTAATTCTTACAAATTAAACCTAGATTTAAGGGACCACCATGTGTGTTGCATTCATTAGCCTTGACACGTTGTAACACGAAGTTGTGTGTCGCATGTAGAACACGGAAGTACGTGATTGGCTGACCACCAGTACGTGCAAGCCGTGCGATAGGAATAACCGCTAATAGAGGTTGTATGCTAGTTAGACTTAGTGGTTATAGAGGTTATTGTTGTAGATACAACATAGTAGGCATTGGGCGGGGAGGACAATTCCTTAGCGTATGGGCTTCGATGCACTTCCCTTGTGACCCGGACTCTCCGCTGGAGATACGGGGTTGATGACCCATGATTACTGACGGCCACTGACGATTCTGCAGAACGTCATACTCTTACTGATAGGGCCTCTGGTGCCCAAGTGGGGACTATGTCGATCCTATTCAGCTAGGGCCCATGCGTAGGAAGGATTGTTCTTAACTACATATCACTTAGAACGGTAGACTACCCTATCCGTTAGGTACGAGTACTTTTGGTTTGGGTACTTATATCTGACCGTGGCTTGGAACAATAACTTGTCGCGGACTAGTTTGTCACATCTTGTCCTTGTTTGGTTGTAGGTGTGACTTACTACTTCGATGAGAAGGTATTGAACCTTGTTGGGGTCCGGATACCATATTGGATTCATAGCATGGGAAAATACGTTACCGTGAATTAGTTTACCATCTCCTGTCCTTGTTTAGTTGGGGGGATGGTACGCTCGTTCAGTAGGTGCGTATTGGACCATGTTATAATTCGATTTACTTATTTATTTGAGCAATATTTATTCAGTTTATATGGCATGATATTATGTGTCTTGTTACGTCCCTCTGAGGACCTGGTTATCTCTCTAGGTGTGTGCTCTTATCTTTCGCAGGTGCTTTAGCTCTAGCCGTGTTCATTGCTATTTCTCGAGGATGATTGCACTTGGATCGTCTTCGCTTCGTTCGCCAAACTCTTCCTTTTTGTTATGTATTTCTTTTCATAGTTGGTAGTGGATTTGTCTCCGCCCAACTACTTGTACCAAATGACAATTTCATAGTTGAGTTTATGATATCTTTTATTCTTTTATTTTGTGTGGATGAGATTAGCTATGGTTCTACTGTATTTTATAACTTATGTATTTATACGAGGCTTCCATATATTGGAGTATACTTCGTATGAATACAGCTGGCATGTCTACGTTCTTAGTCCTACGTATTTTGGGACTGGGGTATTACATGTTTTTGTGGTGGCCCATGCAGGTCAAGATAAATTGTTTGGTTACTTTACCGTACCAAGCAAGCCTGTGAATAGGATTAGAAGTCTAGGATCTCATCCACATACTTGACCACTTTTTTCAATCTACCGTTTGACTCATCAATTGCATCTTGCTTGCTTCCTTCCATCCCTATTCTTATCTTCCCTTCGTGCTTGCTAGAGATTGACCCTACTAGTTAGATGTCCCAAACACCCTTAGCTTAATTCTTTAAGTTGGGTAGAATACCCCATGACCTGGCACCCCCTTGACCATTAAGGGACTACCAATAGTATTATCTAGACCATAGAGACTAGAGGAATTTAACCCATTTTGTCAACCAAGCCTTGATCAATAAACCCGTAGAATGATAGTATAGGAATAACCAAGACTTAGATTCTCATGACTCGTAGACTAATCATAATTGTTTTTAAATCATCTACCACCGTGCCTATATTTTTACTATCTAGACTAATGATGCTAATATAGCCTAGTATTTGCAAGCTAATTCTTTATCAAGCTTGATCAAGGCATATGATATTGAGCGGCCGCTTACTAACGTATTTTCTACTCAGAACCGGTGTATGACAGTCTGATCAACCGAGTGCACTTTGGTTCGCTTTTATCTATCGTTCTACGTAGATGGGGACATAGCTAAACTTGTCCTTTAGAGTCCCATCCACGGTCTAATCAACCGAGTGTACTTTGGTTCGCTTTTATCTATCGTTCTATGTAAGACGATGATCACTCTGTGCGGTTGCTAACCCAAACAATCAGAGGACCACCGAAATACTCGAATAAATGGCTTATCACATTCACTAGAAGGTCGTTAACCATCTAGATGAAGTGTACCAATATATCGATAACCGTAATCCCTTCTAGGCTGAACGGTCCCAGCGCCCTAGCGCGCCATGTTAGAGGGATTTCAGGCTTCTTTATATCTTTAAGTCCATTTGACCATGCAACGCATCTTATCTTTCATACAACCAATCAAGTTTGCCTATCTCTATTTTAATTGGCACAACGCCCCAATGTTCTCAACGAACGCCCCGAAGGCCATGAACATTTCAAAGGCACCATGCCGTATCGATAGTTATGTCACATCCGTACCACAACTATTTTCCTTGTTACAATGCCGCCATCTTTTGTAAGTCTCGTCTTGCTGCGCATACTTGATATAGTTATTCGTCTTTCCTTGCATCGTGCATTCGATGCATGCCTCGAAGCCATATTTCTATATTCTACGCCTTAGTGTTCAACGCGTTAGACTTATGTTCCTTCACTCCGACTCGTGCAACTGTGGCACGCCTCGATAGGGTATTCAATGTTCTATAGCTCATGCACTGAGGCACTCGCGCCGATATAGTCTTTCAATATTCTAGCATTCTAACTCGTGCACGGGGCACGAAATGACTTGTGCACTGAGGCACTCATCGATACAGTTATCCCATGTTCTCATGGCTTGCGTACCGAGGCGCTCGCCCTTACGATATTCAATGTTCCATAGTGACTCATACATTTGATGCACGATTTATTTCAATTGTTCTATCTAGTGTTCGACACACACTATGTTTATCTTTCTATCGAGCCATGCCCGTGGTCTCGATAGGTCAACTCAACATACAATGATATATTTTACTTAGGCATGAAGGAGTAGGAAAGAGAAGTCATTGTCCCCCCACCTTAAGCTGATACGCCTTGTCATTTCGTCGAGTCGATGCAGCTCGATTTTATAACTTCATTGTACGGCCAACTCTCCTGACTTAACCATTCGAGCACTCTATGCTTCGTTGAATTATACGACCGATTTGGTTTACCGTGCCAACGCCTCAGTCCATCACAAGGCGACGATTGGTTTTATGGACCCTTTTTTGAATAAGCAAAATGCTGACCTCTAATATTTTAGCATAAACATATAGCCTGCACACGAAACCAACTAAAATCAATACTCGTCCAAATGGGTCAATGCCTTGCGTTGATTCGATTTCTTAGAATCTTTGAACCGACTCAATGCTTCGCATCGGACCAACTTAACATTTGCATCGATCTTACTCGATGCGCTCCTCGGGTCAATGTAACTATCCGACTCAATGCATCCTCTTGGGACAACTTAACTCTTTGTATCAATTCGCATCGATGCATAATCGGGTCAACGCAACTCTTCGAGTCAACGACTCAGCATAATGTACCATACGGAGCGGGACATTACACATTTGATGTAGCTCAATATCAAAATGTACATCAAGTACTATGATTGGTTTAAAAGAGTCTTTCAAAGAAACCAAAAATAAAGTCTCTTTAAAGTCAACCCCTAACTTTTGAGCAAAGTCACTAGCTACAAGACGTACATTACCCTTCGAATCCTTCTTGGTTTTAAATATCCATTTTCAACCAATGGACTTCGTACCTTTTGGTAATGGGGCAAGTTCCTAAACTTTATTGTCTTGCATAGACTTATACTCTTTATTTATTGTATCAATTCACTTTGAGAATTAAAACTTTCCATGGCATGATAGAAGTTGATTGGATCATCTTCCAATATTCCACGGTCTTCCTCATGTCCCTGGAGAAATATGGAAGACATCCGAAGTTACATTTCTCCTTTCTCTAGTGGACCATCTTAACATTATCGGTTCTTGAGGTTGTCTAGTTTGTTCCTCAGGAATAATTACCTTATCTTGAATGGGGGTGCCACTACATTATCTTGTTAAGGTATCTCAACAATGACTTGTAGAGGTAATTCGACATCATCGTATTGAGGCTCTGAATTCACTTCTTGATCAATGACAGGTACAGAATCCTGCACATCGTCAAAAGTGATAGTAGGAATCGCAATCGATTCCTCCTCAAAGACAATGTCTTTGACTTTATTTCTCCCCCAAACTCAACATCCTCAAAAAAATTTTACGATTCTCGTCTCAAAAATATTCTTTATTTTTGTGTTTAGTACTACGTGGTTCCATATGCAAGGTTTCTTTATATGACGCAATAGTTTCAAGCGAATATAGCTTGTCATGAACATTTAAAAAATATATACCAACAATATTTTGAATTTAAAGATAGATCAAACTTTATTATTCCCAAATGAACAATGATAAATAAGTAAACTGAAACTGAATTTCGTCTAAAAGACGGTACAATAAAAGTTTTTAAAAAAATTGTCTATCAAATCCAATAATGACTAATAACCTAAAATTGTCCTATTGCTTCCACTTCTACCGACTTGCCGTAACCCACATAGATGTGTCTTTCACCATCAATTGGCTTTTGGAAGATCAGACAACCCTACATAGAAACACTGATGTGAGTAGTTGCACCAAAATCTAATCACCATGTGTTTCTTGATACTGGAGCTAAATTAACATCAGACCAAATTAAGAAATGTACCTTTCTTTACATGCCATGTGTGGTGCTTTGTACATTCCTTCTTTATGTCTTCGGGCTTGCCACAAAAGAAACAACCATTAGCTTCAGTTTGTCGTTTCTTTTGCACTGGACCCTTAGTAGCTTTTGTATTCTTTCGCTTAGTGCCCTTATACTTGTCTTTAGGGGTGTAGAAGCATAGAATTTCAGGCACATCTACAGGCCAGAATTTCTATGAGATTAATACAACATGCGCTAGGGAGCTCAAACGAAGTACTTGGCACAGCAAAAGACAGCAAAAGTATAGACATCAAAAGAGGATTTTTATTTCATATAAAAGTCTATTACATGTCTAAAAGAAAGGCTTTACAAAGGAGTTATACAAAAAGAAAGATCCTAAGACTATAGCCAGGCGCAGCATACTGCCATGTGCCCCATTCCAGGATCATCATCAGACATGCGCGCCTCTTCAGCGTCTCAGTCAGGCGCATCTATTCAGCGTCTCAGTTATGCGCATCATGAAGTCCCGTCGTATGTGCTCTGCTTCGACCCGATCAAGTTCTTCGGCTAAAGGAGCAGCTTTGAGCATAACAAGAGCGGGTGATCAACCCCACTCTAGCAGGAGGAAGAGCTCTCCAAAGCCCAAGGAAGAGGAGAGCACCGCAATTCCGATCTGTGGCTTTTCTGGCATAACGGAGACGGGACTCGAGCATCCCGATCTTTGGATGCAACAGGCAGCTTCGGCCAGCGTCGGGAGCCCGCGATCCCGACTTTTAGATGTAACAGTCACCTTCACGAGTGCATACGAAGATGACTCGACGCATCTTCACCCTGGGGAGCGTCTTGGCAACAGAATTTACTCGGGCAAAGGAATTCATCTTCGTCGAGAAGTCAAGGGAGAGACAACAAAACTCTCTCAAATTGTTGCTATTTATAGGCCAGGGCAAATCAAACCCTTGTGCCAAGTGGCAACCTTCCCGAAGTTAATGCAATGAACTTGCATTTACGATGATGAATTTGCCTCTTCGAATTCAGCCAAGTCAAAACGGCTATTTAAAGCACTCGAAGAACTCAACAGTCGGACCAATAAAGATGCGTCATGAAAACAGATGTGCCGGTCGGACCGCGCATCATGCAGACGCGCCCATCAGCACCAAGCGCATCATAAGGATTCGTCCTACGCGTCCCCATGCGCCTACTAGAACGCAGATCAATACGCCCACTTAAAGGCCCATCACCCGTCAAGAATATTAAATGCTGAAGTCTGACACGACAGCAGCCATGCCTCAATGACAGAGCAGCAACAGCTTTAACAGAAAATGAAGCACCGCTGACATCAGCGTCATTATTACTCTCCTCTGGCGGTTACAAGCCACGTGGCCAATCGATCATTCGCATGCGCCTCCGTAGGCATGCGCCCGAAGACTCGTATGTGCCTCAAAAGCTGTACGCCCAGACCGGTTCGTGACTCCTGAAGGTTACGAGCCAAAGTCTTGTCATGCGCCCAATCCCAGGCGTATCCTGTCAGATCACTCTCTACCAAATCTGAGATCTTTGAGCTAGGGACATGCGCCACGTGTCCTTTGACTCAGTTCAGCCTATGAAGCGGTACTAACCACCCAAGATCTCAGCAACCGAAAGATCCTCTCCACTGCTATGTGCCAGCCCACAAATACAACATGAAGGATTCAATCCGCAAGTCATGGCGCATCATCCATGCGCCACCTACAGCTACAGCCATGTGGCATTCCCACGTACATGTGCATCCTACATATGCACGCATGAGCAGCCCAACCTGCTTATAAATAGAGGGATCATTTCCTTCTTACAGACACACACATAGAGGGACATACAGAGACGCACAGTCAAAGATAGACGTAACCAGAGCATCAGAGTTGTCACCCACAGAGATCGGAAGAGACACTCAACGTCTTCTTCCCCTCTACAAGCTCCGACATCCAGAGCATCCCAGACCTTCAGAAAACCAAAAACCGTCGTCAGATCGTCAACGGAGTCAACGCATTACCACTCGCTCCATCGATACAGGACCCAGATAAAAACAAAAGTGTACTCCTAGGACTACATTGAAGTCCTACATTGTAACACTGTTCTGTTTGTAATTGAAATTGCATTCAAAGATTTTAATGGCAAACAAGCTGGCGACCCTGCTGGGGACCTCTTTCTCCTCCGCTAAGAAAGCTGTGTCGCAATCTGACGACGTGAAGGTGGGCTCCTCCCACAAGATGCTGGTCCTACGCCTCAATCAACAGGCGTATGAGGAGGTCATCTCTGGAGGCAGCACAAGTCCTTCGAAGTGGCTGCCAAAGCTGAAGAAGACTCGCCAAGTCTGGGTGCGCAAGGTTGAAGCCCCTGGCACCATCAATGAAGGGGATGTGCCGATGCAGCCTACCCTTCCCGTTGACGTCCTAAGCAGCCAGGATGTGCCTGTGGGTGCAGCACATCTCTCGAGGAAACGTAGGGCTGACCACATTCTCCAACCATCTCCTTCTCAGATAAGAAAGATGCGTCGACGGAGCAGGGGCGCATCTAATGCCCTGCGCATGAACTCTGACGCGTCGCAGAAGGCTTCTATCTTTGACAGACTCACTCGCTGTCATGGCGAGAAGAATTTAGACTCTGAGTACTATGCATCCCAGAAGGATGGTACGAAGAAGTCTAAGGCACCACGGGCCATGTGCCTCAAACGTGTTATGCCAACAGCAAACAAGAAGCATGCGCTCACAATCATGCGCACCGCTGATGGCAAGCTATACAAAGTTGACTCGGGTGCTTCTGCGCCAGAAACGAGCCGACCCTCAAAGTCCTTGTCACACTTGGACGCATCTGCTGCGTTCGCAACCAAGTCGTGCAAGGCAAACTTTGTGGTCTTGAACCCCCACGTCTACATTGGTTGTGCGTCTGAGGCTGGTTCAAGCTACTCTAAATGTTGCTCCCCCACTATTGATCTGGGCGCATCTTTTACGCCGGATCAGGGGGTGCAAGATTCACTTGACCACCCCGGTGCTTGGCCTTGCCATACGCCTGATGGGGGTGTGAAGGTGGCACTCTCCTCTAACGATCTGCATAACGTGATCACTCACAAACGTCGATCAGTAGAGTCGACTGACAAGCACAATGCGCCCTTCACAGGGCACACCTGTGCTGTAGTCACCATCAACTGTTGTTGCAAGACAGCAGTCCCACCACAAAGGCAGTCTGTGTTCCAGTGGCTGCAATCATCAATACCCCTCCAACATCGCCTCGGGAAGAAGGTGTCTATTGAAGAGGAGCCAGAACTAAAGGTTGCTTCTTGCAACGTAATCTCTAACTCCTCATCAACCCGAAAGGCGACTGGCAACTCCTCGACCTTATCCTCATCCAAGAGCCAGTCGAGGAAAACCAAGACGACTGTCCCATCCTCAGGAGTGTTTGAAGGCACCCGGGGGAGAAAGAAGATCTCAGAGGAAGCTGGGGGTAGTCAAGCCCTTGTTGATCTTCATCCCGAAGATGAAGACATCCTCCAGAACAAAATTGGTGGTAGTCAGGCCCTTGTTGATTCTCCTCCCGAAGACGAAGATATCCTCCAGCGCATAACTGGGGGTAGCCAGGATGAAGCTCCAGGAGAAGCTCCTCTTCTACAAGAGAGCGAGGCTGAAAGCGAAGCTTCAACCGATCCATCCACTTCCAGTCACGTCATGACAGTATACATGATGGGAGGTGGTGATACAGAGTCAGATGCTCCACCAGCAGTCCTCGTTCAACGTATGGATACTTTGGAGGGGGGACTCAAAACCCTCTCTGCCTCCATGCAAACACTGACTCAAGCAGTGTTCGAGATACGGTCAGCTTTGGCCAGAGCACCTTCCACCAATCCGGACCCAGGAGTCAACGGGGAATCAAGTGTGCCCCTTCAATGGACATCCTTGAATACCGATTGCCGCGAAGCACCACGGGTATCAGAACCTTCGAATGTACAACTCCAGACTGTACCGCCTTCTCTGACTCCCAGCTCCACGAAAGACGTGGTTGAGATGATCAGGGAGTTGCGAGAGCGCTTCTAGTCAAAGAATAGATGGGAGGAGCGCCAAAAGATGGGGATCCCACAACCATACCCCCTCGAATGGAACAAAGTGGTTTATCCTCCCAAGTATAAATCGCAAACATTGACGCCATACGACGGAAAGGACTCCCCACACCGTTATCTGACGTACTTCCAGTCTCAAACGGGACATCTCCCGAAGGAAGACGCACTACTCACCAGCCTGTTTGTTGGGGCATTGAAAGGAGTGGCTTACGACTGGTACTGCAGTCTCCCTGACAACTCCATATCCTCCTTTGATGACTTGACACGTCTCTTCCTCGATCGTTTCTACGACGGAGGGAAAGACATGACAATGGCTTCTCTTATAGAGGTACGTCAAAAGGAGAAAGAGACGGTTCGAGCATTCATCGAACGTTTCCGACAAGCCTGCTTCAGACTGCCCTCGGGTATGCCAGAACATGCACTCCTCTCCTCCTGCAGCATGAACATGCTTCTTGTGGTTAAGCTCTGGCTCAACTCCACTTCTCCTCCCGATTGGAGTTCATTGATTATTGAAGTCGAAGCCGCTGAAAAGAAGGCATGCAATGCTCACCTTCTGGGAGTCAGTTTCTCTGTCTTTGTAGACAAGGGAAAACAGCCTGATGCCAGCAACCCTGGACGCGAGACAAAAGGGAAGCAGACAATGACTGTTAATGCCTCTAAAGGCGCACAAGCACCTACTCAGAAGCCTCCGCTTGCACCGAGACCAAAGGAGGTCTATTCTTTCAACGATGAAGCTCTTCGAGATATTGAAGCAGGGTGATAAGATCAAATTACCGGACCCAAAGCGTCCCGACGAGGTTGGAAGAGTTGACAATCCGAGGTACTGTCACTACCATCGGTTTGTCGGACATCCAACTCAGGACTGCTACGTCCTCAAGAACTACATCCAGCACATGATCAATGCGAATGCCATCTCTGTTGATTACGAGGAGAAGACAGTCTCGGCCAACCTGGTGTTGCTCCAATTCGGCACCTTGCCGCCAACCACAGCACAAGATGGCATCGTCCCCATCCCAAAGGCGACAATGGAGGTGGTCAATCTACCACCTACCCGTGACAACGTGAGTGGACTCATCCCACTCACCACATCTCGGGAAGAGATCTTATGGGTTCACCCAGATCTCGTCTCCGAAGTTACTCAACCGGGGGTACGCTCTACCTCCAAAACTAAGGGCAAGAAGATCAAGTCTTGCTGCATGATCTCTTCCTCCCCGGAAGAGGCACTCCATGTACAAATGCGTTCGCAGCTGAACGTCCAACCCGACGAAGCTGCCGTCGAGGTGGTGCCTCCCTACACTGCCCCTGCTGTCCAGGAAGAGAGCCCATCCAGACCTCCAGCCGCCAATAAATAGAAGCATTTAGAGGCCCGTTTCGACAAGCCTTTGTGAAGGAAAAATGCTTCGAGGCTAGCCAAGCCCCACAACTTCGACATACTGGCACAACTTGCCGGTACTCCAGCCCGCTTTTCTCTGTTTGAGCTTTTTCGTCTTTCCAAAGACACCCGCGAAGCTCTCTGTGAAGCCTTGAAGGATGCTGAAGTCCTTCATCAGTCAGGTCAAACAGCCTGAGGATATCCCGACCACATGTGCGCACTGCCATTGTGCGGATGAGGTCATCCCCAACATAACCTTTACCCAACAAGACATGCTATTCAAGCACAACCGGCACAACAGGCCACTGTACTACACAGGGTATGTAGGCTCCGTCAAGGTGAAGCAGATTCAGATTGATCCAGGGTCTTCCCTCAGCATCATTCCTAGGACTCTGCTCTCAATACTAGGGATCCCGATGTACCGTCTGGCGCCTTCCAACACTACAATCAGCGGTTTCAATGCCAGCAAAAGTGAACCGTTGGGCAAAATGCGGCTGAAATGTCATATCGGTAACCTCCGAACCGAAGTGACTTGCTGTGTCATGGACGCCGACGTCAATTACAACCTCCTGCTGGGTCGCCCGTGGTTGCACGAGTACATGGTGGTGCCATCTATACTCCACCAATGTATGAAGTACGTGTCTACTAACGACATCATTCGGACAGAGTTCGCGGACATCGACCCTTTCAAAGGGGTCGAAGCCTACTTCACCGATGCTCGCTTATATAAGTCTCTCGATGAAGGGGAAGCCAATGATGCTAATGACGAAGCAAAAACGACGGCGGAGCCGAACATAGAGCCAGAGATGATTCCCGACGCTCCATTGAAAATTCGACTCAAAGGGAAACTGCCGCAGATGCTGCCTCCCATGGCAATCAAACTGCCTCGAAAAGTACTGACTTCTCTAGGTAGAACACCCACTTAATCTCCCTTGAAGATATGACTCAAGGGAAAACCACCTCAAACATCGGCTCCCCTGGTGGAAAAACTACCGGAGAAGGCACCTGTCATCGAAGGCGCAGTTGAGACACCCCTGAAGGTGTGTCTTAAAGGCAAGCCTCCGCAATCGTCCACTTCACTCAAGCTACAAGAGAAGGCCCACATAGCCCTCTCGGACCCTAAGGTCAAATCTATGGTGGGCTCTCCCGAACCAGCCCTAGTGCTCACAGATGAAGAGTTAGGGGAATACATATCTGCTGATATAGATGCACCTTCTCTTGACAATGTAATCCCGCAGGACAAAATCTCGTGTTTTATCAATTATAGAGTGTCTTTCAATTATTCTAGTCTTCCACATTGGAATGCCATATATACATTAGATAACGCTCCATGGTCGTTACAAACACAAATAACGACCGTCAATCATGTAAATCGAGTAGTCCCATCCCAAGGAGTCTGTTTTATAGTCCCACCGCGGAATCGAGATGAAGAACCTATCATCTTTGGCAAAGTAGAGCGTCATCAAGACCTCCCGCCACTCGAGCCAGAACCAGATACCGGTAGAATACAAGCCTATCGGTACACGGACAAGGCAAAGTACCTCATCCAAAAGATGGGTTACGATCTGAAAAGCAACAAGGGCCTGAACTACGGCAAGGGTCGACGTCTTCCTCTCCGGCTCCCAACGCCTAAAGAAAAGCCGCAGGACTACTATCATCGTACTCGACGAGGGGTGGGCTATGTCACGCCGCCGGCAACTCCAGAGAGTTCGGAGGCAGAAGAAGTGAAACATTCTCATTCGTCCAAAACATCAACTTGGGATTCCGATACCAGTATCGGCTCAGTCTTCAGAAAGGTGCTATCAGTCAACATGACATCTGCACGATCTCAAGAGGATGAAGGCAATGACGAAATGCCAGAATTCTTTGAGAAAGAACTTTGGACTCAACACCTAGGAGCGCAGTGGGAGTCTCGTTTTGAATTACGCGAACCCCCTACTGAAGACGAGAACAGATCGATCTTGGGAATGGATCCCCTTCCAAACCCATCTTCATCAACAAGAGTCTAAAGGGAACAGATCGAGAGTCTTTAGTCCAACTGGCCAAAGAATATATCGACGTCTTCGCCTGGAGCTACGAAGACATGCCGGGACTTGATCCCCAGATCGCGATGCATAGACTTAACATCTTACCTGATGCTAAGCCTATAAAGCAATAACAACGACGCTTTCGTCCCGACATCATGAACGCTATCGATCAAGAGGTGGACAAACTCCTGAGCAGCGGGTTTATTCGTGAAGAGCAACATTCGGACTGGGTGGCCAATGTCGTCCCTGTCACCAAGAAGAATGGGAAGATACGAGTCTGTATCGACTTCAGGGATCTCAATACTGCTTGCCCGAAAGACAAATTTCTGCTTCCAATCACTGACGTGATGATCGACAGTATATGTGGCTTCGAACGCATGTCTTTTATGGACGGGTATTTGGGCTACAACCAGATCAAAATGTTCCCCGATGACGCAAAACACACGTCATTCAGGACTCCGAAGGGGGTTTTCTGCTACACAGTGATGCCCTTTGGCTTGAAGAACGCTGGTGCTACATACCAACGAGCTATGAGTACCATCTTTCGTCAACATCTGCGCAAAATAGTTGAATGCTATGTTGATGATATCGCAGTCAAGAACCGTCTCAAAGGTGATCACCTACGAGACCTAAAGACAGTCTTCGATCTCATGCGAGCGCATCAACTCAAGATGAACCCCACTAAATCCTTCCTTAGGGTTTCCAGCAGAAAGTTCTTGGGCTTCATTATCACGGCAAAAGGCATTTATGTCGACCTCGAGAAGATCAAAGTCATCCTTGACATGGACCCTCCGAAGAACCTTCGGGAACTTCGAGGCCTGCAGGGGCATCTGGCATACATCCGAAGGTTTATAGCGAACCTTTCTGGAAAATGCCAACCCTTCACCCAGCTCATGAAGAAAGGAGTCTCCTATATCTGGACAGAAGAATGCCAGAAAGCTTTCGATGATATCAAAGCTTACCTGACGAGCCCGCCAGTCCTGGTAGCACCCGTCGCAGGCAAACCATTTTTCCTCTACGTCCATGCCATGGATCATTCCTTCGGCACTTTGTTGGCTCAGAACAACGATGCAGGCTACGAGCAAGCTATCTACTACCTCAGTAGGACACTGATCGGGGCCGAACACCAGTACAACCCCATTGAAAATGAGTGTTTGGCTTTGGTGTTCGCCATCCAGAAGACTTGTCATTATATTTCGGGCCAAAGAATTCATGTCATCTCCCGAGTCAATCCACTAAGGGTTCTCATGACGAAGCCAGGATCTTTGAACTCCCGACTAGCTACATGGGCAATCCTATTGACGCCGTACAACATGGTGTTCGTTCCACAAAAAGCCATCAAGGGTCAAGCTCTAGCCGACTTTTTATCCGCGTACCCCATCCTAGAGTCCTCCAGTCTCTATGAAGACATCCCGGATGAGGTCCAAGAATCAAACGTCACCGAAGAAAACTCCATCTGGCAGGTGTTTTTCGATGGTGCCTCAAGAATAGGCCCCAAAGGACAAATCATCGCCGAAGTGGGGGTAGTCTTAGTCTCCCCCGATCAGCTGGTCATCCAGCTTGCTTACTCCCTTTCAAAGCCATGCTCCAACAATGTTACCGAGTACAGCACTCTCATCATGGGACTCCAGCTGGCGCAACAGCTGGGGGTGGATCATCTGGAAGCTTGCGGTGACTCAAAACTCGTTGTTAATCAAATCCGATGGCAGTACGAAGTTCGCCATGAAGATCTGGTTCCTTACCATGAAGCTGTATTGAATATTATTTCGACCTTCACCAAGTTCTTCATAGAACACGTACCTCGGTTACAAAACCTGGAGGCTGACGCTCTGGCCGGCCTCGCAGCTTCATTAGCAGCACCCCTCGGGACTCAACACTACGTCACGGTAGTTGGTCGAGACTTGGTCTGTCCTAAAAACAACCTATGCTCACAAATGGCCCATACCATGACGATAAGTGCCGGTGTTAATGTCGAGACTGGAGGTTCCCGTTCATCGACTTTGCTGTCTATAGAATTCTCCCAGAAGACCCGAAAGAAGTCGTCTCGGTTAGAAGGCGTTCCCTTCGATTTTACTATGATACAGCTACTAAAACGCTGTACCGACGTTCCTACGATGGACTTCTCCTTTGATGTCTATCCAACAAAGAAGCAGTCGAAGCCCTTCGGGAAGCTCATGACGGGACTTGTAGGGCTCATCAACCTGGCCCTAAGTTGTAGGATCGACTGCGACGCATGGGTTACTACTGGCCAACCATGGCAGCCGACGCCGTCGACTGTGCTAAAAAGTGCCATGCTTGCCAGCTTTACGTCGACTTTATCCATACGCCGTCGGAAACACTACATCCTACGGTCGCCTCCTGGCCCTTTGAAGCTTGGGGCATGGATATTGTAGGACCTATCACCCCCCTTCATCGAGGGGACACTGCTTCATCCTAGCCATCATCGACTACTTCTCCAAATGGGCAGAAGTAGTTCCGTTGACGGAAGTGAAAAGCTCCAGGGTGATCAGCTTCATCAAGCATCATGTCATCTACCGTTTCGAGATACCCCGTAGGATTATCCACGACAATGGTCCACAGTTCATCAGCCATGTTTTTAGCAGATTCTGTGACAAGAATCGAATTCAGAACGTGGCATCAACCGCCTACAATCCGGCAGCGAACGGATTAGCCGAGGCATTTAACAAGACCATCGTCAGGTTACTCAAGAAGGTCATGTCATCCAACAAATGCGACTGGGACAAAAAGCTCGACGAATACCTTTGGGCCTACCGCACAACGGTATGGACTCCTACGGGCAACACACCATTCTCCTTAGTCTACAGGAGCGAAGCGGTACTGCCTCTTGAGATCCAGATACCCTCCCTCCGTGTAGCAATCACAAATCAATTGACAGAAGAAGACAATCAGCATCGTCGTCTGCGAGAATTGGAGGCACTTGACGAAAAGCGTCTCCTAGCTCAGCAGCGCATTGAACTTTATCAAGCCCGTATATCACAGGCTTTTAACAAATAGGTCAAGCAGAGGACTTTCCAAGTAGGCGACCAGGTCCTGGCAGTTAGGAGGCCGATGGTGTTGACTCATAAAATACCAGGAAAGTTCGAGCCCAAGTGGGAGGGACCTTTGTAGCCTCCCTTCACGAAAAAATTTTTAAAAATATTTTTATTTATTTATTTGATTTAAATAATGGTTTTCAGATTTTTTTTGATAAATAATTATTTAGTTTATTATTACGGTAGATGATTTTAGTCATTATTAGGAATTGAGTACAAGATGATTAGAAATTATGGCATGGATAGTGTAGTGACGTGCTTTGACTAGTGTATTAGCCATGCCAAGGAAGGCCAAGCCATAGCGATGCCCCAACTAGGAAAATCAGGCTAAGTTGTGACATGACCATTATAAATAGTTTAATTATTTATATTTAATATTATTTGACATTAGGAGACCAGGTTGTACCAAACCAGCCCGGACTGGACCCGAACTGAGCTCAAGCCCATGTAGTCAGGCGAGACGTCCAATGACATACGTGTTGACGTATTTTGTAAGATGGTGTTGTATTCCATTTTAATAAACTGAGGAATATGTCTAAGTATTCGTATGTAAATATTATAAATATTATTATTAGTGATATTCAATAATAATTGTATATAAATAGGTCCTTGTACATTTTTGGGATAATTAGACTGTGCATGATGGTATATACGCCATTATTGGTTTATGAAATTTCATTATTATTATTATTTTATTGAGAATATTATTATATAATATAATATTATTATTGGTTAAATTATTTTCGTCAAATATATATTATAGTATATGTGTTCCTACGTATGTAGGTAGGCCCTACACTAGGTGGTAAAAGTATTGAGGTTTATTTGGATTTATGAGGATTATCTAATAATTATATATGTGTGTATGGGTATATATATATATATTTTTTTTTTTTTGTGTATGGGTATATATATATATATATATATATATATATATATATATATATATATATATATATATATATATATATATATATATATATTTATATATATATATATATATATATATATATATATATATATATATATATATATATATAAATATATATATATATATATAAAATAAAATAAAAAAAAAAAAAAAAAAAATATATATATATATATATATATATATATATATATATATATATATATATATATATATATATATATATATATGTGTGTGTGTGTGTGTGTGTGTGTGTGTGTATGGGTATATATATATATATATAATAAAATATATATATATATATATATATATATATATATAATAATTATATATGTGTGTATGGGTATATATACATAAATAAATATATGTATGCATGTATGTGTATGTTTATTATAAATATATATTGTATACGTGCGTATGTATATGTATATATAAATATATAATATATATGTGTGTACGTATATACATATGTATATATATACATAGGTACATGTATATATGTAGATAATTATTTATGCTAATAAGAAAGGAATATAAAACAAAGAAAACCCAATTAAAGAAAACTAAGCCGGCCCAACCATCTCAACTCGAGCCCGGAACCAATTCTCCCAGGCCCAACTCCGACAGCCGAGCTTTCCAGCATAGAGAAGACCCGAGCCCACAGCAAATGAGCAGGCCTGAACCTGACCCCCTGTTCTCAGCAGCCACGTTATATAGAGTCGAGCGGGAGGGAGAGAAGAACTCATTGAAACCCTAAACTAATCGCGCGCCACCCCTCCTCCTGACCTGGGCGGCCATCCCGCACTCGCAGCACCTCCGCGTGCGGCCAGCCCCGTCGGTCAGGACCGCGCGCACGCAGCGGGCACGCACAGTAGCAGCGCAACAGTAACAACGACGGGCCGACTTCGCAGCAAGTTTGCTGTTTCCTCGCTCGATCATTCTTCGAGCCATCTTCTCCGATTTGTTCACAACCTATAGGGCTATAAACCCTTTTAATTAGTTTAAATATAGAAGCTTCGGATCGCTCGAAAATCTGATGCAAAAATCGACAAAAATCATTTTGTAAACAGGGGATTTTATCGTTCGAATACCTATTTTGGGAGACTGTTTCTAGTCGATCCATTGTCGATTAAGGCAACCCCCTGAATAGCCTTCTATACAACATATAGGAGATCACAAACTACTTTTTAGATTTGAATTTTGTTAATTATTCGCAGAGAAATCACTTCCTAAAAATCAAGAAAAACCTTTGGAAAACAGTTTAGAAAATCTAAAATCTCTTCGATACGACGTACGTCCCGCCAAACCGGGCGACGTGGTCGCGAACCGAAAGCATCGAAAGGTGCGTAACGGCTTCGTGGTCGTGTGGACTTTGACGGAATTCAAATTGGTCGCGTGTGCGCGACGAATTTGATGCATATCCGTCGAAATTCACCGTATCGACCACTTTGTAAATTCTACAATTACTTTGTGCACGCTCATCAGATCAAGACGAAACTTGTGCCAACATGACCGTATCATTTTTCTGGTCCTGTATGCCAAGTTTGGTCCAATTCTGAGACAGTTGATAAAATTGCCGTTTTGTGGGCCCCACGGTCCGACTCAATAGGCGATTTTGTGCACTGTCCGCCAGAATCCAACTCTGGACATACGGTTAGGTTCGTATCGGAAAATTGGATCCGTAGACATGTAGTTTGATAACTTTAGAGACCATTGACTCTGACACGCTTTTTGGTACAAAGCGGGTCCAACGGCGGATATCGTTTTTGCCCGAAATTACCGTTTTGCTCCTGTGTCCATAATTGGACTTAAGGACAGGCAATCCTAGCTAATTTGACTATTCTGAGAACATTGGTACTGTTTATTTCAGCATCTGGAGACTTCTGCATGTGTTCACTGATTGTGGCTCATTGAGTGGTATATTGTTATTGGTTTCACCAGCTAAGGACCTCAGGCAAGTGCACTTTCTGATTGCTTTCGATTCATAGTAGTCTTTTCATTTCATGTCTATACATATATCTTGCTGCTTGTTGACACGTTCGTCACACGGAGTATTCGGGAGGAGAAATATCTTAGTAGACATGTGAACTACCCGGAACTATCCCATGAGTCTATTCTTGAATAATAGCCGCTGCACACGACACGTGCAGTGTGCCGGATTTACCCCTAGACGTTCACATGTCGAAATGGATATTTCACACCACATAGGTAGATGTCTTTTATTTTTCCTTTACTTCTCTATCGTGCTATGTCATCAGTTATCTTCCAGTTTTTATCTCTCATATGTTATTTTCATGTCTTTTTAATTCTATTGTGTTTTTGTATTGCCATCGATTTGTGTACTTGTTCCATTCCTGACTGGAAACTAACATTTTTTAGGTTTAGCCACGATCACTCTTAACATTGGAAAGACTAGGGTATGCTGAGGTCAACCTACAAATAGATAGCAGTTGTATCAATTTCATTAATTGTAAAATCTTGTATTTTCTTCAAATATAAATGTTGTAACTGTTGTAATAAATTTAGAAATGTGAATATGCAGGAAATGTTAATTCTTGAGCATTTATTTCTTGCGGGCTTGACAACGTTCTACCGCCGACTCTGCGGCGTAGGCTGGCTTGGACACGTCTCGTATCCGGAAAAGCGGGTGCGAGTCGTGACAAGTTTTTGTGGTGGCCCATGCAGGTCAGTTTTCGCAAAAGAATGCGAACTCGTGACAGTACTTAAGTTAGTCGTACCATTGCGACCTGCGCTAAGGAAATTCTCATTCAAAATTAGGATTAAAATGATTTAGGAGGATAACTAGGATCAGGATCCCTATTATTTTGACTAATTGGGTAGTTAAGATTGTCTGATAAGTCATGCCACTTAGATTCAGAATTGTTAAATTTTGGTAGCTTGTCAGATCTTTACAGAAATACTATTACTCTTGATATGATGACATGATCCAATGTGGGTATACTATTCACTTGGTAAATTAGGCTTACCTAGAATTAAGGCTTTGATTTTGATAAACTGTTTAATTTTCTTTTGCTTTATTAGATATAAATCTTATATCATAAGTTAGAATTGTTTATTTTAAATTCTCTTTTGCTGTAAGGAGTTAGTTTAAAATTTCTGATTATGTTATTCGTGTACGAATCTTGAGTTAGATTTTGATTCTCACAAAACTCGAACTACTTGTGCCCTTTCAAAAAATCTCTCCTACTTATATTTTGACTATCTTGACCAATGCTGCTATTACAGCCTAGTTTTTGCAAGCTTACTCTTTTATCGAGCTTGATTCAAGACATATGTTTATTGGGGACGCCCGCTAACATATTGTCTAATCAGAATCATTGTATTACGGTCTGATCAACCATGATGCATTTGATTCGCTCTTCATCTAATTACCCTACGTGGATTGAGATGTAGATGTCTCTAGGATCTCATCCGCAACTGCTTTGACAATTCCCCTTGAATTATACATTCGCCTTTGAATCACGTAATTGTATTCGGTGACATCTCTTGAACTTTTCATTGTTTTTGTCTTTCACTGATTGGAAAGACGAAAGCTCGTAATTGATAAATAGATACCGAGTATCCCCATGGCTATGATGGTTGTATACGCAAGTGCAGCTACCATCGGCCAGCCTTGTGCCTGGAACCTTGCCTTGAGTTACTCGTCCTCCCTTCGACACCAAACCTACTATCTTGATCTTCTAGTCATAGGAGTCCGAGAATGATTAGGATCTTTTCCTTGACCAAATGCCAACTTAAGAGACTACCTATTCTCCAGAGACCAAAGGTTGTGAGACTCTAATCATTTGTTTGAAGCTTGCTTCAACTAGAACCCTTGCGACAATAGTCTAGCAGGTTTGACCCCAATAGAAATTTACGACTCAGTTGTTAGAAATTCCTCCATATTATGTGCCTTAGAGTTGGTTATCCCGTCTATAACTCTTGTACACTATGGGCGAGAGGATCATTCTATTTTATCGACCATGTGTCATTGTACACACTCGTTTTACCCATTTATGGAGGAACGATCCTTGAATTGACTTATATCTACTGTATCCTGTTACGCTGTGCCTTATTCTTTACTAACAAGAGTCGAGGTGCAATACCCGGACTTTGGAATCCTTCTAGCCTCATTATTCCTAAAACCATATCCTAGCTTCTAAGGTGGATAGACTGTAAGCCTTCTAAAAATTTTAGGATATACCAGGATTACCGAGTGATTAGAATAACTTCCATTAGGATGATGATTAGTGCCCTTGGACTCCCACTTTCCATTTAGATCATTTTTGTGTCCCCGGCCGTGTCATTAATATTCGGAGCACGAGGCCAACTGTTACCTTTCAACAAATTTTATATGCAAGACCTAGACGAGTCCACCTTCATCTAGGTATATCATGTCCTACTCAAACCCGTCCCCTTGTACTCTATTTTTGTGCTACGACTTTCGGGTTAAAAGGACTAGCTATAACCCTTACCACAATACCGGTATACTTCCTGACTTCCATTAGAGCCTCAACTCCGACTCAATTCCTTTGACCCAATATATGGTTGTGATCTACTTGAAGCCTACTACGCCCATGCCACTAGTGTGTCACCCAATTGAGGCCTCATGTGCTACTTAAACACAAGAGTCACCGAAGGCGTATTTTGGACTATAGAACTGAACTATTAGAAATCGGCCCTTGTACCTATTATGTAATCTCCACCCCTTAGAATGTGAATCCATTCGTAACCTTTATCCCATCTGCCTGGAAGTCGAGATACGATCTTGAATTGCATTTATGTTCCTTGCTCGTATGTTTAAATAACCACAGATAAGATCACAATCTTGATTTCTCAAATTCCGTTCTATTATGGAACCTTGTCTAGAGCTCCGAGAATGAAATTTTCGTATTATATGGATTGCAAGCCCTTCTAAGAAACAAGTGTCCTTCGATTTAACAGGTGACTAGACTAGAGTAGCCCCATCTAGCAAATAAGTCAATGGTCCGTAAACCTTTTTTCTGCCCGCATCATTGGAAACTCTCTACCGCTCTTGAGACTTCATATTTGCTCTCGATTATTCTTCCTTATCTTTCTGTCCTTCCTATTGAAGAGTGACGAATGGTCATACTTATTAGGATTTACCAATAATTCTTAGCTACTTGTATAAATTTGTTGCTTGTTAAATTTTGGGTTGTTTGATAAGTAAGGGAGGATTATATATACCGTATGCAGTGGATATCTGTTGGTAGGATCGTTAACAGCTAGTTAGAAGATTATAAGATTTTAATTTTGATGAGTAGCGTGACCAAAGGTGGGTAGAAGTCCTCAAGAATTCGTAGTTACGAAATGACTAGGAGGAGGATGTAAATTATTTGAGGAATTAAAATTTAGGAGATTAAGGTAATAATAGACTTTGAATTTTAAGGAATAATTATGAATTAGAATTTCGAGGACGAAATTATTTTAAGGTGGGTAGATTTGTAGCCTCCCTTCCCGAAAAAAATTTTAAAAATATTTTTATTTATTTATTTGATTTAAATAATGGTTTTCATATTTTTTTGATAAATAATTATTTAGTTTATTATTACGGTAGATGATTTTAGTCATTGTTAGGAATTGAGTACAAGATGATTAGAAATTATGGCATGGATAATGCAGTGACGTGCTTTGACTAGTATATTAGCCATGCCAAGGAAGGCCAAGCCATAGCGATGCCCCAACTAGGAAAACTAGGCTAAGTTGTGACATGACCATTATAATTAGTTTAATTATTTATATTTAATATTATTTGACATTAGGAGACCCAGTTGTACCAAACCAGCCCGGACTGGACCCGAACTGAGCTCAAGCCCATGTAGTCAGGCGAGACGTCCAATGACATACGTGTTGACATATTTTGTAAGATGGTGTTGTATTCCATTTTAATAAACTGAGGAATATTTCTAAGTATTTGTATGTAAATATTATAAATATTATTATTAATGATATTCAATAATAATTGTATATAAATAGGTCCTTATATATTTTGGGGATAATTAGACTGTGCATGATGGTATATACGCCATTATTGGTTTATGAAATTTCGTTATTATTATTATTTTATTGAGAATATTATTATATAATATAATATTATTATTGGTTAAATTATTTTTGTTAAATAAATATTATAGTATATGTGTTCCTACGTATGTAGGTAGGCCCTACACTAGGTGGTAAAAGTATTGAGGTTTATTTGGATTTATGAGGATTATCTAATAATTATATATGTGTGTATGGGTATATATATATATATATATATATATATATATATATATATATATATATATAATAATTATATATGTGTGTATGGGTATATATACATAAATAAATATATGTATGCATGTATGTGTATGTATATTATAAATATATATTGTATACGTGTGTATGTATATGTATATATAAATATATAATATATATGTGTGTACCTATATACATATGTATATATATACATAGGTACATGTATATATGTAGATAATTATTTATGCTAATAAGAAAGGAATATAAAACAAAGAAAACCCAATTAAAGAAAACTAAGCCGGCCCAACCATCTCAACTCGAGCCCGGGACCAATTCTTCCAGGCCTAACTCCCACAGCCGAGCTTTCCAGCATAGAGAAGACCCGAGCCCACAGCAAATGAGCAGGCCTGAACACGACCCCCTGTTCTCAGCAGCCACGTTATATAGAGTCGAGCGGGAGGGAGAGAAGAACTCATTGAAACCCTAAACTAATGGCGCGCCACCCCTCCTCCTGTCCTAGGCGGCCATCCCGCACTCGCAGCACCACCATGCGCGGCCAGCTCCGCCGGCCAGGACCGCGCGCGCGCAGCGGGCACGCACAGTTGCAGTGCAACAGTAACAATAACGGGCCGACTTCGCAGCAAGTTTGCCGTTTCCTCGCTCGATCATTCTTCAAGCCGTCTTCTCCGGTATGTTCACAACCTATAGGGCTATAAACCCTTTCAATTAGTTTAAATATGGAAGCTTCGAATCGCTCGAAAATCTGATGCAAAACTGGACAAAAATCATTTTGTAAACAGGAGATTTTATCGTTCGAATACCTATTTTGGGAGACTGTTTCTAGTCGATCCATCGCCGATTAAGGCAACCCCCTGAATAGCCTTCTAGACAACATATAGGAGATCACAACCTACTTTTTAGATTTGAATTTTGTTAATTATTCGCAGAGAAATCACTTCCTAAAAATCAAGAAAAACCTTTGGAAAACAGTTTAGAAAATCTAAAATCTCTTCGATACGACGTGCGTCCCGCCAAACCGGGCGACATGGTCGCGAACTGAAAGCATCGAAAGGTTCGTAACGGCTTTATGGTCGTGTGGGCTTTGGCGGAATTTAAATTGGTCGCGTGTGCGCGACGAATTTGATGCGTATCCGTCGAAATTCACCGTATCGGCCACTTTACAAATTCTCCAATTACTTTGTGCACGCTCATCAGATTGAGACGAAACTTATGCCAACAGGACTGTATCATTTTTCTGGTCCTGTATGCCAAGTTTGGTCCGATTCTGAGACAGTTGATAAAATTGCCGTTTTGCGGGCCCCACGGTCCGACTCAACGGGCGATTTTGTGCACGGCCCGCCGGAATCTAACTCTGGACATACGGTTGGGTTCATATCAGAAAACCGGATCCGTAGACATGTAGTTTGACGACTTTAGATACCATTGACTCTGGCATACTTTTCGGTGCAAAGCGGGTCCAACGGCGGATATCGTTTTTGCCCAAAATTACCGTTTTGCCCCTGTGTCCAGAATTGGACTTAAGAACAGACAATCCTAACTAATTTGACTATTCTGAGAAAGTTGGTACTGTTTATTTCAGCATCTGGAGACTTCTGCATGTGTTCACTGATTGTGGCTCATTGAGTGGTATATTGTTATTGGTTTCACCAGCTAAGGACCTCAGGCAAGTGCACTTTCTGATTGATTTCGATTCATAGTAGTCTTTTCATTTCATATCTATACATATATCTTGCTGCTTGTTGACACGCTCGTCACACGGAGTAGTCGGGAGGGGAAATATCTTAGTAGACATGTGAACTACCCAGAACTATCCCATGAGTCTATTCTTGAATAATAGCCGCTGCACACGACACGTGCAGTGTGCCGGATTTACCCCCTAGCCGTTCACATGTCGAAATAGATATTTCACACCACATAGGTAGATGTCTTTTATTTTTCCTTTACTTCTCTATCGTACTATGTCATCAGTTATCTACCAGTTTTTATCTCTCATATGTTATTTTCATGTCTTGTTAATTCTATTATTTTCTTGCATTACCGTCGGTTTGTGTACTTGTTCCATTCCTGACTGAAAACCAATATTTTTCAGGTTTAGCCGTGATCACTCTTAGCATTGGGAAGGCTTGGGTATGCTGAGGTCAACCTAGAAATAGATAGCAGTTGTATCAATTTTATTAATTGTAAAATCTTGTATTTTCTTCAAATATAAATGTTGTAACTGTTGTAATAAATTTAGAAATGTGAATGAGCAGCAAATATTATTTCTTGAGCATTTATTTCTTGCGGGCTTGACAGCGTTCTACCGTCGACTCTGCGGCGTAGGCTGGCTTGGACACGTCTTGTATCCGAAAAAACGGGTGCGGGTCGTGACCACCTTTTATCATAGAGACGGTATACTCAAACGGTGCTTACCGCCTTGCCTGACCGAATGGAGACTTGTTCATGATGCCCATCAACGGCAAGTTCCTAAAGAAGTACTACTCTTGACATCTTTCAGATATGTACTTCTATCTCTACCTAGCAAGGGAATCAGTGGACCTGATCATCAGAGCTCACCTACACCTCACTTTCATAAAATCTTATGCTTTCGGAACCCAGTTGTTCCATAGCATTCTATCTCCAGTAGAAGAACAAGCACGTCCACATTACCTCTGAGTTGCTCCTCTACACCATACAAAGCAGAATCTTACACTACATAAGATTATGCTACTTATCATGTTTACCACGTCCACATTACCTTTGAGTAAATATCTCGTACAAACAACCCCCGCGTTGCCGTACATCGATCGCAGAACTTCTATGTCTATATTACCTCTGAGTAGTTCTGCGTATCCCCCCAGAGTCACTCCTACCACGTCCATAACACCTCTGACTAGGAAGACCTCATCATTTGAACCCCATATTTGCCACGTCCACATTACCTCTGAGCAAACATGTCGGTTCTCTCAAACTTATTATCTGTACCTAAAAACCAAGGTGCACAAAAGATAATAGGTCCACACAAATTACTAATTCATGACAGCAAAAATGAACATACCACGAAATTCTTTATTTTTTATTACAGTAAAAGATTACATCCCCAGCAAAGTTGCCAAAATATAACAAAAAAAGAGACTACAATCCCTAAGCATCACTGGGATTGGCAGAAAGCTCTTCGACCCGACGCTTCAAGTCTTCAGTACGAGTCCCCACAGTTGCCAAGACTCAGCGTTTAGCTTCTTGACGCATCTCTTCCACAGTCTCAGGAGCAGTATCGTTCTCATACTTGGCGTCCAACTCTTGCCGTTGGTGAGTTAGAAAAAGAATATGGCGAGTAACAGCTGCTTCTTCCTCCTTGGACGATACGTGCTCAGCCTGGGCTCGCTCAGCATCTAACAAAAGTTGGGCCCGCTGGTCTTCAAGATGGCGAATCATGGCAGTGACCTCCGCTATACTAGCATCCAACGAGGTCCGTAACTCCACCTTCTCCTGCATAGACTATGATAGTCTCTCCACCGCAGCCTCAGCTTCGGCCACCTCGTGGTCCCAGACAGCCACCGTGGCCTGATAAGATGACTCGACTTCAGCTATCAATTTCTCCTTTTCTTCTTCTATCAGAGCAGAAAAGTCATTTCGCCGGATGCTCTGAAGTTCAGAAAGATGCTGGCCAAGCTCAGCCACCGACGCTTCTAGAATCTCGGCCATATGATCATGGCCCTGGTAGGAGCGTATCAGACCAATGTAAGGGAGCGCCATGGCTTTCGCCGTCACGAAACTCCCATTTGCATTCAGCACTGTCGATACACCTTTCTACAGCATCTTGTACACTGCCTCAACGGCAAACTTCACATATTCATCCGCCTCTGCCAACATTTGAGGTGTCATAGCAGGAGTTGGAGGAGCTACTCTGGACGGCGGACCTGAAGAAGACCCACCGACCTCAATCAGCGAGGCTGTAACCTCAACCTCAGCGGACCCTCCCTCGTTAGGGACTTGAACTTCGTCGCTAGCCCGAGGTGCCAAGAGGACGGGAGGAGCCGAATGGGGTGTCGATATCGTCCCCCAAGTAGGGGGAACAATAGAGGGTTCTTGCACCAGCAAACCCTTACCCTTTTCAAAACCAACGACGTCTGGAGTTTTACATGCAGTCAGCACAGGGCCATCCTCCTCTGACAAGGCAGCAGGATCAGCACCCAATTTTGGAGTTTGGGGTCTCCTTTTCAGCGTCTCCTACAAAAAAAAGCATATGTCACAAAAATGGTGAAACTAACCAAACTATGTGGGACGTCCTTACCTCCACAGGAGCTGATTCTGTTGACACCTACGGCGACATTGCTTTCCTCTGCCTCTTCGGCGCAGAAGGACCGGCCTATGTACTGGCACGTCTCTTCGGGCGATCAGCCGAGGGCTCTGCCTGAGTACCCTCCGAAGATACGGTAGGGTTATCTCGATAGCTAACCCCTAGCAGGCGGTACAATCGAGCCTTCGCCAATATATTCCCAGTTGCCTCCAATTGGGTGCCGACGATGAAACTGGTTTCCCTATCATATCCAGGGGAACGGTGTTCATCGCCCAATAAAATTTAGCGACTGAGAAAAGAATCGGCGGTTGTGGATTCAGAATTGGCATGGTAAAGCGAGCTCTGGTGCATCCGGCATTGTAGTAATGCCAAGCTCGTGCCCCGTCCAGCAGACTCCCAGTACACTCCAGGCTGGTACTGGGGTTCCCCAACATGGAACGTCCGTATGCAGCCATTTCCTCTGGTAGAAGCGGTGGAGGAATGCATCTCCGGCCACATGGTCTTCTTTCTGGCCCGGACTCATCACGTTGGGATGGTACAAAATCAACCACCCCATCAGATATTAAAACGGCAGTTCGACACGAGGAAAGTTGTCGTTCTTACCTCGTTCGTGAACCACGTCTCCTGCGAATTCTCGTAGACCTTGCAGCAGCTTGCATACCATCGCGGGGAGTAGAGCCAAGGGATGGCCAAAAACCAACTTCACAGCTGGCAGGATCAGGTTCCGGGTCACCCTCTCTACAGAGCCTGACCTGCCTGAAAAGACGTGATCCTAGAGCCAGATCATCAGATAAGCAGCCAACACTGCTTTGGACGACATTCGATGAATGAGGTGCCAAAAACAGCTATAGGAGCGCTCGTCTGATTCCTGGTTCACATTTTCCTGGGGACTCTTCTCATTTAGTCTGCTCATTTTCGAGAGCACCTTAGTACTGGAAAGAGCTGGCGGAGTCGTGAACTGAGAGGGATCCTCCTTGAAGACTCGCCATCATCTCCTCTTCTTTGTCCCCCAGGACTTGGAATTCTTTGTTAGTCGAGAAGTACTCCTCATAGGGTTCTGATCCCCAAGGAAGCTTGGACACCTCAGACATTTCATGAAGTGCAAGTCCTAGTTCCCCCACCAGAGTGAAGAAGGTCCCGGTCTGGGTATTAAACATCTCCAAGAGCGCAAGGAACATATGCATGCTGATGTCGACGCCCGCCTGGGTAGCACGGATAGCGGCAGTCAGCCCGATCCCCCTGAGTTCGGTTCGAAATTTCGTCAGAACCCAGAGTGTCAGCTTGTCCCATTTGGATACATAATGATACCAACCCTCTACTCGAAATTCACCCTTCGGGTACGACCGCTTCGATGACAGCATGCGATTCACGAAAGTCGAAGCACCAAAGGCGAAAGTATCAGCAGGGACGTCACAGTAAATACTCCCGGGACGTAGAGTTCGCCAGGTGAAGGAAGACCCTGCCCGTATGGCAACCAAAATATCCCTCTGATTCGAGGTAGCATCGATCCTGATGGTGCCCGCCACCGCTCCCCCCTGAGACGGGGTTAGCTCCCATGTCATCCTCCTCTTGGAAGCAAGACGACAGAAAGCTGTCAAAGGCCATTGACGCTCGAGCTGCTTCATGAACATGTGCACCCCTTTGGCTGAGAAGAACCAATCTTCCTTGATCCTCAACACCTTCGCTTCAGTAGAAGTAAGGCGATCCCCGAACAGGAACTCAGGCTTCAGGAAAGTCTCGTTACCAGGAACGACAGATTGCAGACTGCCACGCTCCATCATTCGTTGGAGGAACACATAATGTTATTCTCCGATTTGGGTCATTCCTTCGGGAGGCTGATCCAGCATGATGGCAGCTCGGGCAGGATTTATCACCTCCTCGTTATAATCAACTCCCATCTGACAAAGAGCAGCGTCCAGAAGTACTTCGTTCAAAAGTGGGACAGTCATCGAAACTGGCAATCAGGGAAAGATGACAAAGACTCAGATATGCTAAAGAAATTAAAAATAAAATTCAGAAGCGCACGCACTGAACCTGGGCTCAGGCGCATCTGAAAAGGAGCTTCAGCGCATCATCAGGACTCAAAGTCCATGCGCGTCATCAAGAAGCTTCAGCGCATCATCAGGACTCAAAGTCCATGCGCGTCAGCAAAGAGGCTTCAGTACATCATCAGGACTCGAAGTCCATGCGCTTCAGCAAAGAGGCTTCAGCACATCATCAAGACTCGTAGTCCATATGCGTCAGCTAGAGGCTTTAGCGCATCATCAGGACTCGAAGTCCATGCGCGTCAGCAAGAAGCTTCAGCACATCATCAAGACTCGAGGTCCATACACGTCAGCGTATGTGAGTCCTAAAAGATTTTTCCTCTCAAGGTACGGCAAAGAGTGACAAACCCACCAATCACCGCCGGCCGAACGTCGACGGGCGTCCTGGGACAGCATCAACATCGGCCTCTGCAGGTTCTTTTTCTTTGCCTCGCCCTCGGCCAGCACCACCGCGAGGAGTTTTGTGAGCCATATCGAAAAAAGAAGTTAGGGTTTTTGAGAAGAACTCTAAAGAAAAAGAAAGCAAAGTGAGGAAGAACTCTCTCTCTCCCTCCATTAGACGCCTATTTATAGGCTTGGGCATACGCGAGAACCGATGAAGAGTGACGTCAGCCACCGCTTGGAGTTCTGCAAAATAATAACTGCAAATAATCCAAAAAGATCATCATTAAATCTTTTTGTTTATTTCAAAGTGTTATCATTTACATTTAAAACTGAGAAGAGCGTGCGACTCACACTACAACAAAAAGACCTATTAATGACGCTTGATAAGTGGATTTCATGCCGGCTGATAAAGAAGCGTCATCAAAGTTCGAAATACCTTTTTTCTATGACGGTTTAGGCTAATTCTGGGCTTTATATAACGTTTATAAAACAAAGCGTTATTAATAATTTAGAGCGGTGGCAAACTTGTAATATTTTTTAAGTTTAATTGTTGATAAAATCCTTGCTATAGCCCGTCTCTCCTCCAAAACATTCTGGTCTTCTCCTTCTCCTCCTTTCTTCTCCCTCCTCTCCCCCAACTCCAAAACCCTAACCCTAGATCCAAAATCTTCGAGGAGGGCCTCACGCTCCTCGTCGCCCTCTAGGACAAGCTCGAGGCCGTCGCGCACGCGATCGACAAGAACGTGAAGGAGGAGCGTTAGGGTTCTGCTCGTCCTCTTCTCCACGCTCTCCCTCTCCTTCCTCCGGCGTCGTCGATGTCGTGGGTCCGCAACCTCCGCCGCTTCATCGGTTCCGGCATCGGCCTCGAATCTGAAGCCCTCATGGGTCAGTTCCTCTTCCTTACACCCTCCTCTCCTCTTCTTCTCCTTCCTTTCCCCCAACTCCAAAACCCTAACCCTAATTTTGAAGAAATTAAAAACCCTTTTATTCCCCATGCGACCCCGAAGTACACCTCCGCCGCGACCAAAAGGAATCTGGTTCTCTTTTTGGTCATTATTTTTGGGTTGGAAACAGAAAAAGTTTCTTCCTTTAGGTTAATTTGGGCTTGGTTTGTTCACGTTGGAATAAAATGGGTCTCCTTCAGAAGAAGAAAAAAGAATAGATCTAATATTGTTTGGTTTGGAACAAAAAAGATCTAATATTGTTTGGTTTGGAACAAAAAATGTTTCTTCCAGGGGATGTAATTTAAACTTGGTTTGATTCTATACTCATGTTGGAATAAGAATCTATTTTCTATTTGGGGTCATTTTTTTGGGTTGGGAACAGAAAAAGTTTCTTCCTTTTGTGTAATTTGGGGTACATGGCTTTCCAACTGCAGTGTTGTTGTACTAGCGGAGTTCTTGCTTGCTTTTTTGTAAAGCAGTTTATCAAGCAGAATCATATACTTAAAAAAAATCTCTTTATCATCTTTACCAAGATTCACATTGTGATAACTATCACGTATTGTTTGCAACTAGTGTTGATATTTCCATTTACCACCAAAAAAAGGCAGCTAGTGAGGACAGGAAAAGACAAAATCTGAAGTAGTATACGTTTACTATGTATCACTTACTGAGAAAATTTATGCTGAATTCACAGATCGCTATTTATATGTATTCTTTACAGCAAAAGATACATGCTTGTTCAATTGTCATATTTAAAATTGCTTTTTTTAAAAGTCAATTTCTCTCGAGGTACAATAGCAGTAAATGAACATCAATATGTAATTAAGCGAGTTGAGTTTGGCTTGTTCAAGCTTGAGCTTGGTTAAGGCTGGGCTCGTGAAATGTTCAAGCTTGAGCTTGAGTAGATGTATATACAAAAGTTTCTGAGTCTTTTTTAGTTTATATTTAGGAAGCAATTATGTGGTTAACCTTACTCCATCAAGCATCAGCTTTATTGAAGATATTTTCTTTATCAATCAGTAACAATCCTTTCAATAAAGCATCCATTTTCCCTACCTGTAAATACAATCAGACCAACTTTCTCACACAGGCAAAACCTAAACACACAAACCAATCATTCTCAAATCCAACACAGAAATAATGCTGAAACAGAGTCATCAACTGAAAAATTAAAACTTGCACAAGTCTTAGTTCATCAGTAGGGAGTCTATGTTCTTGCTCAGCTCCTCCAGCTTCTTCATCCTCAATCTTTCGCTCTCTGTCACTAGCTACATAAAAGAAACATGTACAAAAATTAAGGCAAAAAAAATCAGTTTATTTCTGAACTAAATATAGTGCTCCAATTTTATTTTTTTTGTTCCTACCTCTATTAGTTTGTTCACCAGTTGAGTTTTCAAATTGTTCTTCTCATTGAATGCCTCAAGAGCTTCTTTGTATTCCTTCTCCTTCATTGGCAACAGATGGGGGTTACAATCATTTTATAGCTGCATGAAAATTCACTTGTATTTCTGAAATTCACTTGTAGGGAGTCCTGATAGAAAGGAAGGAATCATTACTGGAGCTCAGACACCATAGACCAAGGGTTCATGAGGTAAGCATTAAAATTAAGAGTTTTTTCTTCTAATTCTCACATTTTGGACATGGATATATTTGCATTACAGAGTAAAAGAAGAAATTGCATATTATATTATAATTGGGTGAAGACTGGGACTTTTATGTGGTATCAATAGATAAAGCTTTTTCTGATATGATACAAGTGTTAGCAAGCATTTTGGCTTCTTCCAGATTGGTAAATAGTTTCTGTCATAGTATCAAATAGTTTCTTGAATATGAATCATTTCACTCTTTGGCAATGAGTACATTGAAGAAGATGGCTCTACCGGTAAGTATTTTACTTCTCTCTAAGTATGTGTAGCTTGACTTCTGGAACAGTTAGTAAGTTTTCTCCTAAGCAAACATCTTTTCTGGAAAGAATTTAGCTGTAGTGATTATTAATTCTTTTGTGGTCAAGTATCCAATAAATTTGATTGTTCAAACTTAAGAAAAAAAATTAGTAGTTCTAATTCTACCTTTAGTTAAAATAAAATTTAAGAAGATGAGGTTTAAAGCATAAACCATTGATATATCGTTTTTAATGCCTTAGTCATTGAAGTTTTTGAAGATTAGCTCATAGAGCTCTCTCTATTTTCAAATTTGTAAGTTGGTGTTATCTTAATGTGTTGATAATACTTGTTATAGATGTATGGTGGAATTGTAGCTGACTAGTATTAATTTTCTTTCTCAGGTGCACATGACGATGCAACTATTATTACAGTGGTGGGATTTGCTACACGTAATGTTGACACTTTTGATGTGCTCAAGTTGAAGCCAAAGTACTTGTTTTGAGGATTCATTTAAGTAGTAGTTGTAAATATATGTATTTGGATACCCTATTTTGAGATAATGTAATGAAGATGGTGATATAACATTTCGATGTTTTCTTGTGAATATAATTCAAAGTTGTTGTTTTAAAATTGAATTGAGAAGTTTTTGGAAAGTAATATATAATGTGCAGTATTGAGTGTTATAAATGTGATGAGTTCAGTAATATAAGTGTTATAAATGTGCTGCATTGAGCTTATACATATTATCTATTCATGACATTTTAAAATTGTTCTGAATTGTGCACTATATATTAACTATTCATAACGCTTTTATAGAAACTATTCATGACGGTTATTTTATGATGCTTTTAAAAAATATTTATAACACCCGTTTTCATAACGATTGCTGTAGAAAAAAAAGCATCATGGTTCGTCATTAATGACGCTTTTTAGCCGTCATTAAAAGGGTTTTTTGTTGTAGTGTCAGCACAGATGTGCGGAGCAATCATGCGCCCCGAACAGTCATGCACCCCCATTGAAGACACTACCATGCTTCTTATTCAAAGTATTCCAAAACTTGACGAAAAGTTTTGAAAACTTTGAAGGGGGTCTTGTAGAAGCATGGAATTTCAGGCGCATCTATAGGCCAGAATTCCTATGCGCTTAACACAACATGCGTCGGGAAGCTCAAACGAAGTACTTGGCACAACAAAAGACAGTAAAAGTATAGACATCAAAAGAGGATTTTTATTTCATATAAAAGTCTATTACATGTCTAAAAGAAAGGCTTTACAAAGGAGAACTTCTAAAAAAAAGATCCTAAGACTACAGCCAGGCGCAGCAAACTGCCATGCGCCCCATTCCAGGCACATCGTCAGACATGCACGTCTCTTCAGCGTCTCAGTTATGCGCATTACGAAATCTCGTCGTATGCGCTCTGCTTCGACCCGATCAAGTGCTTCGGCTAAAGGAGCAGCTTTGAGCATAACAAGAGCAGGTGATCAACCCCACTCTAGCAGGAGGAAGAGCTCTCCAAAGCCCAAGGAAGAGGAGAGCACCGCAATTCCGATCTGCAGCTCTTTCGGCATAACGGAGACGGGACTCGAGCATCCCGATCTTTGGATGCAACAGGCACCTTCGGCCTGCGTTGGGAGCCCACAATCCCGACTTTTGGATGTAACAGTCACCTTCACGAGTGCATACGAAGACGACTCGACGCATCTTCACCCTGGGGAGCATCTTGGCAACAAAATTTACTCGGGCAAAGGAATTCATCTTCGTCGAGAAGTCAAGGGAGAGACACCAAAACTCTCTTAAATTGTTGCTATTTATAGGCCAGGGCAAATCAAACCCATGCGCCAAGTGGCAACCTTCCCGAAGTTAATGTAATGAACTTGCATTTACGATGATGAATTTGCCTCTTTGAATTCAGCCAAGTCAAAATGGCTATTTAAAGCACTCGAAGAACTCAACAGTCGGACTAATAAATATGCATCATGAAAACAGATGCGCCGGTCGGACCGTGCATCATGCAGACGCGCCTATCAGCACCAAGCGTCTCATAAGGATGCACCCTAAGCGTCTCCATACGCCTAGTGGAACGCAGATCAATGTGCCCATTCAAAGGCCCATCACCCGTTAAGAACATTAAATACTGAAGTCTGACACGACAGCAGCCATGCCTCGATGACAGAGCAGCAACAGCTTTTACAGAAAACGAAGCGCCGCTGACGTCGGTGTCATCATTACTCTCCTCTGGCGGTTACAAGCCACGTGGTCGATCGATCATTCGTATGCGCCTCCGCAGTCATGCGCCCGAAGACTCGCATGCGCCTCAAAAGCCGTGCGCCCAGACCGGTTCATGACTCCTGAAGGTTATGAGCCAAAGTCTTCTCATGCGCCCAATCCCAGGTACATCCTGTCAGATCACTCTCTACCAAATCCAAGATCTTTAAGCTACGGACATGCGCCACGTGTCCTTTGACTCAGTTGAGCCTTTAAAGGGGTGCTAACCACCCAAGATCTCAACAACCGAAAGATCCTCTCCACTGCTATATGCCAGCCCACAAATACAGCATGAAGGATTCAACCCATAAGTCATGGCGCATCATCCATGCGCCACCCGTAGCTCCATCCATGTGGTGTTTCCACGTACAGGCGCATCCTACATATGCGCGCATGAGCAGCCCAACCTGCTTATAAATAGAGGGATCATTTCCTTCTTACAAACACATACAGAGAGAGACATACAGAGACGCACAGTCAAAGACAAATGTAACCAGAGCATCAGAGTTATCACCGACAGAGATCGAAAGAGACACTCAACGTCTTCTTCCCCTCTGCAAGCTCCGACATCCATAGCAACCCAGACCTTCAGAGAACCGAAAATCGTCGTCAGATCGTCAACGGAGTCAACGCATTACCACTCGCTCCATCGACACAGGACCCAGATAAAAACAAAAGTGTACTCCTAGGACTACATCGAAGTCCTACATTGTAATACTGTTCTGTTTGTAATTGAAATTGCATTCAAAGATTTAATGGCAAACTAAGGGTGGTAGCCAAATTAGCACTTTCAGTTTTATCTTGCTTCAACCTCTCTTCTTCTTGTACACAGTACGAAATGAGCTCATTTAGAGTCCATTTTTCCTTTTGGCGGTTGTAACTGACCTTAAACTGATTATACTGTATAGAAAGTGAGAGCAATACCAAATAAACGGGCAAGTCATCCGATAGGTCGAGCTTAAGTATCTTAAGTTTTGAAGCAATATGAGACATCTCCATGATGTACTCCCTTATGTTACCTATGCCTTTTTACTTCATGGTAACCAAGCGCAACAAAAGTGTGCTTATTTCTGCCTTATCATTCTTTGTAAATCGTTTCTCGATTTCAGCAAGGAATTATTTGGCATTAGTATCCTCATCAGATATTACACCCCTGAATGCCTCTGAAATACCGCGCTTTATGATCATTAGACTCATGCGGTTTGAGCGTTCCCACTTCTCAAAGTTTGCTCTGTCACCAGATGAACTGTCATCCTTAGGAGTAGTAGGACGCTCAATACTAAGTGCAAGGTCTAGATCCATACAGCCAAGAACAATATAAATATTCTCTTTCCAGTCCTTGAAGTTCCCGTTAAGCATTAGAATTGAAGTTGGTGTAATGCCCCGCTCCGTACGGTGCATTACGATGAGTCATTGACTCGAAGAGTTGCGTTGACCCGATGAGATATCGATGCAAATCGATACAAAGAAGTAAGTTCGGTTTGAGCAAGGTATTGACTTTGGTTAATCAGGTGTACAGGCTATGCTTTTACGCTGGATTGTAAAGGGTCGAAATGATGTCCGTGAAACCAAATCGTCACCTGGCAACGAATTGTAGTAGGGGCACGATAGGCCGAATCAATTGAGTAGTTCAATGGAGTGGCTAAGTCAAAAGAGTTAGCCGTGCAAACAAGTTATGGAATCGACTCGCATCAACTCGGCAAAACGACAAGGCGTATCGACTTAAGGTGGTCGGGTTCTTGACTCTATCTTCATATTCCTTCACGTCTAATAAAATATATCCTTGTATGCATAAGTTGCTATCAAGTTAGCGAGCGTGGCTCGGCGATTCAATGTCTTAGTATGTGTCGAACATTAAGATAGATGTAAAACCCTTAAATTTTCTACTATTTCTTTTTTAAATAAATTTGGTACTGATTTAAAATTTTGTATTGTACGTCGCGTAGTCGTATTGTACGTCGCGCACGAAATTTTATTTTTCGAAATTGCTCGACGAGTGCGAATATGTGCAAGCGTACATATTTTGAAAAACATTTTTCTATTTTTATAGTTTCGAAGTAATATAGATAATAATTATTTCTAGCTATCATTTTCAAGTTTATAATTTTAATTATGAAAAGCCTTTCATTTATACAGTTATAATAATAAATAATTTTTCCTATAAAATGGTATATAGAAAAGTGTATTTATGTAAATATTAATTTATATACATATATATTTAGTAATTATTTATTAGTTTTTTTAAATAATAATATGATTTTCGAAATTATTATTATTAGTATTTTTGGAAAATATATTTCGAAATTATTGTGGTGATTTAAACCTTGATTTGAAATTTTGGATTTATTTAAATAGTTAAATATTTGAAATTTGATTTATCCCATTTGATTTTAAACTAAAAATTTAATAAGATTTAAATTGGATTTGTATTTGTATCTGGATTTGATTGATTTTAAATTAAGTTGCGAATTATCTATTTTGGTTTAAATATTCCTAAGCTTTATCCAACAGGGAATTTCCACATCCTATAAATAGGCAGGTACTCCTCCATTATTTTCTCCACATTATTCCTCCACAATTCCATAACCCAAACTGTGCATCGTGTCCGTGTCTCAATCTTTTCCACTAATTCTCTTTTTCTACAGATACATTATTTTTTTTCGTCCCAAATCCGGACGTCCATCCATGTCGTGTTGGACAATCCCCGACACGACCCAACCCTAAATCCTAGCCTACCTATCCCCGCTCCTGTCACAGCACCCCGCCGTCTCCATGAACCCCAGCCAACACCGACCCAAAACCTAGCAGGCAAGTCCCTGCGACCAAACCCCAGACCCCTCATCTCCTTCCACCACCTACCGCCCGACCAATCACAACCACACCCATCACCATACTAGTAGCCTTGCCCGACCATACATGTACCCTGCCTCTACCACCACAATATCACCACCGTGACAACCGACCCGAACCACCCCCCTCAACTCACCATCTCCGCCAAGGCCTTCACCGACATCAACACCACCACACCAGCATACCGCTCACCATCAGACTTTCCGACATCCGCACGTCCCCACAATCATCCATTACCATCGGTTACCCGCCACGATCGGCCGCCTCCCAAAACCCTAAAATAAAATTTACCAAATTAAACCAAACCAATAAACACCCCGACCCATACCTCGCCTCCTCCGCACCGGAGCAGTCCACACCCATCTATTCCCCGCCTGCAACCCTCGATGACCGCACCCCGAGCCGATCGTCACCTTCGCCTCCACCGGCCGGGATCCGCCGGCGTCACCAACGACGACCAGCAACCGCAGCGACCGACTCGCTTTGGGCCGTACGCCGCGCTCTGCCTCTATCTCCGCCGACCAAGGCCATTCCCCATCGTGCCACTTGCCGTCCGATCGACTTCCAAACCCCGACCCAGCCCCGCTTGCGACCGCCTCCGCCACCACCTTGCCTAAACCCTCGCGGCCGCCCCATCCACTCCAGCTCAGTTCGGTGGAACCACGCGGCCGCCAGACCGCGCTGCGCCGGCCAGCCGCGTCGCCGCTCCGCCTCACTCCGAAGCCTCCGCCGCACTCTCCCTGCTTCTCTCTCCTCCCTCCGACTTCTCTGCCACTCTTTCCCACTCTCTCATCCAGCTCGATCTCTCTCTCTCTCTCTCTCTCTCAGTACTTTGTTTTTTTGTTACTTTTTACTTATTAGTCCGGGTTGTTCTCCTCGAAAGAGGAGAACCGTTTGTTTTTTTTTTATTTTATTTTTTTGTTGTTTTTTTTTATTTTTTGTTATTTATTATTATCATTGTTGTTAATAATATATAATAATATTATTATTTTATTATTATTATTATTTTGTCATGATTAGTATTAAAGTTACTAATATTAGTATTATTATTTTATTTAGTTTGGGATGCTCTTCACTCTAAGGAAGGAGGGAAGAGTACAGTTGAGTCTGTACTCACGTTTTCTTTGGCTTATTCATAATTCATATTAAGTTTATTTTTATTATCTTTATTATTTTTTATTATATGCACCATATAATCATATTAAGAGATTATATTAAACATTTTATACAAGTAAATGCGTTTAAATTATATTTGTGATAATAATTATATTGTAAGAATATATTAATTGTGAGAATATATAATATTTCATAGTATTTTAATATATTTTGGACATAAATATGATTTGACAAAATTTGTTGTTACCTTAAATCACTTAAATTGCTAGATTTCTTCAAATATATATATTATTATATATTATCTCAAAGATAGTTTACTATAAAATATTTTATCAAGTATTATAAATAGTTTTCTAAAATAGAATATACTATTATCATTTCTTTTGAATTTCCTTATGTCCATGACCAATCCCAATCTTTTTACTCATTTGCCAATTCTTTCCTTCCACCTTATGTCGACCCTGACTAAATTGACCCTTCTGGACCCAATGGAACTGTCTGTGCCACCACCCGGGTCACCTTGTACAGTTGTTGTACCGAAGTCGTAGTTCATGCCAGCTTGATTATTGCAGCACACCAGGCATCCTACCAGGAAGACACCTTGCCATTTGCTATTTATTTATTTTAGCTCATATTTCATACATTGTTCATTATTTTCTTTATGCAAATAAACTGTGATACATGGCATAACCTGTTAGAACTTACTGTTCATTTACATTTCCTGTTATGTATTATTTTTTTACACATCAAACCTAGATTTAAGGGACCACCTTGTGTGTTGCATTCATTGGCCTTGACACGTTGTAACACGAAGTTGTGTGTCGCATATAGAACACGAAATGTGACTGGCTGGCCACCGGTACGTATAAGCCATGTGATAGGAATAACCGCTAATAGAGGTTGCATGCTTAGTTTGACTTAGCGGTTATAGAGGTTTTTTTAGTTGTGGATGCAACTTAGTAGGCGTTGGGCGGGGAGGACAATTCCTTAGCGTATGGGCTTCGATGCACTTTCCCTTGTGACCCGGATTCTCCGCTGGAGATACGGGGCTGATGACCCATTATTACTGATGGCCACAGACGTTCTGCGGAACGTTATGCTCTTATTGATTGGGCCTCTAGTGCCCCAAGGGGGACTATGCCGATCATTTCAGCCAGGGCCCATGCGTTGGAAGGATTGTTCTTAACTACATTTCACTTAGAACGGTTAGGCACCTTTATCCGTTAGGTAGGACTACTTTTGGTTTGGGTACTTGTATCTAACCGTGGCTTGGAACAATAACTTGTCGTAGATTAGTTCGTCATCTTGTCCTTGTTTGGTTGTAGGTGTGACTTACTACTCCGATGAGAAGGTATTGAACCTTGTTGGGGTCCGGATACCATATTGGATTCATAGCATGGAAAGATACGTCACCGTGAATTAGTTTACCATTTCCTGTCCTTGTTTGTTGGGGGATGGTACGCTCGTTCAATAGGTGCGTATTGGACCATGTTATAATTCAATTGACTTATTTATTTGAGCAATATTTATTCAGTTTATATGGCATGATATTATATGTCTTGTTACGTCCCTCTGAGGACCTGGTTATCTCTCCAGGTGTGTTTTTTTTTTTTTTTCGCAGGTGTTCAAGATCTAGCCGATCATCGCTATATCTTCGAGGATGATTGCGCTTGGATCGTCTTCGCTTCGCCCGCCAAATTTATTTCTTTTCTCATGTATTTCTTTTCATAGTTGGTAGTGGATTTGTCTCCGCCCAACTACATGTACCAAAGACAATTCATTATCTTGATATGATATCTTGTATTCATTTATTTTTGTGTGGATGAGAATAGTTATGGTTCTACTGCATTTTACAGCTTATGTATCCATACGAGGCCTATGTACTTTGTATGAATACAGCTGGCATGTCTACGTTCCTAGTCCTACATATTTTTAGACTGGGGCGTTACATGTTTTTATGGTGGCCCATGCAGGTCAAGATAAATTGTTTGGTTACTTTACCGTACCAAGCAAGCCTGCGAATAGGAATAGAAGTCTAGGATCTCATCCACATACTTGACCTCTTTCCTTGATTCCATATTCGACCGACTCATCGATTGTATCTTGCTTGATTCCTTCTATCATTATACTTATCTTCCCTTCGTGCTTGCTAGAGATTGACCCTACTAGTTAGATGTCCCAAACACCCTTAGCTTAATTCTTTAAGTTGGGTAGAATACCCCACGACCTGACACACCCCTCGACCATTAAGGGAATACAAAAGGTATTATCTAGACCATAGAGACTAGAGGAATTTAACCCATTTGAGTCAACCAAGCCTTGGTCAATAAAACCGTAGAATGATGGTATAGGAATAAACAAGGCTTAGATCCTTGTGGCTCTTAGACTATTCATATTGGTTCTTTACTTCAATCTTAATCTCACGTGCCTATATTTTTACTATCTAGACTAATGATGCTAATGTAGCCTAATTTTTGCAAGCTTATTCTTTTATCAAGCTTGTTTCAAGACATATGTTATTTGGGCATGTCCACTAACATATGGTCTAATCAGAACCGGTGCATGATGGTCTGATCAACCGAGTGCACTTTGGTTCGCTTTTATCTATCGTTCTACGTGGATGGGGACATAGCTAACTTGTCCTCTAGAGTCCCATCCGCAACTGCCTTGGTAACTCATTTTGAATTATTCGGTCTCCTTTGAACCACATATTCATATTCGATAACGCCTCCTTTGAACTCCTTATTGCTTTCGCCTTTACCTATTTGAAGGACGGAGGCATTATACTAGAACTTCCTCTAGCCTTCCTATCGATTACGACCATACCGTATTATTTTTCTATGATCTAGATCGTGATTTCTTACGGCATGATTTTGTTATTGATTGTTCCCCATCGATACCCCTTGTGTCTCTCACCCCCTACAAATTCTTAATTTCGAGGACGAAATTCTTTTAAGTTGGGTAGGATGTAAAAACCCCTAAATTTTCTACTATTTTTTTAATTAAATTGGAACTGATTTAAAATTTTGTATTATATGTCGCGTAGTCGTATTGTACGTCGCGCACGAAATTTTATTTTTCGAAATTGCTCGACGAGTGCGAATATGTGCGAGCGTACATATTTGAAAAACATTTTTCTATTTTTATAGTTTCGAAGCAATATAGATAATAATTATTTCTAGCTATCATTTTCAAGTTTATAATTTTAATTATGAAAAGCCTTTCATTTATACAGTTATAATAATAAATAATTTTCCTATAAAATGGTATATTAGAAAAGTGTATTTATGTAAATATTAATTGTACATACATATATATTTAGTAATTATTTATTAGTTTATTTTAAATAATAATGTGATTTTCGAAATTATTATTATTAGTAATTTTGGAAAATATATTTTGAAATTATTGTGGCGATTTAAACCTTGATTTGAAATTTTGGATTTATTTAAATAGTTAAATATTTAAAATTTGATTTATCCCATTTGATTTTAAATTAAAAATTTAATTAGATTTAAATTGGATTTGTATTTGTATCTGGATTTGATTGATTTTAAATTAAGTTGTGAATTATCTATTTTGGGTTTAAATATTCCAAAGCTTTATCCAACAGAAAATTTCCACATGCTATAAATAGGCAGGTACTCCTCCATTATTTTCTCCACATTATTCCTTCACAAATTCTACAACCCAAAACTTGTGCATCGTGTCCGTGTCTCAATCTTTTCCACTAATTCTCTTCTTCTACAGATACATTATTTTTTTCCGTCCGACAAACCCGGATGTCCATCCATGTCGTGTCGGACAATCCCCGACACGACCCTACCCTAAATCCTAGCCTAGCCTAGTCCCCACTCCTGTCACAGCATCCCGCCGTCGCCACGAACCCCAGCCAACACCGACCCAAAACCTAGCAGGCAAGTCCCTGCGACCAAACCCCAGACCCCAGCATCTCCTTCCACCACCTAACCCGACCATCACATACATCACCATACTAGTAGCCTTGCCCGACCATACATGTACCCTGCCTCTACCACCACAACATCACCACCGTGACAACCAGACCTGAACCACCCCCCTCAACTCACCATCTCCGCCAAGTCCTTCACCGACATCAACACCAACTACACCAGCATACCGCTCACCATCAGACTTTCCGACCTCCGCACGTCCCCACAAATCATCCATCACCATCGGTTACCCGCCGCGATCGGCCGCCTCCTAAAATGCCCAAATAAAATTTACCAAATTAAACCAAACCAATAAACACCCCGACCCATACCCTCGCCTCCTCCGTACCGGAGCAGTCCACACCCATCTATTCCCCCCTGCGGCCCTCGATGACCCGCACCCCGAGCCGATCGTCACCTTCGCCTCCACCGGCCGGGATCTGCCGGCGTAACCAACGACGACCAGCAACAGCAGCGACCGACTCGCTTTGGGCCGTACGCCGCGCTCTGCCTCTATCTCCGCCGACAAAGGCTGTTCCCCACCGTGCCACTTGCCGCCCGATTGACTTCCAAAACCCCGACCCAGCCCCGGCTGTGACCGCCTCCGCCACCACCTTGTCCAAACACTCGCGGCCGCCCCATCCGCTCCAGCTCAGTTCGGTGGAACCACGCGGCCGCCAGACCGCGCTGCGCAGGCCAGCCGTGTCGCCGCTCCGCCTCACTCTGAAGCCTCCGCCGCACTCTCCTTGCTTCTCTCTCCTTCCTCCGACTTCTCCGTCTATCTTTCCCACTCTCTCATCCCGCTCGATCTCTCTCTCTCTCTCAGTACTTTTTTTTGGTTACTTTTTACTTAGTAAGTCCGGGTTGTCCTCCTCGAAAGAGGAGAACCGTTTGTTTTTTTATTTCATTTTATTTTTTTGTTGTTTTTGTTTTATTTTTTGTTATTTATTATTATCATTGTTATTAATATTATTATTATTATTATTATTATTATTTTATTGTCATGATTAGTATTAAAGTTACTAATATTAGTATTATTATTTTATTTAGTTTGGGATGCTCTTCACTCTAAGGAAGGAGGGAAGAGTACAGTTGAGTCTGTACTCACGTTTTCTTTGGCTTATTCATAATTCATATTAAGTTTACTATTTATTATCTTTATTATTTTTTATTATATGCACCATATAATCATATTAAAGAGATTATATTAAACATTTTATACAAGTAAATGCGTTTAAATTATATTTATGATAATATAATATTATATTGTAATAATATATTAATTGTGAGAATATATTAATATTTCATAGTATTTTAAATATATTTTGGACATAAATATGATTTGACAAAAATTTGTTGTAGCCTTAAATCACTTAAATTGCTAGATTTCTTCAAATATATATATTATTATATTATCTCAAAGATAGTTTACTATAAAATATTTTATCAAGTATTATAAATAGTTTTCTAAAAATAGAATATATTATTATCATTTCTTTTGAATTTTCTTATGTCCATGACCAATCCCAATCTTCCTACTCATTTGCCAATTCTTTCCTTCCACATTATGTCGACCCTAACTAAATTGACCCTTCTGGACCCAATGGAACTGTCCGTGCCACTACCCGGGGTCACCTTTTATAGTTGTTGTACCGAAGTCGTAGTTCATGCCAGCTTGATCATTGCAGCACACCAGGCATCCTACCAGGCAAGATACCTTGTCATTTGCTGTTTATTTATTTTAGCTCATATTTCATGCATTGTTCATTATTTTCTTTATCCAAAATAAACTGTGATACATGGCATAACCTGTTAGAACTTACTGTTCATTTACATTTCCTGCTATGTATTATTTTCTTACACATCAAACCTAGATTTAAGGGACCACCTTATGTGTTGCATTCATTGGCCTTGACACGTTGTAACACGAAGTTGTGTGTCGCATATAGAACATGAAAATGCGTAACTGGCTGGCCACCGGTACGTATAAGCCGTACGACAGGAATAACCGCTAATAGAGGTTGCATGCTTAGTTTGAGTTAGTGGTTATAGAGGTTTTTTTAGTTGTGGATGCAACTTAGTAGGCATTGGGCGGGAAGGACAATTCCTTAGCGTATAGGCTTCGATGCACTTTCCCTTGTGACCCAGATTCTCCGCTGGAGATACGGGGCTGATGACCCATGATTACTGACGGCCACTGACGTTCTGCGGAATGTTATGCTCTTATTGATTGGGCCTCTAGTGCCCAAAGGGGGACTATGCCGATCCTATTCAGCCAGGGCCCATGCGTAGGAAGGATTATTCTTAACTACATTTCACTTAGAACGGTTAGGCACCTTTATCCGTTAGGTACGAGTACTTTTGGTTTGGGTACTTGTATCTGACCGTGGCTTGGAACAATAACTTGTCACGAATTAGTTCATCACATCTTGTCCTTGTTTGGATGTAGGTATGACTTACTACTCCGATGAGAAGGTATTGAACCTTGTTGGGATCCGGATACCATATTGGATTCATAGCATGGAAAGATACGTCACCGTGAATTAGTTTACCATCTTCTGTCCTTGTTTGGTTGGGAGGATGGTACGCTCGTTCAATAGGTGCGTATTGGACCATGTTATAATTCAATTGACTTATTTATTTGAGCAATATTTATTCTTATGTGTCTTGTTACGTCCCTCTGAGGACCTGGTTATCTCTCCAGGTGTGTGCTCTTGTCTTTCACAGGTGTTCTAGCTCTAGCCGTGATCATCGCTATATCATCGAGGATGATTGCGCTTGGATCGTCTTTGCTTCGCCCGCCAAATTTATTTTTTTCTCATGTATTTCTTTTCATAGTTGGTAGTGGATTTGTCTCCGCCCAACTACATGTACCAAAGACAATTCATTATCTTGATATGATATCTTTTATTCATTTATTTTTGTGTGGATGACAATAGTTATGGTTCTACTGTATTTTACAGCTTATGTATCCATACGAGGCCTATGTACTTCGTATGAATACAGCTGGCATGTCTATGTTCCTAGTCCTACGTATTTTTGGACTGGGGCGTTACAATAGAACATTGAACAATTGAAGCGATATGCATCAAGTGTACGGGTCACGGTAGGGCGGTGGTGGTAGAACATTGAAAGACAATATCGAGATGTGCATCACGTGCACGACTCCGAGAACATTGAACACTAGGCCTAGAGCACTAATTATGGCATTATGCGTGCCCTCGTGCACGGAATCTATGAAATGACTAAGTAGCTACGGAACTGTTGTTGTGCGAATAACTTATGAATGGAATGCGTCGAGTATAAGTACGATAAGTCTAAGCCGTTGGGTGTCGTGCATCAATACGGACATGATGGGGCATAATGTCGATGGAACTTGAGAAAGAGATGAAGGATTATGTTTATGGAACGTGAGTATGTTTTTGGGGCGGGATTATGTTTATGGAATATGAGATTGGTTGTAATGATATGACTAGTTTGCTATGATGCGTATTGCATGGTCAATGGACTCGGATGGCCCGTGTACGGGTGCGGCTTCCCTTGGACGGTTACGACCGGGGCACCGGGACCGTTCGGCCTATGTGGAAATTATGTATGGTATTTATGGTGCACATCATTAGGGCGGATTGCGACCGGCCAGTCTTATGATAAGCTATGATATCAGTAAGTTTGCGATCCTTCAGGTACTGGGCTAGCAACCCGTACTGAAGCGATCATAGGCTTACACATAAGGATGCCAAGTCCATTACGGTGAGAAACACCATGACCTTCATATAGATAGGGTCGGTGGGCTGAGATTAGAGTTGGGTGCAGGGCGCAGGGCCTGCCACCCTTATGCATATGTCTAAGTATAGTTGGTTGCACGAATTATATGATTGCTTATGTAAAGTTCTAATTATTGCAGGCTAGGCAAAAAGGGACGGAGATGAGCACGAGCACTATATTTATGTTTATATTATGTCTAACTGTATCTACCGCAGGGACACGATATTGGACACATTTATAAGTTACCATGCTTGAATATTGCCATGAAACTGATCCTAAGGCTAATTAAAAAGATCACCAAATAATGTTGCATGTTTCACTAAATTTACTTAGTGTTTGGTTTGGGTACGAGTGGGTCTTGATCAGTGCAGCGAGGACGAAAGCACTAATCCGCCACTAGTTTGCTTGCAGCTTCAGGTTATGTTCGGCTCGGGCGGGGCTTGGATTGGACGTGCTGAGGCATAGAGTCCTTAGCGTTCAAGAGGAGCTACCGCATAGGCGTTCGGACTTACAATATGGAGATGTTCGACCGAAGACTACTTGTTGGCTATAAAGAGGCATAATGTATGGAACGATGTAATCCTTTGTGAGCTAGAGAGATCATGAGCGATGTAGCCAATTGGCATATTAAGTTGGGCTATTCAGAACCTTTGTAATCTTCAGTTCATTATCAATAAAAGAGATTCTTATTGTATACTCTATTTTCCTTCCGCTACTTATGTTATCAATTTGAGATAAATACTATGTGAACCGGTTATCTTGCCTTGTACGAGCGTAACTCCAGGCTCGTGCGGCATCACGCCCCAGCAAGGACGATAATTTGGGTAAATTCTAGCGAGGATGAGCAATTTCCGGATCGGGGCTTGACAAGTTGGTATCAGAGCGGTTCCATCCTCTGGACCGTGAACGAATCTCTTTGACCCTTAGTTGCTTCGCTATCGAAATCAGTTACTCTAAGTTGTTTCTGCAACCGCATGGCTCATGGATCTGTTCGATGCTACATTGGATGTTCCATACAATAAGTCTATATTAAGTGAGTACGTCTACCACAAGTATGTCGTGACTATCACGCTAACTCTGAGTGTCATCAGAGAATGTCGGTTGCACAAAGTGCAACGAGTTATGAAATGTTAGTTTCCGAAGTGCAACAAAGTTGTGAGTCGTTGGTCGCGCAAAGTGCAACGAATATGGTGATGTTGGTTGCATGAAGTGTAATGAGATATATATTGTTGGTCGCACGAGGTACGAAGAGATACGTGTTGTTGGTTGTACGAGCTGCAACGAGTGAGATTAGAAAATTGTGGATGCGATAGTGACGATTCGAGTTGGTCACTAAATCGAGTTTGAGTAGACGAACGTTTATGTTGGCCGTATGTCGCATTGAGCTTTGAATGAGCGAATGTTGCGGGTGTGATCGATATGATCGCCAAGGTACAGTTAGATTGAATGTATGTCGAACTTGGATGAACGACTATTATGTTGGTCAAGTTGTTGTGCCAAACTCGAGTAAGAAGAACGCTAGAGCCAGGATCGAGAAAGATCGCCACACGAGATAGTTGATTGGAAAATAGATGTCGGACCTATACGGAGTGTAAAGTCGAGTAATGATCAATTTCGAGTGGTATATACAATACCACTTGTGAGATCAGTGTAGCAAAGTATTGTATCGATAACGATAGGCTCGACTTCTGAGTGGTATATGCAATACCACTTAGCGATAGCTATGTTAAGCCGTTTGGTGACTTACAATAGATTGCGTCGAGACGATTGTGTTATTACGATATGTTTGTGCTTAACGGACGAAGTAGTACCGAGACTCGAGCGAGAATGACTTAATAAAAGTCGATGCAAGTATGCTTCGATGAATTGAGTTGAATGATTATGTGCAAAGTCGCACCCAGGGATGATACGTCGGACGAGGATTCGTTAAGTGTAAGTCGAACGATAGGCTGAGCATAGCAAAGGAATGTTGCGTTGAGGAAATAGTTGACTCGGTCAAACTTGCATTGAGTTAGTATGAAGACTTGTTCGGAACGAGTTGAGTAAGTATGAAATAATCGTGCAAAACAAATTTGAGTTAGTGCGATGAGTCGGTAGCACGATTTGGAAGTGCGAGTTAGGAATATTAGAATGGATATGTAAATTGGAAATTGTGTCGTGATGATGGTAGTTAGTTACAACTGACTGGATCTTGATGTATACCAGACTTGATTCGTATTCGAGTTCGGATGATAACAGTGATTGCAACGAATTGGAGCTTATGAGAGAGGAAGATGTTCAAGTTATGCATATGGATGATGGTATTGAGGTGTATCAAAGACGATATGCAATAACTCGGGGATACTCTGATCGAATGAACAAAAATTATGTTGAGCATTTTTATTGGATGAATAAGATGCAAGTTAAGTTGATGTCAGTTTGGATGACAATGATAGGAATGCTTCGGAGAATCTGAGAGTGGATGGATATTACTTGGATGAAACGAAAGTGCTTGATTGTTTCGAGGATAACCATAATGTTAACATTATTGTCTTATGTGAGTGCAACTCCAGCATCGCACATACGTTACGTCGAATTAGGATGATCATTTCGCGTGAGCGCTGGTATGGTGATTCATACAGCGGGGATGATCAAACTTACAAGGCATGGCAAAATTGGATTTGACTTATGGTTTGATACGAAAGTTGTTCGAGGATAGTTTTGATGAGTATGGAATGTGTTGAACTATGATCACGAATAGGTAAACTCGGACTTGAGGCGAGTAGACGTCACACGACTAGAGAAAATAGTCGACGGTAATGCATGAGTGATTCGAGTAGTAACGGCACGCAAGTGCATGAGTCATCCGAGTGGTAACGGCACATCAGTTGCGCGGGGGTAGATAAATTATGGATTGGTAAATTATGACGGATTGGATGAAGTCTCGTAGGAATTGTCGAGAATTGATTTGGCTCCGCGATAGGATATAGCATGGTTCGTAGTAACTGTCCCTCGTTGATGACCTTCAATTATCGAGCGTAGTTTCGGGGCAGATGACGCTTAGAAGACTTGATCGCCAAATCAAGTGAATGTTGAAGTCCTATAGGATGATCCAACGAAGTCGCATAAGAAATTTTGTCGAAGATGAAGGATGATATAGTGCATGTTGAGGATAAGTCTAAGCGAGTGAGTATCGTGTTTCGGAAGTTAGCGAGTAGCCTTCGACTAGATCAATATGGTCAAAAAATTTGTGATCGAATAGATGTTGAGGAACGTACTTAGCATAGTGATGCGGTAAGGCAATTGCAAGGATTCTGCAATGCGCGAGAGCGAGAATAGTAGAATGACCTTAAGAGTTGTGTCGTAAATCAGTTTAAGTAACGGTTAGGCTATGTGTGTTTGAGCGCACGATTTGTTACAAAAATGAACTGGTTGGGATTGATTCAATGATTGAGTAAGGAATTCCTATTCGGTCAAGAATCGGAGATGGGCGTATTGCAAGAGACCTTGGGTCAAAAAGATTGTTGCCTTTGAGCATCGTAGACTCAAGTTGACCTCCTGTGTCGGGAGAGATTAAGCACGATGTCTGGATAAATTACCTAGCGGGGGTAGCCCCAGAACACATGCATGGATAAAGCGAGAGAACGTGAATCATATTTGGATAGTTGTGTACGAGACTTAGTTCAAATGGTAGGCAAAGGAATTTGAGACATGTTGGACTTAGTCCATGTCGTTAAGGCCAAATGTTATGATTGACTAGATGAAAGACTTGAGTTACGTGAGAGATAGAAAGCGATTAGGCGAATGGACGTTGCGAAGAATTGTTGCAATCGGATGCGCAATGACTTAATGCAATGCATGTGTTAGATGACCGGCGAGAAACTTATGAGATCGAAGTTACGGGTTTGAATCAAGTTATGTGCAGAGATGTTGGGAAGATGATCATGTGTTATGGAATAAACATACGAGAAGTATTTTGGGAATAGACGCTAAGACCTGACTAAGTCGAGTACGGAATGATTGGTGCTTGAGGATTTAAGTTGAACCTGTTGATTGTCTCGATATCCTACAACAGAGATTGGCTGAAATGCATATATTAGTGGGACACCTAAAATATGTGTATGATCCAAACTAAGTTGTATGATTCAAACAATAGTGGCACGAGATCGTGAAACGATCTAGCGAGACACTTGGATTAAGTGTTGGTTTCGGTTCGAGGACGAACCTTGTTTTGAGTGTTATATTATATAATGCTCCGCTCCGCATGGTGCATTACGATAAGTCGTTGACTCGAAGAGTTGCGTTGACCCGATGAGGTATCGATGCGAATCGATGCAAAGAAGTAAGTTTGGTTTAAACAAGGTATTGACTTTGGTTGATCTGGTGTGCAGGCTACGCTTTTACGTTGGATTGTAAAGGATCGAAATGATGTCCGTGAAACCAAATCGTCACTTGGCAACGGATTGTAGCAGGGGCACGATAGGCCGAATCAATTGAGTAGTTCAACGGAGTGGCTAAGTCAAAAGAGTTAGCCGTGCAACCAAGTTATGGAATCGAGCCACATCAACTCGGCGAAACGACAAGGCGTATCGGTTTAAGATGGGTGGGTTCTTGACTCTCTCTTCCTATTCCTTCACGTCTAATAAAATATATCCTTGTATGTGTAAGTTGCTATGAAGTTAGCGAGCGTGGCTCGGCGATTAAGTGTCTTAGTATGTGTCGAACATTAAGATAGAACATTGAACAATTGAAGCGACGTGCATCAAGTGTATGGGTCACGGTAGGGTGGTGGTGGTAGAACGTTGAAAGACAATATCGAGATGTGCATCACGTGCACGACTCCGAGAACATTGAACACTAGGCCTAGAGCACTAATTATGGCGTTATGCGTGCCCTCGTGCATGGAATCTATGAAATGACTAAGTAGCTACGGAACTGTTGTTATGTGAATAACTTATAAATGGAACGCGTCGAGTATAAGTACAAGAAGTCTAAGCCGTTGGGTGTCGTGCATCAATATGGACGTGATGGGGCATAATGTCGATAGAACTTAAGAAAGAGATGAAGGATTATGTTTATGGAACGTGAGTACGTTTATGGGGCGGGATTATGTTTATGGAACGTGAGATTGGTTGTAATGATATAACTGGTTTGCTATGGCGCATATTGCATGGTCAATGGACTTGGATGGCCCGTGCACGGGTGCGGCTTCCCTCGGACAGTTATGACCGGGGCACCGGGACCGTTCGGCCTATGAGGGAATTATGTATAGTATTTATGGTGCACATCATTAGGGCGGATTGTGACCGGTCAGTGTTGTGATAAGCTATGATATCAGTAAGTTTACGATCCTTCAGGTACTGGACTAGCAACCCGTACTGGAGCGATCATAGGCTTACAAATAAGGATGCCAAGTCCATTACGGTGCGAAACACCGTGACCTTCATATAGATAGGGCCGGTGGACTGAGATTAGAGTTGGGTGCAGGCGCAGGGCCTGCCACCCTTATGCATATGTCTAAGTATGGTTGGTTGCGCGAATTGTATGATTGTTTATGTAAAGTTCTAATCATTGCAGGCTAGGCAAAAAGGGACGGAGATGAGCACGAGCACTATGTTTATGTTCATATTATGTCTAACTGTATCTGCCGCAGGGACACGGTATTGGACACATTTATGATAAGTTGCCATGCTTGAATATTGCCATGAAACTGATCCTAAGGCTAATTAGAAAGATCACCAAATAATGTTGTATGTTTCACTAAATTTACTTAGTGTTTGGTTTGGGTGCGAGTGGGTCTTGATTAGTGCCGTGAGGACGAAAGCACTAATCCTCCACTAGTTTGCTTGCAGGTTTAGGTTATGTTCGGCTCGGACGGGGATTGGCTTGGACGTGCTGTGGCATAGAGTCCTTAGCGTCCAAGAGGAGCTACCGCATAGGCGTTCGGACTTGCAACATGGAGATGTTCGGCCGAAGACTACTTTCTGGCTATAAAGAGGCATAATGTATGGAACGATGTAATCCTTTGTGAGCTAGAGAGATCATGAGCGTTGTAGCCAATTGGCATATTAAGTTGGCCTATTCAGAGCCTTTGTAATCTTCAGTTTATTACCAATAAAAGAGATTTTTATTATATACTCTATTTTTCTTCCGCTGCTTATGTTATCAATTTGAGATAAACACTATGTGAACCGGTTATCTTGCCTTGCACGAGCGCAACTCCAGGCTCGTGTGGCATCACGCCCCAGCGAGGACGATGATTCTGGTGAAATCTAGCGAGGACGAACGATTTTTCGGATCGGGGCGTGACAGTTGGTCGGCTATGGGGAGGGAGAGAAAGGAAAAATTAAGTTAGGGTTAGGGTTTGGGTTAAGTTGATATACATATATGGGCCTTTTGGGTTGCATGCATGAAAAGGAATGGGAATCCTATTCCTATGAGATGTTCGGCCATGGGGGGTTTGCTTGGCCGAATACTCCATGGTGAGGGTCCACTTGGCATGGTTTGGTTGTTTGGTGAGTTGACTAAATGATTGGATTAATGATTAAAAAAGTCTTTCCTAATATAGACTAGTTAAATCTATATATATAAATACAATCCAAAATATGAATTAAATACAAAATATATGTATTTATTAATATTTATTAATGCCCAACATGCCTACTTAGGATTGGATTGGACTTTGGGTCAAATATAAACTAATGTCAACTAGGATTACATGTTGACACTTTCTATAAATAGAAACTTTCCAAAATTAAAAACATATTAATATTAATAAAATATATATACAAAATATATATCAACATGAAGGTATTTGAGAGTACTACATGTCTATTTAGATTTGGATTTGGTTCGGGTCAAGTCGGGGCTAAATTGGTACAACCGGGTCTCCTAGAAAGTCAATAATCTAATAATTAAATAAATAAATCATCGAGGGGGGGTTAAGTCGCAACTTGGCCTAGTTTTCCTAGTTAGAACACAAATATGGCTCGGCCTTCCCTGCCATGGCTAAATTACTAATCAAAGCACACGTGTACACTATCCGAGCCACAATTCTTGGTCATCTTGTACTCCAAAACTCAACCATGGCTAAGGTATAATAATAACTATTTAATTTAAAGATATTCATAAATTCCATAAATTCCTATTTCAGCCCAATAAATAAATAAAAAATAATCCAAAAATTCTGGGGTTTTACAGAATCCATAAAACGACGCAAAAATAGAGTACAAGTCTAGCCAGAACAATATGATGCAAGTAGTGATTCCTGTAATAGAGGCCATACATATAAAATATAAGTGTCGCATGCAATGGATCCAAAAATACCAATCCGTGTTGACAGAGAATCAATAGAACTAACTAGAACTGAAATACAGTAATCATCAAGTAAATGAAAGAACTATCAGAGAATATACTCACCTGATATCCTGAGCAACTGATGTATACAGATATCCGAACTGAAGTCACAAGGTCCTATTTAGAGCAATACAGGTTAAAATGTGTTCAATATGTAATAATTAAAGTTTACAATATAATTTACATGATTCTAGGTCAATCTAGGTCAAAGTCAACCCTTGGTCAACTTTGGTCAACCTTCAGTCAACCCAAGTCAACATCTAGGATTTGGTCAACTATCTAGTCAAACAAGGTCAAGTAGGCTAGTTCTAGGTCAAAGAGTCAATTGGTCAACTCTATAATAGTACTATACTCATAATCCTAACCCAAATATACTACAATCTAAAGTATAACACAATACATATATCATTTATATTTTTTTATTTTTTTATATTTTTTTTACGTATATGTATACACAATCTAACATCAACCTATATCACATATATATATCCCCATATATATATATATATATATATATATATATATATATATATATATATATATATATATATATATATATATATATATATATATATATATATATATATATATAGGTTAGAACTACAATGACCTTGGACTGAACACTACCCTCTGGATATCCAAGCTAATCCTAGATGCAGGACACTACAGTATCTGCTAATAGGCTAAGGAATGACAGTACAAATGTACCCAAATCTACATCTAATTCTAGAGCTCCATAGTATGTATACACATCACAATGTATATTATCTACTGAAAATGTGTATACACATATGCATGTTCCACCTTACCATATATAAGGTATATTACCCCATCTTAACATTTAACCCATAAAACTAATAACCAAGATTACTGGATAGATTCATCAAGGGTATGTAGACATGACATACAATGGTGATTGAACTAAGGAATTAGGTTAACTACATGAAGATTAAACAATGTATGAAACTGGACAAGTGAAGGGAATGGGCTGAATGATGGTTAAGTGGATGAATAGCCTATGAGGACAAAACACTATATGGGATGATACATATACCAATACTGATGACTGACACATAGAGAAAAGGGATGATAATTAAGTAATATGGACAGTTACAAAAATGAATACCTGAGTTGAGTATACGGCTGATATGCATAGCCCTAATTTGAACCCAAAACTTACATATTTCTCCATAGTCCCATAATCCTAAAATCTGAGTACACATAACATATCTTCAAGTATCTCTATAGTACATATATGCATTATGATACCACTCAAATCCCAGATACTACACCCTCTCACCAGTGACACATCAAGACACACAATATCTATCATATATTTACATCTGCCAACACACAAGCCTAAAGGCTCAGATACTTAACCAGTATGGCCACAAGGCCAACTGTCCTGCTCTGCAACAGAGCCAAGACTATTGCTGCCTTTGCAGCATGGCCAAAAGTGCCATTCCCAGTTTCCTCTACTGCTGCTGCAGAGCCTCACTCGAACCCCCCATGTTCACTTTACAGTGAACGACTCCTCTCTCCATTATCATGATGCATCACCTAAATAATATAGAGCAATGCATAGCTCTGAACAGACCAAGTGTCTGCCATTCCTTGCTGTTGCAATCTTTACAAATTTTTGCTGCCTACTGCAGTAAGCAACTGCTGCTATTTGCTTACCTGCCAGAGCCTAAACCCCTACTTCCTAGACACTCTCCACACATTCTAACTCTCCCCTATACTCAATTCAAGTTCAGATTTTTCCCCTCTCACTCATATGGTAGCTAATAGATATAACCACTTTATATCATTTCCTCCCTCATACTAATATAACTGATACAACTAATTGATACCCATATCATATCTCTGCTATCACATATATACATTACACCTAAACTTAAACTCTGATACACTACCCAATACCAATGACTGCACAGGATATTACCTGTATAAGGATGCAGTGAACAATAAAACAAAAAAAATCATGTAGGATGGCATCACTGAACGTGGCTCATCATAGAGAGCAGGACAGATCTGTAGGCAATGCATGTGGAGAGTGTAGTGATCTATTTCTTAGGAGCAGTGATATGTAAATGGGATATACAAATGTGAATGCAAGAAGGAAATGAAAATGGAGTGAGTTAAGATGCAAAGGGTGATGTGCAGGCAGTGATCTACTCGACTACAGTGAGGGCATGTGCAGTGATAAATACAACTCGAATTGGCCATGGCTCACTGCCATGAGCCCAATACCAGTGCTCAGTTGCTAGGCCAAGCCATATGAGTGATTAGGTTGTGAATTAATCTAGTGTATGATGAGATTTAAACCCTAGGTAGCAGGGCATATGCAAACAGTGCACAACAACACAATCGAGCCTCCCTTGGCTCGATTTAACCTACCAAAATACTTCGAATCCACCTCATTCCAATAAATATGTAATATACAAGTAATTAGAAACCCAAATATAATTTGTTCTGAAATTGGAGAACAAAAAGTCCTAAGGGACATTTTGTCGAACACTTGAAATACCCCTCCGATACTCTTGCGATACGTACCCCAAATGGACACGAAATCGAACCAAACTTAACCAAATGCTAGGGGGACCCTAAATGAATACATCTATGAAAAGAAAATAGAAATCTAATAGGTTTAGAGGCTCTTACCCATTGAGAGTTGAAATCTCAATGAAAATCCTCTTGCAAAGCCTTCCCACCAAATCCAATGGACAAATTGCTCCAAATCCTTGCTAGCTAGCCAATAGAGACCTCCTCTACACAATGGGAGTGATTTGCAATTGGTTTGGTTGAATTTGGAGGTAATTTGATAAAAGGGGACAAATTTGGAGAAGAACACCAATGTAGGATTAGGGTTTGCAAATGAAAAGAGGCAAGGGGCTAATGTTGCTTTAAATAGGAAGGAGGAGGCTCTATATGGCTGGCCAAGGCTGCCCCTAGGGTTAGGATTTGGTGAAAAATGGCTAAAAGCCTTCCTAATATGTCATTTTAAGGCCCCTTAAGGGAAAGGCCCAATGTGGCTTTTGTTCTAAGTCATTAATTAGATTCAAATTGACACTCTAGCTAGATTAGAGTCTAACTTAAGTAATCTAATCTCTCCAACAAGTTTCTATAGTTATGGCTAGCATCTAATTAATGTAGTTCTAAGGTTTCACTAGCAAATAAACAAATCATAATACATCAATTAAATAATATTAAAATAATCAAAAAATTTACCAATTACCAAAATACCCTTGCTCTAGAAAGTGGTGGTGACATTGCCGCGACAACGGCAACATGCCAAGGCATTTGGCTTGCAAATCTCCTTGGTGACTTGAAGAACGAGGAGGCCGGCAACGTCGTGCTCAAGGTGGACAACAAGTCCGCCATCTCCCTCAGCAAGAATCCAGTTTTCCATGATGGAAGCAAACATATTGATACAAGGTATCATTTCATTCGGGAGTGCGTCGAAAGAGGGAAGGTTGAAATAGAGTACATCAACACTAGAGGGCAACTCGCGGACATCCTTACTAAGGTGCTCGGGCGAGTCAAGTTCATTGAGATGAGGCAAAAACTCGGCATCGTAGAGGTGAATTCCATGCAACGGGATTAGGGGTAATTTGTTGGACTTAATCCCGTTGGTTCTTTTATGTGTCCTGGTCTTCAGCACCTGTGTGGTGAGGAGCCACTATGTTTCCTGGTCTTTAACACCTGTGAGGTGGGAGGCCAATTGCTCATATTCTTTAGGCGCTACCATTTTTGTTTGTAAGCCTATATAAATAGGCTCTTTGAGTAAACATGAACACATCAAGTATCAAGTTCCAAATTACAATTCAGAAGCTCTTTTCCCTTCCTCTTTTTCTCTGTGTGTGTGCTTTGTAGATCCAATTCCAGGGCCAACAACACATTGTATATCTTTTAATTCCCATTAGTGTATGGAGATCATATATTGTCTGATGCTTATAAGAATCAAGATAGTCTTAGACCCAACCTCGTCTCTGGTGTCATGGCCTTTGTCACGGGCATCGCCACCGTGCTCAAAGTAATATGTAAACATCCCTAAGTCAGTTGTCGATGTACTGAATCCTGCCTACAGCTGCGATGTAATAATAAAGGCCTAGCAGCAGCAGCAGCTGCCTGCATGGACTATTTCTGAGGCCGAGTTCAACAGTGCCATAAAGTACCTTACGGAGGTGGAGGAGAAGGTTGTTGTTCTCAGCCAAAAGCCTGTTGAGAGCCCCGTTGAGAAGGAGTTGTTGAATGTTGTTGCGAGACGAGTTTACGTGTTGGAAGCTAAGTTTCAGTCGATCAAGAAGGTAAGGCTTGTTGTTGTACTTTCATCCTTAATTTATAGACTATAGTTAGAGCATGGTTTTTTGAACGAGTATGATGACACGTTAAAGACACGGTGACACAGACAAGACATTCTTTTTTTTGTATGTCCTTGTACATTTTGTAATGCTTGTAGTGTGTCTGATACATGTCCGATATAATGCAGACCAATTTCTTTTAGGTGTCCATGGCCGCTGTCGTTCTTTTCTTTATTTGCATTTTCTATTCTCAGAACATTACTTGAATTTTTTCTATTTTGTGATCAATCGATCATGCTTATATTTCACTCGCGCTTAAAATGTTTTTAATCATGCCTACATTTTGATTCTATCTTTGATCATACTTAGAGGATTTTGATCGTGCTTAGACTCCGAATGTATTCTTAATCATGCTTAAATCGTGTCTCGATCATACCCATATTTTATTACGTCTACCTAGAATTTTGACATGCCTAGAACTTTATCGTGCCAAAATATCTCTGGTTAAATATCGATCGTGCTTAAACGATTATGATCATAACTATAATCCTATTTTTAATCGTGTCAAATTTGGTTCTGATCATGATTAGGTTTCCACTATTTCCTAATAGTCCAACGTGCCTAAAGTGTTTTCTATCCTATACCCTGCTTAGATTTTATTTGGTCATACCATTTTGATCGTGCCAAACTATGTCGATTCTATTTACGATTGTGTATAACTGATTTTAAGCAATCATGCCATTCTTGTATCGTGATTATTCTTAATCGTAACATTTGAAATTTCGAGCATGAAATTTTTGTAAGGGGGTAGATTTGTAACCCCCATTTTTCAATTTTACAAAAAGTTCCTTTAACCTATTTCCTAGTAATTGGTTATTTCTTGTAATTGTATATATATAGTTTGGAACTTCATAAACTAGAACTTGGATTTTAGACATAAATAGGTTATCACCTTGTTGTTGCCAGCCCACAAATTTTTGGGCAATCAGCCAGCCCACCATTGGCCCACATAGCTAAACAGCAATCACAAGCCGACACTTAAATTGCTTTCATTCCCTAAAGCCATAGGCCCATAGCTCACACCAGGCCAAGTCAGGCCAAAACCGTCCAATCTCACCGTCCGATCCTAACCGACCTATCTCCGGTGAGCACCGTCGTCCGATCGTAACGGCCATCCTCGCCCCCCCCCCACCCCCCCCCCCCCCCCCCCCCCCCCCCCCCTCGCCTAATCTATAAATAGGGCTCGGTTCTCTGTTCATTTCACTCACCTGCCACCACGGCGAAGCTCTGCCATATTCGAGCCCCTCTTACAAATCCTTCTGCTTCCTCCACACTCGGCGACGACGTAGGCGATATTAACTACTGTCATGGGATCGATCGACTCGACCGGCTGCAGTCATCTTCTCCAACGAGGGTTGTGGTGGTCTACGTGCCGCAGCGGTGACCAGAAGAGTCGACAACGAACTGTGGAGAGCGTCTTCCCTTCTTTCCATTGTTCGGGTTTTTGAATCGTTAGATCCATATTGTATGTGCTAGGTGAAGCATCAAGTGACGGATCAATGGCGGGTTCTTGATCAGCCGCCTTCTCTGAACAATCATTCCGACGAACCAATGGCAGCGGCGATGAAGCAATAGCTGAACAAGGCATCGCAAATTAGTGAGTTCCTTTCCTTGATATTCTCTGTTGCTTCAATTATGATCTCAAATTCGAGTGGGTGGAGACATTCAATCGATAACTGGATTTTCGAAATCAAAGAACAACCGATCTATTCAAATTTTATGAGATCGATTCTTGATCAATTTCTTTTTTTATTGTTGATCACTTGATTATCAGTTGATCCTTTTCTGTTTAAATCCTGGTTATTGATCAACATCTATTAGAAGAAGTTAACCGAACAGCGAAACTCTTTTGCTGTTTTTGCGCCGCAGGTGTTGACAAATTGCCTCTGAGGATTCTGTCTGTCACTCGTTCAGTTCGAATCGGATACGGGAGATTAGAATAAACATGTATTGGACACAGGTAACTCTTCCCTGTCCTCCTCTTTAAGTTATTGCTTTAGTTCCAGAGTAGGATCTAGCGTTGTGTCGTAGGTGTTGAACGCAAGGATGAAGTGTTTGCGGATTTTTGACTGACACTCTCGGGTTGATGCTTGACGGACTCGTGCGTGTCAAGTGTGACGCGGTGTCTGAAGTCCTGGACGCATGAACGGTAGGGACTCATATGATGAATTCAAATCTAACGGTTGAGTAAAGTGAGCGGGAATGTTTTGAACTCAATTTTGAATTAAGTATCGTATAATGTTCTGGGTATTGGGTTTTTGCATGCTGCCAACAGTCGATGGTTTACCAAGGCCATCACTGTTTTGCAATGAAATAGAGTTAGCTGATTCAAGAATTAGTAGGAATAGATTAGATGGAGTAGGTTCTTACAGCATGTTAAGTTTGGGCTAGGTAACTTGGGCTTGGGATATTATCCTGGGGACTTTTTCCAGCCAGCTGTCAGGAACTTAGGTTTCCCTTAATATGGAAGTAATTGGGCCAACAGGTTTATGAGTAGAATCTAGCCAATGGGCTAAGAATAATTAATAAGAATTGATTTAAATCATGGGACCAAGTCAGTAGAGGCAAGCAAAAGTAAGTTAGCGATGAAGAGGATTCTAGTACTAATAAAAAGGATGTTTTGGTAAATTATTAGGTTAATTAAATTGTTTGGTATTTTCTATTTTCTAATGAATATGGTGTCTTTTCACACCGACTTTTCTCTGGACATTGAACTTAATCACCTACAACAACACCAGGCAAGTACACCGACTTGAACTCTTTATATTGTATTTTTGTCTCGTTTCTTGTTCTCATGTTGGACACGAAATTTACTCGATTGTATTGTGCCTCATTGATCGTATTGTGTTTCATTGATTGTCTTACGGGGATTGGAGAAATATTGTCTAGTGTGTGACCATATCCCCTTAGCTAGGTTATTATGAATAGCCTAAACGTACACCTCACATACGATTAAGTCGCACCTCATTATGATATTGTAGTTTCCAGCCGGTCACACATTAGAGTAATATTTCAAATTCACTATTGTATTGATTGTCGTGTTCGTTGTTTCAGTTCTTGTACTATTATTTCATATTACAGGTTAGTCCAAATCATTACTAGTTCATTTCAGATTATTTTGTATAGTGTTTTGTTATTGCCGGGACACAATTTTTCGATGGAAAACTGAGAAGATGAAACAATTGTAAAAACAATGTTCCAACGCAACACTTCTAGGAAGGTTGCGCGAGTATAACGAAGATCTAAAAAGATATCGTTTTAGTATTACGAGAATCTAAAAAGATTTCGTAATCCACAGCAATCGATCGTAGTACTTCTAAAAAGAAGATACAATCAGAATTACTGGCAGCAATGAAGAAGATGACTGGCGAAAGATGGAAGAACTCCTGCTGGGGTGAATAATCACCGTTGCTCAAAGCTTTATTCGCCCTACACGAACAGCTTCCAGGAACCAGCAAGTTCGTCGGAGAACTTGGAACACTCCTGCTCTTCTGACTCCTCGGATGGATACGAACTCCCGTGCAAAAGCAATGCTGGTGCGGCGCCTTTCCTCTCTCTCTCGAAGGCTGTTGGAATTCACAAGTAAATTTCGATCAGAACTGTGTTAAAGATCACTTCTGAATTCTCAGCTTACTTGTGTTAAAAAATACTTCGTAAACTTTCTGTGGTGGCTTCTATTACTTGTATATCTGTCGCCTTGTGAGAGAGAGGATGCCTTATATAGGCCCTGCAGCAACTGCTCGGTTGCCACAAAGTTAGGGTCATGGTAAAAACTACCCCGAACATGTAGCAACCGCCCAGAACGTGCAAACGCACGTTCTGCTGCAAGTTGCGCCAACTGCGCGCACCCTGCGCTCCTTATACTCCGTGCGACAGAGCGCGCACTGAGCTGCGCACACTTCGCGCACTGCACGCATTGCACACGCAGCGCAACCAGCGCGCCCGCGCAACCTGAGCAACCCGTGCAACCCAGTGCACCCACGCAACCAAGTGCAACATGGGCGCGCACCTGGGCAGCGCAACTGGGCTTGCGCAACGTGGCAGCATAAGTGGCTCGCGCAACGAGCGCAACTAAAGCGCACTATGCGCCTAGCGACGATGCTGACGTGCTAAGTGCAAAGTACGCCAACAAAATGCCACATTATGTCTCATGAGCCCATGAGCCCGAGTCCGAGTCCGAGTCCGAGTCGCTAAGCCCATACGGGGCTTTTAGCTCCCATGGAAATAAATTTTTCAGGAGCAAAAAGCATGAATGCTTTCAATTATTGATTTAGCCTTTTTTTTCTATTAGAAAAATAATCCCACATGGCACACCCATGTGCACCTCCACAACACATATGCATCTCTAAACTAGCAAAGCTAATATATAGAGATACAAGTCCTTTGGTCTAGCCGATGTGGGACTAAAATTTACTTTGAAAAAGACCAAAACCCAACAATCTCCCACATATCTCTATATATAAGTATAAGTGTTCCCCACAGTAACTATCCATCATGCATTAGGAGAGATGTCGCTGACGACTTGAATCTTTCCACATGGTTCAAACAACAGAGTATAATACAAGAATGGACTAAGCCTTGAATTCTACATCATAGCTGAAATTCTTCCCACTCACATAATGTAGTTACATGTGCTTCTGGCTACACATTAAAGGCCCTGTGCCAGCCTGGTTTCAATGTATAATTTTGGGCGTCTACAAGTTTACCCTCAAGAGACGGCCTGATATCTCTTTGTCCATATACTACAGGTGAGTTCATTATAATGAGACATGGCATGAAGCGCTTTGCGCTTCCCTTGCGGTGCTACGCCGCTATGACATGGCTTAAAGCTGAGACCTTACTCCGTACTGGGAACCTCATCGTAGTGTCATACTACTGTAGCATGAGGCAACCGCCTCTTTGTAGTGCCAAACTACCCAGCATGAAGCCGTAGGCTCCTTTGCGGTGTTACGCCACAACGACATGGCTTACAAGGCCGAGGCTTTATCCCTAACCGGGTACCTCATCGTGGTGTCGTGCCACTGTAACATGAGGAACTCCTCCTCTTTGTAGTGCTGACTACACCCCTCTTTATTTTTAACATACAGCATTAGGCTAACTTCCTATTTGCGGTGCTACGCCGCTGTGACTTGGCCTGTAAAGTCGAGGCTTTATCCTATTCCTGGGCAGCACCCCACATATAGGAACCTCATTGTGGAGTCACCCCACTGTAGCATGGAGTTTTACTCCTTGTAGTGCTGTTCTACCGTGCTTCCTGTAAAGCACACCAGGCATTCACTCTGTCTGAGAACTCATTAAGACAATTAAGCCAACATTCCCACAGGAACCGTTTTCCGCAGAAAACAACAGTGGTTATAGGTCCGTAACCTCTCCATGTCCTATAGAACATGTACCCACCGTTTCTGATATTCTTCCAGTTAATGGTCCTCCTTTTAACCAAAAGCTAGATGCCTAGTAGATAAATCTTTGAACTAATAGCATAAAACTTTATGGTAGGAATACAATAACTAATATCAGAATGCCTTCAAGCCCATTTTACTTGTTGAGTCATCGACCAGCTGGCGCTTGAGGCCCTTGGTGAACGGATCCGCCAGGTTTTTCTGACTCCGAACATCAATCACTGTAATTACACCTCTCTTCATAAGATCGTGTACTGTCCTGTGCTTCAAACGCACAGTCCTCTTCTTCTCGTTGAAGAGGTCATTTGATGCCACCGCCGCAGTCGCCTGGTTGTCGCAGTATATCGGTATTATCGGTATTTGTGTCCCAACCACTGGAAGATCATACATGAGCTCCCGAAGCCATTCTGCTTCCTCGGCTGCGGTGTCAAGTGCAAAGAACTCAGATTACATGGATGACCGTGAGAGCATTGTCTGTTTCTTCGACTTCCATGATATAGCAGCTCCACCCATTGTGAAAATATATCCACCTGTGGACCTCTCGCTCTCCAAATCTGAGCACCAGCTGGCATCACTGAAGCCTTCCACTACCTGCGGATCTCCGCTGTAGTATAGTACATATATCTGAGTCTTTTTGAGATATCTCATAACCCGTTTCACAGCTTTCCAGTGTTCAACACCTGGGTTGCTCGTGAAATGACTCAACATTCCTACGACAAAAGCTATGTCAGGCATTGTGGCAGTAGTAGCATACATCAAACTCCCGATTACGCTTGCATACTCTAGCTGCCTGACGCTTTCCCCTGAATTAGGCTTTAGCTTCAGATCACACCTGTACGGCGTATCGATCCCTGGAAGATCCCGATACCCATAACGAGTGATCATTTTCTCAATATAATGAGACTGTGACAGCGCTAGTCCAGTGTCTGTCCGGATGATCTTGATCTCTAAGATCACATCAGCTTCCCCCAAGTCCTTCATACTGAACTTGCTCGAGATGAATTTCTTTGTCTTTCTGACACAGCTCATATCCGTACCTAGGATAAGCATGTCGTCCACGTATAGACAAACGATCATACCTCTTCCATCAGTGAACTTCGTGTAAACACACTTGTCCGTCTCGCTGACCATGTAGCCATTTGACCTTATAACTTTGTCAAATTTCTCATGCCACATCTTGGGAGCCTGTTTAAGATCGTACAAAGATTTTACCAACTTGCAAACTTTGTCTTCAAGACCCTTGACGACAAATCCCTCTGGCTGTTGCATGTATATCTCTTCGGTCAGCTCGCCATTTAGGAAAGCCGTTTTTACATCCATCTGATGTATCACCATCTTATGTATTGTTGCGATTGCAATCAACACTCTGATGGTGGTCATCCGGACTATTGGAGCATATGTGTCAAAGTAGTCAATCCCCTGCTTCTGAGAAAATTCCTTGGCTACCAACCTAGCCTTAAACTTGTCAATAGTTCCGTCTGCGTTCATCTTCTTCTTTAAGATCTATTTGCATCCGATGGGTTTCGCTCCTTCAGGAAGATCAACCAACACCCAAGTATTATTTGAGGTGATAGAATCAATTTCATTGTCAATCGCCTCCTTCCAGAAAATCGCGTCTCTGGTCTTCATCGCCTCATCATATATAGGTAAGCGGATCAGCTTCCACATGATAGGTGATAAAGTCACTTCCGAAATCCTTTGCCCTCCTCATACGCTTAGCTGACAGCTCAGCTTATTCTGGTTCAATCGTTGTTTCAACAACAATATCTTCTTGGACCACATCTTCATTGAAGACTTCTGTTTCCTGCGCACCCTCAATGTTCTCCGGTACATCCGCAAGAACAATATTCTTGTGTCTTGCAAATTTGTCTTCAAAATATTCTGCGTTGCGAGATTCAATGATATGATTTAACTCAATATCAAGAAATCTCCGAGCATCACTCTTCTCGGCATACCCCAAGAAGATCGTCTTAGTAGTCCTTGTCCCAAGCTTCTGAATCTTCAGATCTAGAAGCTTGAAATATGCCAGACACCCCCACACTCGAATGACATTCAAGTTAGGTCTGACCTTGAACCAGAGTTCATGAGGAGTAATGTCTGAAGTTGCATGAGGCACTCTATTTAGAATAAAAATGGCTGTCAATGCAGCTTCTCCCCAGTAGCACTTAGGAAGACCTGCAGTCAACAGCATTGAGTTAATTATTTCTGTTAACGTTCCGTTCTTTCTCTCTGCTACTCCGTTTGATTGAGGAGAGTACGGAGCCGTAGTCTCATTTACAATTCTATGTTCTTTGCAGAACGATACGAATTCATGAGACCTGTACTCCCCACCTCGATCACTTCTTATTTTTTTGAGTTGTTGTCCAGTCTGCCGCTCAGCTTCGGCTCTGAACTCCTTGAACTTCTCGAATGCTTCGTCTTTAGCCTTCAGCAAGTAGACGAACGCATACTTTGAGAAGTTATCGATGAAGGTTATGAAATACTTCATCCCGGCCTTTGTAGAGAACTATTTGAAGTCACAGATATCAGAGTGTTCCAACTCCAGAAGATCTGTACTTCGATTAACCCGAGGAAAGGGTTTCCTTGTGATCTTTGTTTGAGCACAAACTTCACATTCTCTACCTTACCCCCACACTTGGAGATAAGTCCTAGACTAGACATTCTATTTATTCGTTTACAATGAACATGTCCTAGCCTATTATGCCACAACTCAAGAGTATAAGCAGAAGGAGTGATTGCATTAATTACATTAATTATATTGGACTGATTCACAAGCTGAATCTTAAACATTCCTTCGATATAAAAAGCTTTTCTGAAATATGTTCCCTTGATTAGATATCACTATCTGGCCAGCATTGATGTCCATCATGAGGCCTGCGTTGCATAGTAGGCCTCCTGAGATCAGGTTCTTGGCGATAGCAGGTACGTGCTTCACGCCTTGAAGCGTCAAAGACTTCCCCGAAGTCAGCTTCAACACCACCGTTCCGATCCCGAGTACTTTAGCTTGTGCCTGGTTTGCCATCATAACTACTTCAGAAGTAGGTGTGTAGGTGGTGAACAACTCCTTACTGGAGCAGACATGGCAGGGAGCTCCAATGTCTACCCACCAGTCAGAAACAGTCCTTACCGCATCAACCTGCGCAATCATAGCAACAACGTCAGTGATCATAGATACCTTACTAGGTTCTCCTTGCTCTGATTGCTTGGTCTTTGCTTTGCATTCACTTTTGAAGTGGCCCTTCTTGCCACACTTGAAACAAGGCATCTGAGACTTTGCCTTCTTTCGCTTGAAGGAAGTCCCCTTCACGTTCAGATTGTTAGGGTCCTTCTTCTTGCTGTGGGAAGCCGCCTGCTTTTCCCTTGGTTCTTTGGTATGAACCAGATTGGCGTTAGCCAATTGCTTGGACAGTGTGTCCACCTTCAGTTGAGCCCGCATCTGGTCCTCAACATATATTTCCTGCAAGAGATCTTCAAGGCTGATTTCAAGCTTCTTCCTATGCATGTTTGCATAGAACTTACTCCACCCAGCGGGGAGCTTTGAGACAATCCCTCCAACAACAAACTTGTCAGGGAGGGGCATCGCCTCGTCTTCTAACTTCTGTCGCAGCTTCAGAAATTCTTTTACCTGCGGCAACATGGACTTCTCGTCCTTAAAGAGCCATTTGTGATATTTTTCAACCACAAATATCTTGCTCCTGTTTTTGTCTTCTTCGTACAGTTTCTCCAGAGACTCCTATATGTCTCTAGCAATTGGTTTTTTACTGTAAGATTCTGCTAGAGAATCCTCCATAGCATTCAGGATAAGCAGCCTACAAATACTATTTTCCCTTCTCCACTTGGCCTGAAGTTTAGTAGCCATAGTGATTGCGATAGCATACCCAGTATCTGGAATTGTAGGTTCCTCTTCAAGAAGCACATGATCAATGTCTCTGAGTTGAAGAGTGAGATAAACTTTCCTCTTCCAGACTTGATAATGCTCTTTATCAAACTTTTCTAACTTACAAAAGTCAGTATTGAGGAGTGAAGCATTAAAATTTTCCATCGTAGCTATAAAGCTTTGAGATTGTTATTGCCGGGACACAATTTTTCGATGGAAAACTGAGAAGATGAAACAATTGTAAAAACAATGTTCCAACGCAACACTTCTAGGAAGGTTGCGCGAGTATAACGAAGATCTAAAAGATCTCGTTTTAGTATTACGAGAATCTAAAAAGATTTCATAATCCACATCAATCGATCGTAGTACTTCTAAAAAAAAGATACAATCAGAATTACTGGCAGCAATGAAGAAGATGACTGACGAAAGATGTAAGAACTCCTGCTGGGGTGAATAATTACCGTTGCTCAAAGCTTTATTCGTCCTACACGAACAGCTTCCAGGAACCAGCAAGTTCGTCGGAGAACTTGGAACACTCCTGCTCTTCTGACTCATCGGATGGACACGAACTCCCGTGCAAAAGCAATACTGGTGCGGCGCCTTTCCTCTCTCTCTCGAAGGTTGCTGGAATTCGTAAGCAAATTTCGATCAGAACTGTGTTAAAGAACACTTCTGAATTCTCTGTTTACTTGTGTTAAAAAATACTTCGTAAACTTTCTGTGGTGGCTTCTATTACTTGTATATCTGTCACCTTGTGAGAGAGAGGATGCCTTATTTAGGCCCTGCAGCAACTGCTCGGTTGCCACAAAGTTAGGGTCATGGTAAAAACCACCACGAATATGTAGCAACCGCCCAGAACGTGCAAACACACGTTCTGCTACAAGTTGTGCCAACTGTGCACATCCTGCGCTCCTTGTACTCCGTGCGACAGAGCGCGCACTGAGCTGCGCACACTGCGTGCACTGCACGCATTGCGCACGCGGCGCACGCGACGCAACCAGCGCGCCCGCTCAATCCGAGCAACCCGTGCAACCCAGCGCACCCACGCAACCAAGCGCAACCTGGGCGCGCACCTGGGCAGCACAACTGGGCTTGCGCAAGTGGGCTTACGCAACGTGGCAGCGCAAGTGGCTCGCGCTGACGTGCTAAGTACAAAGTGCGCCAACAAAACGTCACATTATGCCTCATGAGCCCATGAGCCTGAGTCCGAGTCCGAGTCGCTAAGCCCCTACGGGGTTTAGCTCCTATAGAAATAAATTTCCCAAGAGCAAAAAGCATGAATGCTTTCAATTGTTGATTTAGCCTTTTTCACATTAGAAAAATAACCCCACATGGCACACCCATGTACACCTCCACACCACATGTGCATCTCTAAACTAGCAAAGCTAATATATAGAGATACAAGTCCTTTGGTCTAGCCGATGTGGGACTAAAATTCACTTTGAAAAAGACCAAAACCCAACATGTTTCTTGTCGGGGTTGTACTTTGTTCCATTCCTGACTGAATACATTACAAGTGAGACTGATAAGGATTCTACCCTAGCTATGGACCCCTATAAGAGATAGCAGATGTTGGAGTAGATGTTGTTCAGGAGTATAGACTTGGATTTGGATATAGGAACCCTTTGTATAGATTTATATTACTATCTTGATGTTGATGTAGTACCTATTTATGTAGCTGGATGACTGTATTAATAATTGATTTACTTCTACCGAATTTGTTTTCGGACATCTATTGTAAAGATGTACACCAAAGCATAATGAATCTGTAATGGACGTGGTGATTTGTGTTCAAGACACGTTCTAGAAGCTGTGATGAGTGTGATTGATGTGATGTCACTTGGTGATTTATGAGGTTTACATACAGCTAATTACGTTGTGTCTACAATGTAGGTTGGACGTGTCCAACTCGTATCTAATTATTCGAGAGTGGATCGTGACATCTCCCGCCACGCGCCTCACAGTGCGCTCCCTGCCGCTAGGTTGTCGCCTCCCATCGTCGGGGTCAGATCTCGGCCCTCCGTACAGCGTGGTTGTGTCTCCACCGACACAGCTATAATGCCCCACTCTGCGCGAGGTATTTGGTCGACTTATTGGATGTAATCAGAAAGTTGGACCGTGACTCGTGTTGGAAACCAAGATAATTGAGACTGATGCAGTCTCTCTTAGTTGGCCAGACGGAATGGATATTGGGATGTGGCTCGCTAGTGGAGATATGCTTAGTTGGAATATGTGTAATCGAAACAGGAAAACCCTTTTATGCAAGTGAGTGGAACTGCCCTTCCACCTTCTTACTCCTTCATGCTTAATAAAATGGAGTAATGTGATGTTATGAATTGTCCCTAAATGTCCCATATTTTAGTTGCTGGATAATAGAGATGCTTATGTTGCCTAATATTGAAATGAACAACACACGAACATTGAACTGCTGAATAAATCACACTTGAACTGCTAATGTGAATTGATGCCTGAGAATGAAATAAACAATAATGTCCCTTATGCTAATTTTGCTGAAACAAAAGAAACACTTGAATAATGAGATACTATATGAAAGATACTTTGAGAAATGAACTGGCTATGCTATCAGCCCAATGAACCGAATGAAACACCTGAATCATGTACACTCTATATAACTGTTGCAAATAGACAAGATTGTTGTCATTTTCTTATAAGTAATGGAATGAGTGATAATTGTTCCAATGAAATGAATAAAATGTTGTAGGTCCTATTGAAATGAATGAAATATTATTTGTTCCTCCTTGAAAGAAATGCTATGAGAAATGTTGCAATGGATGATGTAATGAGAAATGATGAGACTTGGGATCGTCAGATCACCAAATGAACTGATGGTAATATTGGAAAGGAATAAGTTATTTAACAAGACTTGAATGAGATGAATGATGATGCACTGTTACATTTACTTATTTTAATATTTTATCATGTGTTTTATGTTCACGATCGAGTCAGACACACATTCGTATGGTCATGAACAACTTGTATACAAGGGGGTGACTACTTCCTCGGATGGTACCCCGGGACGTTAGGGGGACCGATCCGACTATGGGGGAAGTGTAAACGTACTTTAAGGGTACGTGGTATTGGGACATTTCATTTAGGCTCGTAACCTAGTGAAATGGCACGCCGCATATCCTACAAAGTCCTACATGACAACATCCGAAATTGTTATATAATAATAACACCAGTGGCCATGTAGTCAGGATGCACGCTAACGAATGTTTTATGCAGGCAGTGTATGTATATCTGCTAACCTGTATTTGACACAGGTACGAGGAGTCGGCTAACGGTAAAAAATCACTTAAACGTGATATATTCAATATATATATGTTGGTTCAACGTGCCTGCTTGACATGCTAAACAATACTATATTGTGATATTGCCCTTTCAAATGAGAACCTGCCTAACATGTTAAATACAGTATGGTAAAGTGTTGCCTTGCTAAGAGAATCACTATAACATGTTCAATATGTTAATTCAATGGCTGCTTGAATGATGCCTCTACATAAAAAAATACTAGAACTTGATAGCACCAAGTATGCTACATTGAGCCTTTACATAAGAAATGAGATAACAAGTTTACATAGTTCAATATTTCTGCTCATGAATTGTAAACAGATGCTACGCCCTAAATAGAAAGATCATTCTAATAAAAGCTTGCTTAATTGACCACTTAGTATCGGTTTAGGCGAGTGGCTTGGATTCTGTTCGCCAATACATAGATGATGTACTGACCCACGTTGTGGGCACTTTTTTTAGGTGCTCGTGCTTAGGAAGTTCTATACATGAAGATTGGCTCGATCGGTCCCACGCCATCGAAGATTTGTTGGGCATGTTGAAGCTCGTCTTGCAAAAGATGATGTCTTCTGTTTATAAAGGGCATAATGTATGGATCATTGTAATCAGTTTTACCAGTGAGTTGTAAGCCAAGTCGGTATACCGAGTTGTAATCTAATGTATCAAAGTATCAAATGTAAGCCTTTTGGCTTTTGTTCAGTTAGTTGTCAATGTAAAGTGAGATGTGTTGTAAGTATTGTATTACAATACCAGTTTTGTACTCTACTTCAATTATCAATAAAGAGAATACATTTTTACATATCTCTGTGTGACTTCAAGTTATCTGCTTATCTCCGCTGCTATAAATAAGTGATGTATTTCTATTCGATAAGAAAGAATATCCTCATTAACCCTATTTTGTCTGCTTCTGCTGCTGAGATATGTTCATATTTGAAGATTATCAATTATGTACCACCTTTGCCTTGTACAAGTGCAATACCAGACTTGTACGACATCACGCCCAAGCGAGGATGAATGATTCAGCGTGAATCAAAGCAAGGACGAACGATTCTTCGAATCGGGGCATGACAAATTGGTATCAGAGCACGGCTTTAAGTCCCTGGACTCTTAATTAATTTGCTTCAAATCAAAGTTGCATCGGCGATTAACCAAAGTTGCTTCCGCGATCACTCAATGTTGCTTTCGCGATTAAATCAAAGATTACTTTCGCGATTATGCTGTTGTTGTTCCTGTAATCATTTCAAGTTGTTCATGTCTGAAAGTTTTTTATCCTCTTGGTTGCTCATTGGATGTTCCATACAATAAGTCTAGATACATTATGATGCCCCCGAATGAATGATTATTGTTGGTTTGGACACTAATGACCCAACAATGACTTGATGCCATAGTATGCTTTAATGTGATTGATGCTCAAATATGGGAATAGAGAACTGTGGCTATATGCGTTGAAACATGTTAAGAACGTGTAATGTTGGAAGGAATAGTGAATGAAATAATTGATTGATGAGTTCAACAGAATTGATGAGTTGACTCACGTGTGTTGGCTAGTGGTTTGAGACCCTAAGATGTTGGATTGTGAATTTGAGACCCTGAGAACGTTGGCTTTGTGTTGTGATCAGGTTAGATCACGAATGTCCAGAATATAGTTGAGTTGGTATTGTTTGGGGATAGCTTCGTTTCTGAGTGGTATATTACCTCTACCACTTCAGAATGAGATATATCGTGACCCTTCCCATCAGATAGCAATGAGTCTATCTGTGAGCCTTGGGTGGTGTTAAGACTTAGTTGGGAGTCATGCCATATTGCTAGGTGACTCGTTTATGTTGGGTAGCAAGGATGGTTGGAAATTGTAACGGATACCTTCGTTAGAAATTATACAGTCGAGTAATGACTCAGACTGGTCGGATGGTAATTATGTTGTGGGTAGTAGATTTGGGTAAGGAATGTTGTGGCTTAGAACATTGAATTCTGATTTCGATTGGTTGGATGCAAATTATGTGGCTATTATAAGTTGGTTGCTAAATTGAAAGTTTTAGAAATATTGTCGGTGACCCGAAGGATTATTGGAAACCTGTGCTATGACCCTAAGGTACGATAGATGCTAATTAGTCCATTTAGACCACCAAAGGATAGATTTAGTGAAGTATGAGTTTGCGCTTGTCAAGAAGGATAGTTGTTGCATATGTGCATGTATGCTGGAGGATTTGAAGTGTATCACAAGGTGACAAGTAGTGACTCTGAATACTCGTGTTGCCTAGAGAATGGTTAATTGGTACATGAATTGTCGGATTGAATGGAATGAATTACTCAACCCTTGCGGTATGAGATTGTCCCTATGAGAATTGATAGCTAGGAAACGAACGGGATTGGGAACCATGAAATGTGTTGGATAGTGTTGATAGATGGTGTGACGGTATAGATGACTGTCGATTTGGATATAGATTGCTGGCATATGACCTAGTGGTATGACTTTGTCATACAGATCGAATAGTATGATCCCATAGTTCTATGGAGACTATCAGAATTAATGACCTTTTAATTGTTAGCCTCAGTATATAGACCATGTGGGTGCGAAGGAATTGGAATAGAAATTGAATAGGTGGGAATTTACTTGATGGATCATTAGATTGTTGAGAATCATATGTCGGATTGGGATTTAGATTGTAATGTTGCTAGATCGATCTTAGTCGATTGTTGGGTAATTCTAGAATGAGCCTCTGCGGGAATTAGTTCCTTGAGGATAACCCTAGATAGATAGACTTCACCCTAGAGACCGTAAGCTGCATAACCAATTGTCGGCGTAGTCGGCAATGACAATTAGTGCACTACCAGAATAAGTCATTTTAACGACGCCAAAAGACGTCGCTAAAATGCCTAAAGACGTCGCTAAACCAGTTTAGCGACGTATTTAGCGACGTCTTTCTCTTGTCGCGGAAACCTTAGTCGCTGTTTGGAAAGACGTCGCTGATCGTCACCAATACCGACGTTTACCGACGCAAAGATACGTCGGTAATCTACCGATGTTTACCATCGTTTCGTCGATGAAATAGTGACGTTTATGATGTCGCTATACGTCGGTATTCCCTGGGAAAATTACCAATGTTTTTGATGTCGCTATGCGTCGGTATATATTACCGACGTTTTGTGATGTCACTATACGTCGGTATATCCTGGAAAAATAAGGTAAAATCCTGGGATATTTACCGACGTCTACCGACGTTTATCGACGCATTGCGACGAAACTGACGTCGCTATACGTCGGTACCTTGGCAATATATGCCAGTTTAGCGACGTCTACCGACGCAAAATGTCGTCGGAAAGCGTCGGTAAACGTCGCTAAATTTGAAAAAAAAATTGCAGTATGCAGTTTTCTCCACAGAATCATTTTCTGTAGTTTAATCTGAAACACAATATATACAACCAACAGAATCATTTTCTCCACAGAATCATTGGTCTACACAACCAATTACCAATGTATCTATGCAACCAACAAACAAGTGTCACAAACAAATACAAAAAAACAAGTACTCAAACACTCAATACAAACAGTCCTAACTCGGACTACTGGAGATCTGGAGCAGGAGGGGGCGCGCCGCGACGAAGGGATAAGAAAAGCTCATAGTCCTCCTGTGAAATCGACACCGATGAAGGAGGTAGTGACGTCAGTGGAGTGGTGTCGATGAAGAAGGCAGTGGCACCGGCGGAGTCGACGACGATGAAGGCGCACCCGAAGGACGATAACGCTCCAACGCTGCAAGTCGCTGGTGGTATGAATCCATGGTAGATAACATTCTATCACTGCTACCATCCACCGAATCCTGCACCAATCTCAGCCTCTCGCCCATGGTCATCTGTGATGCCTGCTGATCCAATACGCTGCGCTCCGTCGATGCTCTAAGATCGGTGACACTCCGTTCTGTCCGTTCAGTCACATGCCGGAGCTCCATAATGCTGCGGTTGAGCGTATCCAATCGTGTTATAAGCGCAGGCTCATCCGACTGGTGCTGAGACTGGTCCTAAATCCGTCGTAGCAGCTCGTCCCAGAGAGACTCCATCATCTGGTGGACTCGGGCAGACTCCTGGGATGGCTGTGGACCATGCACACTAGCGGGGGATGCCCTAGAGGACTGGCTCACAACTAGGGCGCCATAGGATCCCGTACCGTAGTACGTACCCCTACGGAGGCCACCAGCGACGGTCATCCACAGCTCGTCCGCCGACGGAACTTGAGTGGGCTGCGAGAAAGTACCGGCCTCTTCCGCGGTAGGTGCACTAGCAGTCGCCCAGTCCCGAAGCCTCTGATACTCGGCCTAGAAAGTATGGATAGTACTCTATGATTTCTAATTAATTACTTATTATACTAACTACATGAATATTTATTTGCATGCATATTTACTAAGTTATATTAAAATTAACACGAAGTATTATAATTAACAAATAGTATTGTAATACTTACATAGGCAAGCTGGGCCCTCTCGTCAATAAGGCCTTCGCCCTTCCGATGGATGGCCAGGAAGACGGTCACCATGTCGGCGTTATCGACCTTCCTTACCTGTAATTAAATATATTATCTTAGTAATAATTTATCGAATTTGTATTAAAATAATATTTCTGAAAGAAAAATACATACCAGACGACAAAAATATTCCGTCATCGGAATTGACCCACCGCACCACTTCGAGGCATGCTGCCTAACCGCCTTGGCCTTCTCAGACTTTTTCTTGTACCTTGGCTCGTTGAATCGAGCCTTCATCACATCCCACTGATCACGGGTGATCCAACCTTGGATCGGCTTTCCGGTACGATCACGAGCCTTTTGATCATTGATAGCGTCGCGGATCAGCTTAGCAGCGACAGCAGGAAATATCCCCTCGATCAGCTCGGGCCGGTACGGTGGATAGAAAAATATATCATAGAAGAGTACGCAAACCAAATATTTTTCAGTAATATATAATATGCATAAATCAAATGATTCATGTTAAAAGCAAATCTATTTTAACCTTGAAGCGCGCAAACCAGTAGGCCTTCCTATCGTCCGGAGCATCCGAGTAGTTTATCCAAGGACCCCCATAATTTTGCCTTAGGAGCTGGCCTAGGCGTCTCTGTACCAACAGGAGACGATATCTATACAGACATATTATATTAATGAGAAAATTTAATTTATGATAAACACAGAAAAAATGATAAACCAAAATACTTACTTTGTACCGTCGGCCCAGATCTCCGTCCTCGTCTCCTCCGGAGGTGCGTAGGCATCATCTGCTTGATACTGGTCGGCCGTCGGTGCAGCCTCCTTTATTTTCTCATCTGCCTCCATCGTCGTATCAGCAGGAGGATCGCTACTCTCGGGAGCAGTCTCAGGCCTGGAACTACTCGTCCCAGGAGATATGCCACGTAGCATCGTGGCGGGCGGAGCTACTGTCCGATACACAGGAGTACTGGGCGACGAGGATCCAGAACCGGTACCAGTAGGAGGTACCTAAGAAGAACCCCGTCCTCTAGCAGTACCACCAGTAGGTACCGAAGGAGTACCCTGTCCTCTGCCAGTATCAGTACCACGTGCCCCATGTCGGGAAATACGGAACGATCCGCGAGGACCTGTCATGCCTGATAACAACATATGATGAGATACAACAAAGATAACAAATAATAGAGACTAGAAATAGAAAAGTGCAACAAAGACAAGATAATAACTAAGACAACATATGATGATATATTTTACAAGAAACATCTAAGTCCAGATAGTACATTCAGATAATAACCAAGACTAGATAATAACCAACTCTACCTAATAAGAAAATAAAAGTACGTCTCTCTCAATCATCTTCAGAATAATCATCTTGTTCGCCTTCCTCGACCTCATCTTCCTCTTCATCTTCACTTTTATCTTCGCCTTCGTCGACTTCGTCTTCCCGTCCTCTATCAAATGCAATGCAGGACGTCTACATATTTCTTCCAAGTCCAATCTAGCCTTTGGATTGTCTTTCGTCTTCCCCTTTACGTCCATTACAGTATTAATTATGTTGTCAAACACATTCTTCTCGATATGCATGACATCAATGTTATGTCTAATCAGATTGGTGCTCCAATATGGCAGATCCCAGAATATACTCCTCTTCGTCCAGTTATGAGTGCGACCAAATCCGTCACACTTGTAGCCCGTAGCAGGCTCTTCAATAGCTCTTGGTAAATCTTTTACCTCTTCCTATATCGTGTATCCGGGCCACCATGGCGGGGGATTAGCCTTCTCCACAACGCCAGCACGAAAAGCATTCCTGTTTCTCCGGTACGGATGATCCTTCGGCAGGAATTGTCGATGACAATTGAAGAAGTACGGTTTGCCTCTGTGTTTCAAACGGAAAGCCTTAGTGCGGTCCATGCAATATGGACATGAAAGACGACCATGCGTGCTCCATCCAGATTACATACCATAGGTCAGAAAGTCGTTGATGGTCCACATAAGTACTGTCCACATCTGAAAATTTTGTTTTCTAGATACATTGTACGTGTTGGAACCTACTTCCCACAGCTGATTCAACTCATCAATCAATGGCTGTAAATACACATCGATGTTCCTTTTCGGATTGTTCGGACCTGGGATAATAACGGTGAGGAATATATACGGAGTCTTCATGTACATCCAAAGTGGTAGATTGTACGGAGTGACGATCACAGGCCAACACGAATACTGGAATCCCGAAAGTCCGAATGGGTTAAAACCGTCGGAGCAGAGACCCAATCTGACATTACGCGGATCAGAAGCAAAATCTGGATACTCTCGATCAAAGTGCTTCCATGCTTCTCTATCAGATGGGTGATCCAACACTCCTTCGGTCTGTTTCCACTTATGCCAACTCATGTTTTCTGCAGTTTCCTTCACCATAAACAACCGCTGCAACCGTGGCGTCAACGGCAAGTAGTACATCGAATCGGTAGGCTTCCTGGCACCGACAGACTTTTCTCTACCACTTCCCTTGTAGCGATCGGCACCACAAAATCTGCAGGCGTCTTCATCCTTGTCATCTTTGTAGTACAACATTCACTCGTTGCGACATGTATCAATTTTCTCGTATCCCATCCAGAGCGATCTCACCATCCTCTTAGACCGGTAGAAGTCTTTAGGCAACTTAGCACTCTCAGGCAATATTTCTATAAGCAACTCCATAAGACGGTTGTAGCAATCTTGCGACATGTTAAAATCGGACTTGATGCTCAACAATCTTGTAACCACCTCCAACGGTGAATGATCCTCACAACCAGGATATAATGGAGTCCTTGCATTCTCCAGCAACTCTATAAACTGTGCAGCATCGACGTTCGGTGCTTCCTCAGGTGCATCATGATCGTCCGGATCGAAACTAGGCCCCGCCGTATCAAAAATCATATTCACCAACCCGTCGTCGTAAGCAGAGTTGTTGTGGACATCTATATAAGGCTCATACTCCGATGCTAAAGACACAAGTTTTCCGTGCGCGCTCCACTGATAGTAATTCGACGTGAAACCCTTCGAGTATAAATGATACGTGACTTCCACTTCTGGATGATATTTCAAGTTGCGACATCTCACACACGGACACTTAATTTTGGTACCGTCTATGTACTGAGGGAACGCCTTGGCAAACTGCAGGAACTGCTGTACACCCTCTATGAATTCATCCCGCACACCGCACATGTCATCAGGATGACGGTTGTACATCCACGAAAGATTTCGTAAGTAGTAATTCATATCCATATCCAATTGAGGATAATTCTGTAAGATAGATACATGCACATTGCAGTCAGTGAATGAATGTTAAGGCAGTTTAGATATGGGTGCGCAACATAAACTGTTCATTCATTCCACATATTATAAACAAAGAATTTGAAGGAAGAAATAAAAACAACTGTGTTGGGACTAAAACAAGTGTCTTGTGTCAAAGTGTCGTATCCGATAGACCGATACTAATTCGATACGGTCGATACTAAGTACATACGATCGAGGTATAATTGTACTTGTAGGAGTATACGACACTAAGTACATACGGCCGATACTAATCCGATACGGTCGATACTAATCCGATACCGATTCTAATACTCATTCCAACTGTCCAGTATCGACCCTTTGGGTCTACAAGAGTTACTTCATCCAGTTTGTCAAGAAAGGTAAAACTTTTTAAATTAATATCCAATATCGACCCTTTGGCCTGTGCTTGAGCAGTATCCTAACTCAAACTATCTATCCTAACTAATAAATTAATATCCTACTTTAACATCTACTAACTCTCATATTCCTTCTAACATAAACTAATATCCTAATCTAAACTAACCCTTTAACTGAAACTAATATCTAAACAATGATAATCATGAACTAACACCCTAACCTGGAAGTCCACACTGCTCAAGTACAGGCCAAAGGCTAAGTTATAAGGCAAAATGCAGGCAACTGCCTGTAGCTACAAGGCAAAACCAAATGCTGACGGTATATATACCGTCAACATTTAAAAAGTTTACTTGTCTTGACAATATGAGTGAAGTAACTCTTATAGACCGAAAGGATACTCTATACACTCTATGTAATACGATATATCAATCATACCTACACTTCTAGGATACTCTATACACTATAGTAATGAATTGCCCTTACTAATGATGCTCTTAGGTAACATATTTAACAGATGGGATTTTCATGTTGCACTTACGTATTTGTAGCTATAAACTGCTTGAGCAACAACATATAGGTATGGGAATTGATATCGGACTATTCCTATGAGTATTGGTATCGGTGATATAGGTAGTAGACTTACTAGCTAGGGTTTTGGTCAAACTCTAGTCCACAAGTTCAATTAGCCTATTGGGTTCATTTCTAGGTAATCCTATAGATATCTCAGGGTATAGGCTAAGGTATACTAGGTCAAGCACATATGTATACCATATATATATATATATATATATATATACATATATATATATATATATATATATATATATATATATATATATATATATATATATTTTAAAACCCCTATTATTAATCAAGGCTCGAAAACCAGAAGCCTGAACAAGTATACAAGGCACAAAATGCCGAAGCCTATACAAGTATACCACCAAAAAGAGGAAGGAGGATGGGGGATGCAAGAAGACCAACGAGAGCTAGGGGGAGTGAAGACCAGAATGCCCTCGAACTGTGGGCACACCGGGTGCTTCTTTTGCGACATTGGAGAAAGACTTCCCGGATGAGCTGATTGGCCGAGTATTGGTGACCTTCGTATCTAGCCTTGTTGCGGTTCTTCCAAATGACCCACGTGGCGGCCGCCGCGACGATCTGGTGGCTGTGAGAGGCAGAACCCCAGGATGCTGCAAGATTATGGAAGCGCCCACTGCCTGGCCCAATGCTACACAGATGGTTGAGGGTCCTCCAAATATGTCCTGGCAGTACCCCCTGACAGAAGATGTGGTCAATAGTTTCCATCTGATGGTCTGAGCAACAATTGCAGGCTGATGCTAAGCTGATCCCAATGGTATTAAGAATCTCGTCAGTGGGCAGTTTCTTCATGATGATTCTCCACATAAGGAAGGACCACTTCTTAAGGATGCAAGTGTGCCAAAAGGGGGCAATGGTAGGATTCGGACTCCCATGTACTTGGACAGCGCATCTCGCCGATCGCATCGAGAATGCCCCCGAAGCCTCGAGCGACCACCTCCACCCATCCGCTTCGGGACCGATTCTAACTCCGCATTGGCGGATGCTCTCCACAGTTTCATTTCCGGACCAATCACGAATCTTGTCCCAGTTCCAGTCATTACTTCTTAAGTCCCACAGGTCACTGATCCTGCAGTCTCTTGGGGTCTCCGTGATACTCGGGATCATGCTATCCCCAATCCATCTCTCCAGGAAGGGGGCCGAATGACCGTCACCCAAATGGAGTCTCATCACAGGTTCGGCGAGGTCCTGCCCATCGAGAATACGATGCCACACCGCAGAGGATCGGCTGTTGGAGATGGCAACTGATGGGTGAATGTGCTTGAAGTACCTGGCCTTTATATACCTGGTCCATAAGTTCTTACTAGTTCGAAGATTCTACCACAATTTCAACGAGAATGCTTTAACGATATGGAAAAGTTTGGTAAAACCCAAGTCCCCTTCCTCGGTAGGGCGCGCCATAGAGTCCCAGCTCGCCCAGTAATGCTTGTCTTGGCCTTTGCCCTGCCCCTAAAAGAAGTTGCAAAAGGTCTGTTCGATCGAAGTCAGAACCTTCTTGGGCGGGGAACACGCTGCCAAAGTGTGTATTGGAATGGAGGTGAGCACATGTTTGATGAGGATCATCTTGCCGCCAGGGGATAGAGTGGCGTTATGCCACCCTTTGAGTTTTTTTTCTGATTCTAGGGATCAAATCCTCGAATATGCCAGAGTTAGATTTCCCGTACACAAGGGGGCATCCAAGGTATTTGAAAGGGGGATAGACTACATTGAAGGAAGTTAAGTTGGAGAGGCCGAGCGCGTGCTCACGATTGAAGTTGTGGTGGGCATAAATAACGCTCTTGGCAGGGTTGATTTTCTGATCGGAGCATCTGGAGTACCTCTGCAGTGTGTGGTGCACAACTTCCACCGCTCCAACTATCACGCCCCGAGTCGACAAACCGTTCGTCCCCGGTGTTACTTTGCCAATTCGATCGTCCTCGCTAAGGCGTGATGCCGCACGAGCCTGGAGTTGCGCTCGTGCAAGGCAAGATGACAAGTTCTCAAATGGTTATCTTTTTATTTTGATATTAATACGCCAAGTCGAAACTTCACAATTCACATCAGAATATAAGACGCAGTATAGGAAGATAGAAATGCTTTTCATTCATAGCTTGCAACGAAGTGCAAGTCGTAATTACATTGGATGCCGTTGCGGCTACATTGATTGAAAACATAAAGAGAATACATTCGACAAGTTGCCTGAACTACGCTTGTCGTTCCATACATTCGCCCCTTTATACAAAGCCATCGATTGAATTGGCTTCAAAATACTTCAGCATAGGAAGAGCTTCAAAACGCCTCTCCGTACTCCAGCTCCAGTTTAGTTGGGCGCGCCCGTCGCACCTGGAGAAATTGGGGGAATGGGATTAGCACACTTGCTAAGTGGACGAGACGAACCCACTCGTCTAAACCGACTCTGATTGTTAGGGTAGGCATGCTTTAGAGTTGTCTTTCTATTAGAACTAAATAAATTCAATTCATATTCGATAGCCATCTTTGCGTAATAAAGCATACAGTGAACCATAGCAGTTTATCATATTTCTTACCACGGCCGTGCTCGTCCCTGCATAAAAACAGAGATAATATTTACACCTGCATAAGAAAATAGGTGAGCATGCTACTATCTTATATGCGGTCATTGATGTTACACATCACATGGGACTATCTCAATGGCATTTCGGCCTGCTCAGTCTAGGTTGCAAGCCTGACAGACGGTCCGAAATGCATCAGTGCCGAAGCACGATTAATCATTCCCCCTAGTTCGAGTCGATTCCGATGCCCCGGATATCGATTCGAGGAAAATATCAACTTGTGCACAAGCTGTCCATGACCATGCCCATGCGTGAACAGTTTATATATGCAACCAGTTTTTGTATAGCGCGGACAGTATTGAACGACATTATCATTTCCTCCAACTCATGCAACGTTTCATTTTCTCCAAGCCGTACTCCGATTTAGCGTCCCGTAGACACCAAATTGTCCGAGGCATCATAACCCACGATCGACATTTCATAATATTTTGCAGCACGTAAAATAGTCTATCTTTTTACTAGAACCCTAAACTTTCTGGTTTATGTGATAGACTTGTATTTTCAGAGTGAATTTCTCTAAATCGATACGTTTTCCCGAGTTCTTGGACTTAGTGGATTGGCATGCAATTAACTTGGCATCGTTCGATTTGAATGAATTTGAAGCAAGGAATAAGTGTGCGGGACAAAGTAGAAAAGAAGGGGCCGAATCACCCACCGATCACTTCGCTTTGTGCAGGTCGTCGAAGCGCTACGCAACGTCAATCCTTAGTTACGCGAGCTCCTGCAATGCATCAACACTTTGTTAGATTTCCTTCTTTTCCCCTTGCATCAAAATTTGTAATTGCATCCATGAAAACGACGCGAAAGCACTTCATCAAGCCCAGCGGCAAAGCTCCAAGAAAACCATACAGCGGTCCGGTCCCGTCGAAGGGACTCTTATAGAGAGCTCACTCGCCGAGATGCAGCCCGCTGCATCTAGGACTTATTCCAACAGAAGTCGTTCCATTAGTTGGATCGATTCTCGTAACTTCCGTCCAAATCGATTTGAATCGATGCTGCAAGGCGTTAACGTTTACCAAGCTTAGCGATCGAGTCAGATGGCCATCTAAGTTCCCGGCCGATCTGACTTGGCGCTAGCATATTATGAAGTTCCGTCGCCTATCGAAAGCGGGGCGCTACACCAACTTCCCCTGATGAGAAAATAAGTACATCGTCGGCGAAGGCCAAGTGGGTGATGAAGGGATAACCACTGGAGGTGTGATAGTGCTGGAAGTTCGGAGTACTAATCATGTTATTAAGGTTTCTGCTCAACGCGTCGGCCGCAATGATAAAAACAGTGGAAGAAAAAGGATCGTCCTGTCTAACTCCGCGAGTGGATTTGAAAAACCCATCGGCCTGACCATTGATAACCGTTGAAAACCACGAGTTGCTAATGGATCTCCACACGGTGTTGGTCCAATTTTCTGAAAATCCGAAAGCTCTAAAAACCCAGATTATAAATTGCCAATCTAGTCTGTCATAGGCTTTCTCCATGTCGAGTTTGATAGCGATGTTGCCCTCTCTTGCTGGGAACTTCATGCAGGTGATTAACTCTTGAGCTAGCATGATGTTGTCATGGATATTTCTTCCGCGGACAAAGTTGCTTTGCTCCTCGAAGATGATCTTGGGTAGAATTTCGGCCATTCTGGTTGCAATGATCTTGGAGATGATCTTGTTTGTGAAAGTGCATAGACTGATGGGACGAAAGTCTCGAAAAGACTCAGGGTTGGAATTTTTCGGGATTAGGATCAGCTTGGCACTGGAAATCGCTTTGGGTAGGTGGCTCCCTCGAAGAATATAATGGCCGCCTCAGTGATGTCCTGTTTGATAATATTCCAGCAGGTGCGAAAGAACACTCCCAAAAAACTGTCCGAACCGGGGGCGCTATTCGCATCCGGAGCCCACACCGCTTCAGTCACCTTCTGCACGGTGGGGGGCAGCTCCAGCTGAACATTGTCGGTGTCGCTGATGAGTTGTGGTATATGATTCAGAAAGGAGTTGTCTTTGTGAACCGTCTCTTTGGAGTATAACTTGGAATAGAACTCTACAGCGGCCTCTTGGATGTTCTTTTGATCAGTGATGATGTTCCCCATTTCGTCGGCCACTTGGTGAATCGAGAGCTTCTTTCTGCGGCCATTGACGCATTCATGGAAGTATTTAGAGTTTTTATCCCCGTCGATGTCCCATTTCAACCTCGCTTTCTGCTTCCAGAAATCGGTCTCCACTCTGATCCTGAATTTGAGCATAGCTTTGGTAAGGTTCATGGCCGTCCTGGCCGACGGCGAACGATCCGATGCGAACTTGGCCTCGGCCCGTGAGACGTCGTCCTCCGCAACCCACACAGCTTGAAAAATGTCCCCGTAGGCTTGTTTGCTCCAAATGGTCAGGGCTTTCCTCGTTTCTTTAAGCTTGTTGCTCACCCGAACGAGCGGGTTGGGTGATGCGACCCGATTCCACGCCACCGCCACGATGGCCAAAAATTGAGGGTGCTCGATCCAAAAGTTAAGGAATCGGAAGTTCTTATTGACTGGATTACAAGAATTTTTTATTTCAATCAGCAGGGGAGCGTGGTCAGATTCTGATGTGTTGAGATGGGATAGACTGGTAGTGATCCCCATTCCGTCCCATTGGACGTTCGTGAGGGCCCTGTCTAGGCGGGAGTATTGACGGCGATCTCCTTCCTGTATGTTGCACCAGGTGAAAGCATTGCCGGTGAACTGGAGAGAGGATAGGTGGGTATTGAAGATGAAGTTGTTGAAATCCAGCATGGCTGATGTCAGCGGCGGGCGATCTCCTATTTTTTCTTCTCTGCTGGTGATAGCGTTAAAGTCCCCAATGCAAAGCCAAAGAGAGTCAATATGGTGGGTGTGAATGTCAAGAAGGTCGTTCCAGAGGTGTTTCCGCTCTGCAATGTCACAACTGCCGTGAACCGCTAAGAGGATGATGCGCTTAGAAAGAAAAGGATGTTCCAACCAGCAAGAAAGGGCATGCCAGGAGTCTCGGACGACTCCGAAGTTGACGTCCTCCGTACAGAGGATCCAGATGTCGTGACTACCAGCTATGGCCTGGGGGAGACCGAGCTGCAGCTGGATAGATTTCAGTCTTTTGGGGGGGATTTTGGGTTCGAGAATAATAAGAATATCGATTTTGTGAGTTTTTCGAAGGCTGGAAATTCTCCTCAGAGTGGGTTTGTTTGCCAGGCCGCGAACATTCCACGATAGGATGTTAAGCATTAATGAGGATGAGGGGGTATTTTTTGTTCTGCCTGGAGGCGGATCTGGTGAGGATAGTTGGGGTTTCTGCGGTTCCCGTCTTATCAGTTTTCCTGCTCGATGTGGGTTTGTCTGCCATTATCGAGGTTGGTATGTTGCTGGAGTTCGCTTGTAATTCGGTGGTGGAATCACTGTCGACCAGATCTCCGGCGGAGTCCAGGATGGGCTCCTCCGGGGGGATGACTAGGGCGTCACTGGTGCTGTCAATTTGTGTTAAAGTTTGCTGGAGAGAACAGCCAGCTGCTTGAACCTGTAGTCCTCTCGAAATGGTCCGAGGATCGATAATGCTTCTGCCACCAGGTCTAGGGTGATGATGGGTTGCTCTGCAGCAATGGTGTCAGTGATCTCCACTACGGCCTCCGAGTTTGGGATTATCTCGGTTATAGTATGATCCACTAGGGTTAAGGCAGATTTCAGTGGTGCTTCCTCATCTATAGTATGAACAACTAGGGTTAAGGCAGACTCCGGTGGGACTCCCTCATCTTCCGATTCAAGAGCATCAAACTTATTGAAGAAGGTTAGAGCTTGGGTTTCGAAAGGGATCAGGGTTTTGCTTGGGATTCTGCATTTGTCTGAGTTGCCTTCACTGGAATCAAATCTGGTGTGCGTGTTCGGGTGTGGGAGGAGAAGGGACCGTGGGGTTCTTCCTCCTATTTCCATGTGGTCTTTCCGGACCGGTTTCTTCTTGAGTTCTGGGTGGAGACGGTGACAGTATTTTGGGATGTGACCGCGTAAATGGCAGTGGTTGCAGAACATAATGTGGTTGTCATATACGATCTGTTGGGTGTGGGTGCGATTGCCTAGCTCGATGCTAAAAAAATTGGGGGGGCTCGGAGGTGAGATCGAGTTCCATACAGAATTTGGCGTAGTTGGCCTTGGTGAGGTTGCTTGTTTCAGGGGCCGTGGCGATATACGTCCCGAAGGAGTTGGCTATGCGCCGAATAGCCGCTGGAACGAAGCAAATGAGGGGAAGTTTTGGCAGCGTCACCTAAACTGTGACCTTCGTGGAATCTTCTTGAGTACTAAAACCGGAGGACCACTTGATGATCTTTATCTGGTGGGAGTCAACCCGACAGGTGCCTTTGGACCACACAGTTCTGTGGTCAGAATCTGAAGAGAGGTGTAGGAGAATATGTCTGGGGTCGAAGGGGGCGACGCGATATTCCGCTGAGAGTCTCCAACTGGCTATAACCTCCTGCACTCTAGCGATTTTGGGGCATCCTGAAGAAAATTTGAGGACAAAGGTGTGGGGGAAATATGATAAAAGCGAGGTCAATTCCAAATCAGAAAATAGAATTGTTGGGATTGGGGATTCCTGCGGATACACGATGTCCGGGAGGTTGACGTCTGGAAACAATAGTCCCTTCTGGGGCGCTAAATCCGGACAAAGTGTGGCGGCGTAGGAAGGCTGATCAGCTCTCGAAGAGGATGGGAGCGGAGTTCCGCTAGATGAGAGCGAGGGGGTGGAAGGGGAGGAGACTGCTCAGGACAGGGGATTAGGGTGTCGAGAGCGACAGAGGAATAACCACCTGGGAGCGAGAGTACCTCGGAGACTGAGGAGAGGGTGCGACTGAAGAGCTTCCAACCGCAACAATGGCGGAGGCTGCCGGGGTTTCGACAGAAAGAGCCACGATACTGGAATCACCTGCGCTAGGCAGTGCCGCAAGGTGAGCAGGAGAGGAGCTACCGGTAGCAGACGACAGGAGAGGCGCAGGGTGCTGCAGCGAAGGAGGATCGACTGAACATGAAGGAGAGGTAACCGGAAGGATGAAGGAGGAGGAAGGGGCCGAGGGGGATGGATGTGTGACGTGCGCCTGAGAGGAACCGAGGGGGTGGGAAGGTCCAGCGTAGAGGATGGGGGAGGAGACTCCTGCGTAGAGAGCATGAGGGGGAGGGGTGGTCCCACCAATGTCTGCGTAGAGAGGGGTGGTCCCACCTATGTAGGCCGGCACAAGAGTATAGGTGGGGGTCCCACCAGCCACCTGCGTAAAGGTGGGGGATTCTAGCAAAGGGGACGTCATGTGGGAGGGTCCCGCCATATGACTGCGTAAAGAGGGGTTACGTCGGTTAGCGTAGAGCCAAGGGGAATGGTAATACGCTGGGTGGTGGGGGCCCGCTAAATGGTCAGTGTAAGCAACCCCAAACTGCTCTACGGAAAGGGAATAGTGGGACCCACCAAAGAGAGCTGAAGCAGGGAGAGCTCTACGCTCGTCTGAAAAAAATTGGGATGGGACCGCCTCGGAAGAAGTTTGGAGGGGCCAGGCGTTGGGAGTCCCAAAGCCTGCACCGCAGGAGGGCTCCCAACCCGATGTAACAGCAGTGCCATTTGAAAATTGAAAATAGGGGGAAAAGGTGAAGGCGACTGTGGGCGGAGTGCCATGCCGCTGGCGAGCCCAAGAGAGGAGGTGGGATGAGACGGAGACCCGCTAGGTGCATAGGACGGAAAGGAGGGGGGAAGTGCTGAGAATAGCACGGGGGGTCGCTATCATACGATGGAGAAAAGGAGGCAGGCAGCGGATGGGGGTGGTGGGGTTGAGAGACGGAGGAGGGCCGAAGCAGGACGGTCCGATCGACGAAGAACTCGGGAAGTGCTGGGCAGCATGGAACTGACGACTTGGACGAGGATGGGAAAAACGAAAGTGGGGACGGAGGAGAAGAAGGGGAAGGGGGTGGGGACGGAGGGAAGCTGACGGACGGGGGGGGGGGGGGGGGGTGGCCTACCAAGGCAAGGTAGTCAGCCGGCTAAGGATGAGCCATCGGAGCTCGACGGGGGCGGCTGGCCTAAGAGACCCTAGGGTCTCCTCGGGAGAGAGCAGCAACACGGGAGAGGAGAGGAGCAATTCATAAAATATATATATATATATATATATGTATACCATATATATACAATAACATATATATATATATATATATATTTTTTATATACAATAACATATATATATATATATATATATATATATATATATATATATATATATATATATATATATATATATATATATATATATCCTCTCATATATATATATCCTCTCATAAATATAGTATAACTCATAACCCAACATACCCTCTCATATATGCAAGCCTACTTATATACATAACTCAACTGAACCTATCTCAGAAAACTAAACCAAGGCAAACATCCATATGTATCAATGCATATGCTAACCCAAACATAACATGAAATCTGAACTCAATGCACTTAGACAACACACGCATGAGAAAATACCTACATATACATCATCCTATATATGACAGTAAACAATACCTACATATACTATATATATGAAACTGTAAACCCAAACTTATCCCAAACTGGTATGTAAACCCACAAACTGAACTGAACTACAACCCAAGCTAACTCAGAGACTCACAAACTCAACCTAGGAATCAAAGTCAAAAGCAAAAACTAACCCAGAACTCACCCAAACTCCCAAACAACATACAACATTCAATTATATAGCCTATTTATATAAATACATACATATACATATATATGTTTAATATCACCAATACAGAAATAATGTAAGAATCGTATCAGTCATGATCAGGACTAACATTTAGGTTAGGGTTTACCTAGTCGGGGCCGGAGGAGCGGGTCGTCGAGGGGGCAGGGGGTCGCCGGTGGGGAGCTGGAGATGAGGGTGAGCGGGGTCACCGGTGGGAGCAGGGTCGCCGAGCGGGGTCGCGGAGGGTCGGGGGCCGAGGGGGGAGGGTCGCCGAGGGGGGAGGGGGTCGCTGGAGGCTGAGGGGGGAGGGTCGCCGAGGGGAAGCGCACTTTCGTTTGGGAAATTTTCGATCGAAAATAATGGGGGGAATGAAAACTGAAAGCCCTATATTTTCAATTTAGCGACATCACACCTATACGTCGGTAAACGTCGCTAATATTAGTGATATTAGTGACGTTCGCCGACTTATCCGTGACGTATGTTTTCTTATACACAAAAAAATCGCAAAACGTCGCCGATCGTCGGTAATAGTGACGTATTGCGACGTTTACAGAATACGTCGCTAATTCCTTAAATGTTAGCGACGTTTTAATAAAACGTCGCTAATTGCGTCGCTAATATGACTTATTCTAGTAGTGGTGGTTCAGATTGAGTTGATACCCATAGGTTTGGGTAGAGTTCCCTGGAACTATCAGTTGCTTGTTGGCTTAAGAATAAGAAACTAGTATAACCCTAGTGGCCATCCACTCTAGGGAAGTCACCTGAATGATTCGGTTTAGCTGTAGGTATAGCTAACCTTAGAGACTTGACCGAATAATAGGGTGACCGTTGGCGAACCATAGGATGATCTTTTGGTATTGAACGAGAGATGGGGGTGATGAGTATGACCTAAGGAAGTGTATGTTTCAACTTGTGCCATGAGTTGTTTGACTTTGTGAAGTTATATGTCGACCTATAATGGGAACTGCAATCATGGGGTAAGACTTGTGTGGTGCATGTTGATAAGTCAGTTGTTCCTTGGGATGGAACTGACTGCTCATGACGTAAATGTTGGATCGATATCTAAAGTCGGATAGCTGGGTTAACCTTGACTGTCGCATAGAATTGTGCCTTTGGCTCGGTAATCGATAATGAGTGACCCTCAGAATGTATTCCTTAGAGATGAATTGCCTCGTTGGAAACGTTGTTGGATTCAGAAAGGAATAGAACTGCATATTGGTTGTTGTGAACTCTTAGTATGGTTGTCTCTAAGTTAGACCTGTGGCCCGAATGTTAGAGATATTGTGCTTAGATAAAGAACTTATCCGAGTTGTCCCTGATGTTAAGTGTTGTGACTTGAAAGATAGAGATTGTGGTGAAGCGAACGAAATAATAAATCAATTAAAAAGATGCTAAGTCGGATTTGGGAAAGAGAGTTGCACCTGTGGCTTATCGAATCGCGCTATCGCGGACGTTGGCTAAAGTACATATATTTTGGGGACGCCTGAAGTATGTGTATGGATCCAATCGAAGTGATAGGCTGCGGCCGAGATGACACTGTTGGGAGAGCTTATTGAATCGCACTACACGGACTTTGGCTGAAGTGCATATGTTTTGGGGGACGCCTAAAATATATGTATGAATTCAAACAAAGTGGTAAGATGCGACAAAGATAACAATGCTAGGAGAATGCTGGTGAATTAATGAGTAGTGCAATTATTGTGAAAAAGGGAAAGACGGTTTGAATCATCGATAGATTAAGTGGTAAAGTTGGATAACAATCTCGAGATTTTCTAGAGTGTCGAATCAGAATATTGAATTGAATCTGAATGAGTAACTTGTTGTGACTAAGTGATTTAGTAGAATGAGTTGTTCCCTTAAGTTTTGAGGGCAAAATTTTTTCTGAGTGGTATATTATGTAATATCCTGCTCCGCACGAGGCATTTGGTTGGCTTGTTGGATGTAATCAGAATGTTGGACCGTGACTAGTATTGGAAACTAAGAGAATTGAGACTGATGCAGTCTCTCTTAGTTGGCCAGACGGAATGGATATTGGGATGTGGCTCGCTGGTGGAGCTACGCTTAGTGGAAATATATGTAATCAAAACATGAAGACCCTTTTATGCAAGTGAGTGGAACTGTCCTTTCTCCTCCTTACTCCGTCATGCTTAATAAAATGGAGTAATATGATGCTCTGAATTGTCCCTAAATATCCCATCTTTTAGTTGCTGGATAATAGAGATGCTTATCTTGCTTAATATTGAAATGAAAAACACATGAACATTGAACTGCTGAATAAATCACATTTGAACTGCTAATGTGAATTAATGCATGAGAATGAAATAATAATAATGTCCCTTATGCTAATTCTGCTGAAACAAAAGAAACTCTTGAATAATGAGATACTTTGTGAAAGATACATTGAGAAATGAACTGGCTATGCTATCAACCCAATGAACCGAAAGAAACACTTGAATCATGTACACTCTGTATAACTGTTGCAAATAGACATGAATGTTGCCATTTTCTTATAAGCAATGGAATGAGTGATAATTGTCCCAATGAAATAAATAAAATGCTGCAGGTCCTATTGAAATGAATGAAATGTTGTTTTTTCTTCCTTGAAAGAAATGCTATAAGAAATGTTGCAATGGATGATGCAATGAGAAATAACGAGGCTTGGGATCGTCGAGATCACCAAGTGAACTGATGGTAATATTGGAAAGGAATGAGTCATTTAACATGACTTGAATGAGATGAATGATGATGCACTATTATCTTTATTTATTTTAATATTTTACTATGCGTTTTATGTTCACGATCGAGTCGGACACGTATTAGCATGGTCATGGACAACTTGTATACAAGGGGGTAATGCTTCCTCGGATGGTACCTCGGGACGTTAGGGGGACCGATCCGACCATTGGGGAAGTGTAAACGTACTTTAAGGGTACGTGGTATCAGGACATTTCATTCAGGCTCGCAACCTGGTGAAATGGAGCGCCGCAAACCCTACGAAGTCCTATATGGCAACGTCCGAAATGGTTATATAATAATAACACCAGTGGCCATGTAGTCAGGATGCATGCCAATGAATGTTTTATGCAGGCAGAGTAAGTATATCTACTAAACTGTATTTGACGTAGGTACGAGGAGTCGGCTATCGGTAAGAAATCACTTAAACGTGATATATTCAATATATATGTTTGTTCAACTTGCCTGCTTGACATGCTAAACAATACTATGTTGTGATATTGCCCTTTCAAATGAGAACCTGCCTAACATGTTAAATACAGTATGCTAAAGTGTTGCCTTGCTAAGAGAATCACTATAACATGTTCAATATATGTTAATTCATTAGCTGCTTGAAAGATGCGTCTACATAAACAACACTAGAACTTGATAGCACCAAGTATGCTTCATTGATGCCTTTACATAAGAAATGAGATAACAAGTTTACATACTTTAATGTTTCTGCTCAAGAATTGTAAACTGATGCTAGGTCCCAAATAGAAAGATCATTCTAATAAAAGCTTTCTTAATTGACCACTTAGTATCGGTTTAGGCGAGTGGGTTGGATTCTGCTCACCAGTACATAGATGATGTACTGACACACGTTGTGGGCACTCTTTGTGCTTGGAAAGTTCTGCACACGAAGATTGGCTCGATTGGTCCCACGACATTGAAGATTTGTTGAGCATGCAGAAGCTCTCCTTGCAAAAGATGATGTCTTCTGTTTATAAAAAAGCATATGTATAAAACATTGTAATCAGCTGTACCAGTGAGTTGTAAGCCAAGTCGGTATATCGAGTTGTAATCCAATTTATCAAAGTATCAAATGTAACCCTTAGGGCTTTTCTTCAGTTGGCTGTCAACGTAAAGTGAGATATGTTTTAAGCATTGTATTTCAATACCAATTTTGTACTCTACTTCAATTATCAATAAAGAGAATATATTTTTACATATCTCTGTGCAACTTTAAGTTATCTGCTTATCTCCGCTGCTATAAATTAGTGATGTATATCTATTCGATAAGAAAGAATGTCCTCATTAACTCTATTTTGTCTGCTTCTGTCGCTGCGATGTGTCCATATTTGAAGATTATCAATTATGTACCGTCTTTGTCTTGTACAAGTGCAATACCAGACTTGTACGACATTATGCCCAAGCGAGGATGAATGATTCGGCATGTATCAAAGCGAGGACGAACGACTCTTCGAATCGGGATGTGACAACAGCAACCCTAGGCGAGCTCTATCGCCTCCCGTGAACAGATCCACCACCGTCGTACGCAGCCGACGGATCTGGAAGTACAGCACCGCCTCACGCTCGAGCACCCAGCAAGTCACTGCCCTTGTCAGCGCCACTCCGGCGCTAACGACCACCCTCCGGTGAACCCCCTCCCCGCTGGTAACCCCCTTCCCTATTCTTTTCGGCCACCCGCTCCTCTCACTCCCCCTCTCACACTCTCCTTTATTGTTCCCTTTTCTTCGTTCCCATCCCTCTCTTGTCAAACTCCCTCTTCTTCTTTTTCTTTCTATTTTTTGGTTTGGTTTCCCAAGTCTTTCTCTCTCTCCCTTTTGTTCTTAAGTTTGGGGTTTTGTTTGGACTTCCTCGAAAGAGGAGAGCAGCAATGTGTTTTTTTTGTGGTTATTATTATTATTTTTATTATTTTGAATACCGTATAATATATAGTTTATATTATTAGTATATAAATTGTTAAGTGTTTATTAGTAGAATTATTATTATTATATTATTCTGTTTTTAATAAATAAGTAAGATAATTAACATTTTTTTAAAATTATTTTGACAAAACTCAATAGCCCTAAAATATTTTCCTGGATTTTATTATTGATGAAATGACTAATGAAAAGTTAGTTTTCTACAGAATTTATATTTTTACGAACTTAGAGTAGTTTTAGCCTAAAAATGACTTTTTTGATTCTTCAAGTATTTATCTAGACATATATTTGACTACTAAAAATGTCTTTTTTCCAAATTGTACATATAAGGTACCTTCTATTATTAACGTAAAATTATTATAAAAATATTTTCTAAAATTATATATGTATCTATCTCTACAAATTCTCCTCAATTGTAACAATTGATCCCGACTGATGGCGCTTTTCTCTTTCTCGCAAATTCGGATCCTTCACATCAACCATGGCTATTGTACAAATCAGGACATGTCAGATCATCGCACACCAGGCGTCACACCAGGTAAGATACCTTGCTATATTTACTGCTTTTATTTACTCTACATCTGTCACGACCCGCACCCAGTGAAAGGGCACAAGAAGTGACGTACGCCCAGCCTACGCCGCAGTGTCGGCGATAGAATGCTGTCCTGAGTCACAATATCTAACACAGTCTAGAATAAGCTCCGAATGGAGAGTAAATAATAAGTAACTCAATCACAATACTAAGATGGAATAGAAGAATGAATCTCAAGAGAGTCACAGATAAAAAAGTCTAGGTGTAAACCACCAGAATAAATCTCAAGTACAACTCATAAAGTCCCAAATAGATAAACAATAAAAATACTAAAGTCTCAGCTAGACTATGGGCAAGTCCTCAGCGACTGTTGGATCCTCCTGAGGGTCCACGTTGCTAGTGTCATCTAAGCCAATGCCATAATAAGTAGGGCAGTACTCATCAATACCTGTAAAAAATTTAACATGTCCAGTCAGGACGGAACGAGCACATATCTCTCACAACAGTTCATAGCAGGAATGGACATATAAAGCAAGCTATAGAAAACTATACATGAATCACTGTAAAGAAAGTCAACAAGAGAGAGAGACTATAAAATAAGATATAATATAATAAATAGAGAAATGTAACCTTCTACGTGATTTAGAGCATGAATTGGTTATGTAAACGGTTTGGGTTGCACATGGATACAGCTATGGAGTGCACATGGATACCTACTGGGGATAATAATCACATAACCAACTACACTCTCCCTGCCCCCAATCAATACACAAGGATCAATACATGTTATGTTATTGCACATGGATAACAACTACTGTATACATGGAGCTCATATGGTCATGAGTGTACATGAATAACATATGAGTGCACATGGATAAATATGAATACATGGAGTACATGATGGACATGATAAAGTACATGAACATGACATACTCGATGTATCCGAGGGGATAACATCGCATAAAAAGATCCATAGGGTACTAATCCGTGTGCACATCGTGTCAGCATCAAGTATACTAGTCTATAACAAGAGAACATATCCAAAGAAGTATGAAAAGATCAGAGAATGTACTCGCCTGGCAAATCGAACTGCTGATGATGAGGTGTAACTAAACTGGGGGTATGTAAACCTATTTAAAATACACAGATGTCACAACCAAGTCCACAATATCAAAAGAAATAGCTACAATGCAAGACTTCATGCTTCTAGGTCCATTTTGGTCAAAGTCAACCCTCGGTCAACTCTGGTCAAACCTGGTCAACGCTGGTCAAACCTGGTCAAACCTGGGTCAACTAGTACATCTACTAATTTCTAGGTCATACACAAAATTCTAGGTCATTTGGAGTTCGTTTGAGTTGAATTGGATCAAGTTTGACCCAAAGTTGACTTTTGTCAATTTGGTCAACTTGTCGGCCAATTCGACTAAACTAAGCTCGAAATGACAAACCAAATATGTCCTAGGGCTCCTATAGTTATATACACAACTATAATCTATTCCAAGAGGGTTTCCAAGCATAAAACCTATATACATATAGGTATATACACACACATGTGTATATACAATACAACCAAACCCTATTTCTAACAAAAGATGATGTGTGTGTGTGTGTGTACTGGTGCTTACTGAAATGGGGTAAATCTGAGATTAAAAATAGTAAAACATACCCATGGTATTACCCAAATTACTATACTATTATATACATATATATAAAGTAAGAAGCTACATATATATATATATAAAAAATATTTTATATATATATATATATATATATATATATATATATATATATATATATATATATATATATATATATATATATATATATATATATACAAACTCTAAAATAGAAAGATTCGCAATGGTTGAAATGGTTTAAAGAATCAGAAATCTGGAATTAAATCCCTCGACCCATTCTCAACGCATATGAACATAGCAATGGGTTTCAACGGGATTATATATATATATATATATATATATATATATATATATATATAGAGAGAGAGAGAGAGAGAGAGAGAGAGAGAGAGAGAGAGAGAGAAAAGTGCAAATACTCATAATTGACGAAAAATTATGAAATAAACCCAAGCGTTGGTTCCCGCATATTCGAAAACTCATATAAGTCCTGAAAACTCAGATTTTAGAAGCTAAGAAGCTGGAAATCAAAATATCACATTTAACTCGAAAAATCGAAATAAAAAAAACTCATCCAATTCACACAACGATCCAAAATACAAAATACACCAAACGAACCTGTGAAACTCGGCATACACGTTGGTCTCGACCCACGTGATGCGTTCGTATACTCTCGGATTCGAAATCGTGTCCGTGTCTTGTCCACAGAACGCGTATCGGAATTTCCCGATACCGCGTGGTATGCGTGCGTTCTCGCTCGTTTCAGCGCCGCACATGCAACGAAACGCCACGTGCTTGTGCACATAGCTGGGGGGTCCATGGGTAGGTCTAGGACATGATGACACGGCAACACGCCGCCCGAAGTGATGCACGCAGCCCCCGCACCCGCGCGGCCTGCTGCGCACGCGCGCGCCTGCGCGCCCTCGTGTGCGTGGTTCCGACCTCGCTGCTCCCTCGTCGGGCCACGCGACGACTCAGGGTTCGTCCTACGGGTCGTCTAGGTCTAGTTCGACATGTTCCGGGTCCTGGAACGGGTCTTCGCTGCGTCGTGTGCGCGCACGAAGTCCGTCTCCGCGACAAAAACGACAGGCTGAATGCACAGTGGCTGAGCGGTGCACGCGCGATTTCTCTGCGCTCGCTGAGCAAAAAGTCGTGAAATTTTACGAGCATGAGGGCAGAGGTTGCCCTCACGTGCTCACAAAATTTCACGCAAAAATACGCTCTGTGCATCGAGCAATCACACGCAGACAGCAGGGCACGCACGGCCTCGTACACGGGATCCGTACATGTGCGTCCGTTGCCCGAAACGCCGCTGATACGTTGTCAAAACCAAATTCGTCTTCACGAAAGTTTATCAAAATCATATTATATAAAAATCCATGAAGACAGAATTGAAAAACTACAACTTTCTATCCTAAGCGGCATTTCGTCAAACACGTGCCGTAAGGGACCGACACGCGTCCGATACCTCCATCAAACGGAGTCGAAATCTCACCAAATTTCGTGGGCAAGACTAGGGCACCTATATGGATGCAAAAATAAAGGAAAAACCAGATTTACAATGGTAGATTAGGATTTACCTATTGAGTGTCAAAATTCAATGATCGGGACTCCTCGGTTGTCGTGTCGGCCGATTTTCCTCCAGCAAAAACCTCCTTCTCCACACTAGAAGTGCTCCAGCAGATCCTCCTCTCCTCGACGAGCACAACGGAGTTCGTTTGGAAGGAAACGGACTCCGGATGAAGGAATTATGAGTTTTGGAGAGATGGATCTTTTAGAGTTTCTTTGTGGAGGCTCAAAATTTCACAAATGAATGCAAAGGGGAGGGGGTGCTGCTGTGTTGGGCGGCCAAGGGGGTCTCCTAGGGTTAGGGTTTCACTTGGGCCAACTCCTTCTCAAGTAGAAATGGGCCCAAGTCAAAAGACTTAAAGGCTAACATGCGAAAAGGCTAAATTAAATCGATTAAAGCCTTAAAATAATCTAATGCATAAAAATAAATTTTAAAAATAAAAATAATAATTCTAAGGCATGGTTAATCCCTATACAATGTCCACTAAGGTTAAACCAGTTGCTAGCACAATCAAGAGTCAACATATTCAGAGAATCACATAAAGGCCAAAATGGCTAAAATGACTAAAATCATCTAAACCACTCCAAAATAGAGATTAAAACTAAATAAATTTTTAAAAACAAAATGTGAATTTTAATTACATTATTAGGCTTCCAGTGAAGGTTGACTATGGTCAAACTACCAAGTCACCAGTCTGCAACCAATCAAATCACACTGCAAGCAATCCAATTTAGAAATAGATAAAAATTCAAATAAAAATCATAAAAATTGAAGTAAATAACAATTACTAAAATACCCTTGAAATTGAAAAGTGAGTGTGACAACATCTTTATTGTTTAGTTATTGCATATTATTGCCTGTTTATTTCTAGTCCATTCAGTTGCATCCTTGTTACAGTTCATGATTTACTTACCTGCTCTCAGATACACATGATGCTAGTCATATTTTCCTTCTTCTTTTTTAATTTGCATATGGACCTAGAGTTAAGGGACTACCATCTGTTAGTGTATTTTCATAAACTGTCACGATTGTGCCACGTGATAGGTGTGAGTTATTTGCATATAGAGGTACTTGCGTGTTGGCTGATCATTCATGTGCATGCGTTAAATCTAACTGCTAGTAGAGGAATGTTAGGAGACTTGACAGTTAGTAGAAGTACATGGTCGCGTATATGACTTATATATGTGCATAGGGTAGGGTAGGGAGAACAGTTCCTTGACTTATGGACCACCTTTGTACTTTCCTTATTTTGACCTGTAAGCTCCACCGGAGACGCATGTTATTGATGCCCTCTAACGTTCGCTGAGTATTATTAACATACCCTCTATATTGATGCCCTCTGACGTTCACGGAGCGTTATGGACGTAGGCCCCTGGTGCCCAAAGAAAAGAGAATATGCCAATCCTATATAGCCAGAGTGCCCATACGTAGAAGGATTGTTCTTAATTGCATATACACCGTGGAATGGCTAGGTGACCTTAGTCTATGTCATGTCATACTTCGTTCTAATCATGGCCTGGGACATCATCATATTACGGTATAGTGTACCCCTTGTCCTTGTTTGGTTGTAGGGTAGTCCACGGATTCGATGATGTGATATTGGGCTTTGTTATGGTTGGAACACTTTGTAGGAACCCTAGAGGGGGGTGAATAGGGTTAAACTAACTAATCAAGCAATTAGCACAAGATAATAGGCAATTTAAAAATATAAGTAGAAGAGAGCAAGCAATAACAATACCGACACCCGATGTATCCTGGTATCCTCCCAAGGGGCACTCCAGTCCCGAAACTCTCTCCGACTTTAATCCACTATTATCGCAAATAGTACAACGTGAGTTTTCATACGAAGGTTCACCAACTTCTTACACGAGAGCTTTAGTCTGAAGGCCTCTCCGACTTCAACCGAAAGTTTGGATCCGAAGACTCTCCAACTTCAACCGAGAGTTTGGATCCAAAGACTCTCCAACTTCAACCTTTCACAATAGGTTTTGATCTCCTTATATAACAAGATGATGATCTCACTTTTTAACTCAATAACTCTAACACAATTTGTGGATGACAAATGAAAGCTTTGTAGAGTTGTTTGTGGATAAGCTTTGGTGGTTTAGAAATTTTTAGGCTCAAAGCATCAATCTTAAATGAAGGGGTTCAAGGCTATTTATAACCAAAGCAAAGGAAAGTACAATAATACAACTTTCAGCAGGCTGATAGATAATCCGTCGGACTTTCGCAGAAGTCCGTCAGATTATCTGCTTGTACAGTCCAACGGCTATAAATAGAGTCGTTGGGATCAATCTTCGATAAAATCTGACCGTTGGAATGCAAACGATAATAGTACGAAAAATCTGTCAGAATTCTGCAGTTTTTCGTCGAATAATCCGAATAATCACAGAAGGTATTCTGTGAGTCCGTTCGGATCTTCCGTCGGATTTTCGCGGAGATCCGTCGGATCATCCGTCAGGATTCCAAAGATTGTCCTGGGTTATTTTCTACCCTAGCTTTCAATTTTGTCATCCATTTCTTGTGTTCATAATTATTCCTAAGACTCATTACAAACTCCAAATATACTTAGGCAGGTGCAGACTTCTTCAGAGTCTTGAAATAATGATGGCATAGCTTGGCTTCTTCCTTTGATAGGTGCTGGCTTTTCCCTTGGGGGCTATTGCCTAAAAATACTCAGTTTGTGAAAACTGAATACCTTTCGGGAGCGTCGCCCCCGAAGGATGCTGCCTCTTTGACCCCCGTCCGATGACCGGGCAGCGGAACCCTCGGGTGCGTGGCTCTGGAAATGTCGTCAGGCGGTCCAGAGAAATCTTATGGAATACCATTGTCTTTGGCCCACCATAATTTTTTCATAGCATATGTCCATATTGATCTTGCTTATTGCTTTTCTGCATGTACATGTTAGACGAACAAAGCAATATATATTGTAGCAAGTATGATAAGGTAGAGCACAGTAGGACAATGCTAAGTTTAAGTATAAGAGCTATAGAGATAGCATAAATATTAGAGATATCATAATGTTAAACTTAATTGAATAACCATAATCAAAACATAGTTTTGATTTTGACAACTCAAGTAAATTTAAGATATATATAATAAAAACTCATATCATTAATATGCAAAACAATAAGCACATATCACCAAAGGTATAAGTATAAGTAGTAATGCTATAGTGATAGCATAAAGATTAGTGATAATGAGATGCTAAACTTAACAGATTAACCATATTCAAACATATGATATAATCATTGGGCCAACACACTTTACTCTTACTTGTGACTTTATGGCATATTTTATATTCAGTTTATACGGCATGTTCTTCCTGTATCTTGTTACGTCCTCTAAGGACCTGGTGATTCCTCTAAGGTGTGTTTTTGCAGGTATTCTAGCCAAGGTCGTGATCTTCTCTATTCCACCGAAAGATGATTGCTCTTGGATTGTCTTTGCTACTTTTCATAAATTTTTTTCTTGTATTTTTCTTTTCATTTAAAATAGTTGGTAGTAGATTTGTCTCTGTCCAACGACTTGTACAAATAAAACTTTAAAGTTAATTTTATGATATCATTATTTTTTATTTTGTGGATGAGATTAGTTGTCATAGTTATACTGTATTTTACAGCTTACGTATATTTATTATACGGTTTGCATGTCTGCGTACCTAGTCCTACGTATTTTGGGACAAGGACGTTACATATTTTTGTGGTGGCCCATACAGGTCTAATTTTTTGTTTCAGTTATGTTACTATACCGAGCGAGCCTGCATATAGGACTAAAGTCTAGAATCTTATCCATATGCTTGATCTCCTCCCTTTATTCTGATTTCAAACTCTCGTTTGACTACCTTGATTTTCTTCTGCTTGATTCCTTTTCCACCACAAATCTTAGCCTTCTTTCCTGCTTAATAGAGGTTAGGAAGACGACTCGTACTAGGTATAGTTCTGTTGTTCAATCATACTATTAGTTGAACTCTTATAAATTGGGTAGAATATCTCATGACCTAACATTTTCTTTGACTTTAACCAAGGCCTTAAATAAGAAAATAGTAGGACGACTGTATAGGCACGAACACCGGACAAGACTTAGCTTCTTAAGGAACTTGAACTATATATTTTTTCTTTCGTCATTATCTCGCTACTTATATTTTTGGACTACTTTGACTAAATGCTTCTATTATAGCCTAGTTTTGTAAGCTTACTCTTTTATCGAGCTTGTTCAAGACATATGTTATTTGGACACGTCCATTAATATATTGTCTAATCAAAACCAGTGCATAATGGTCTGATCAACCTAGTGTACTTGGTTCGCTCTTTGTATGATTATTCTACATGGATTGAGATATAGTTAACTTAGCGTATTAGACAAATATACTTGTCCTATAGGATCTCATCCGCAACTGACAACTCTCTTTTGAACTATTCAATCTCCTTTGAAACCCGTATTTTTATTCAATCATACCTTCCTTGAACTCATTATTTTTGTCTTTCACCTACTTTAGAAAGACAAACGCTCATACTTGATAGATAGACATGGAGTATCCCCTTTAGTTGCCCTATCACCTATGACCAAGATAATTGTATATACACAAGTGTAGCTAACCATTACCAACCCATGTACAACCTTGTCTTGAGTTACTCGTACTTTCCCTCTGCCCTAGATCTATTATCGTGACCTTCTAATTATTTGAAACTTGAGAAGTGATTAGAATCGTTCCCTTGATCGTATCCTAACCTAGGAGACTAATTACTCTCTAGAAATCATGTCCTTTGAGTCTAATTATTTTCATCTCGATTCTTAACCCTTACTCTTTGTATTTCTTGCGTTAAACCATTATTTATCACCCAAACCCTTACCACGGCCATTAAACCTAACCATATCTTTCCTCCCCATTTGAATTGCTTCACTCATTAAGGATTTTTATTAAAACTCCTCCGTAATTCATGTAAACCTTACTCTTATATGATTCCCTTGTGCAAAGATGAAAATTTGATCATGACACCCTTCATTTATACGGGACTAGATTAGAAAATTCCATAGAAGAGATTAATGGTATAGTTGGTTAAGATGATTATGCGATTACAACGTATAAAATTTGACATGGGTGGAATATGATTTTTGAGTTTGATAGGATGATGTAAGCAAAGGTGATTAGAATTCTAAAAAAAAGGCTTTTAAGATGATTCAATGGATAAGTAAAATTTTTATAGTAATAAAACATGGTATTTTAATTCTCGAGGTTACTCTATTACCGAAGATTGAAAAAGTTTATTTTGATGTTTTAAGGGGTTAAATTTTTTATAAATATGAAGTTAAGAAGGGTTAATTTTCACCCTCATAAGTTAAAGATTATTGGGTTTCAATTTTCAAGGAGATTATGAAAGACGAAATTTGATTGAGGAAAATATTTAAATATGTATACATATATAGAAAGAAGTAGACTAGAGATTCATTGAATTCAAACTTTTGGACTTACTGAATTTCAAATATGAGATATTGTATTTAATATTTTGAAAAAAGTAGAATTTTTGGAGTTCAATTTTGAAATAAAATAAAGAAGAAAAAAAATTGTTTCAAGAAAATTTAAATTTTGTGGAATATGAAATTTGAGGAGAGTGGAAAGAGTTATTATTGATAAGGTGATAACGACAATTTGAGATTATAACGATATTGAAACACACAGTGGAATTTTGAATCGGGAGTATTAAGCTAGTGAACAAAATTGAGATGGGAAAGTTTTTGCCTATTTGTGAGCTTGCACGTCTATAGGATAAATTATAGTGATCGATCAAATTTAGACATTGATGGCCTGTCATGCATACGATCATCATCTAAACTATACCCTGAATTTATTTTCTTAGTTATCTAAATTTGTGATTATTCAGAATTGATTGTTTTTCGTTGAATGCCTTTTTCTCCTCGCCAAATAATTTGATCGAGTTCTTATCGATAAACTCTTCCTATCTTCTTAACCCAACCTACCCTAGTTATTCCTAAATTTCCAGGACGAAATTCTTGTAAGTGTAGGATGTTAACCCCCTAAATTTTTACTATAATTTTAAAATTAATTTATTTTGGTATTGGTTTATTTTTGGTATTTGTATGTCGAATGCGAATACGTATATGCGAGGTACATATATTTTTATATATAAAAAGTTTTATGATATATTTTCTTCATATAAATAAATATTTTATTTGCTTAAAGTTGTAAAAAACGTCACGTCAAGATTTGGCAAAACTTTATTTATTTATCTATTATAAAAAGACTATTTTATTCAAGTATAAGTAGCAGTTTAGAAAAGTATATTTTATATAAATATTCTATTTGCATGCGAGGTACACAAAATTTAATTCATGTATATATTTTGATTTTTTGAAATGAACTATTTTTATTTTTGTTTATTTATAAAAAATATTTTTTAAAATTTGTTTGATTTAATATTTAATTAATTATCGTGATTTAAATTGGAATTTGATTTTACTGATTTATTTTGAATAGCTTTTAAGTTGAAGATGGGATTATCTAGATTTAATTTGTTGAATTAGTTTTAATTTGATTTAAATTAGATGGTGAATTAGCTATTGGGGGGATTAAACTACCTAATCCTTATCTAATTAGGAGTCTCCACCTCCTATATAAGGAGAGGCTATTTTGCTATTTTTCTCAAAAAAATTCACAAGCCAATATTTCTCCACCGCATTGTGTGTGCATTGTGTCCGTGTCCACCTTCCCCGGTCAGCTGTGGCGGCTTCGGGTCTGACCCCGGGCATCTTTCCACTAAACTGTAATTTGTACATATATAGTTCTTCCCGACTCCATGTCCGACACACCGGACATGTCTCCGACTCGATTCCCATGTCACGTAGGACACACACATCCTATAACTTTTCTATCGTGTCCGACAAGCCCGGACATAATGACACAACCCTAACCCTATGCCTCCTTGACAACAACCATCGTTCCCGACCAGTATCCAGCCACGCTGTGCCACCATCGGGAGCTCCCTCTCCTGGCACCACCATCAACTTCATCGACACTACCACCCCCGTTACCCAACCCAGGCCAAGTCGGCAGGCAGCCAACACCAACCACCACCTTCGCCACCATGGCCACCCAAAACCCCTCACCCCCGTTCACCTCCACCAGTGGCCAACTCCACCACCGGCAAGACCATCGCTACCACCATCTTCTTCATCATCACCACCCCCAATAGAGCCCCAAACTCCTTCACCACCGTGTCGCTCATCACCACCAATACACACAAGAAACAGAAGGAAAAAACCTAACTCACCTCTTCGACAACGCGCCCCGCATTGTGATCCCCGCCAGGTCACTACCTCCCATCATCAGGGTCAAATCTGGGCCCTCCGCACGGAGTGGCCGTGCCTCCACCGGCATAACAACCTAGGCGAGCTCCGTCGCCTCCCTCGAACAGATCTGTCGTCGTCGTGCACAACCGACGGATCTGGAAGCACAGCACCGCCTCACGCTCGAACACCCAGCGAGCCACCGCCCTCGTCAGTGCCACTCCGGCGCCGGCGGCTACCCACCGGTGAACCCCCTCCCACTCGTAACCTCCTTTTCTCTTCTTCTCCGCCCCCCGTTCCTCTCACTCCCGCGCTCACACTCTCCTTTGTCGTCCCCCTCTTCCTCGTTCCCATCCTTCTCCTCTCAAGCTCCCTCTTCTTCTTTTTTTGGTTTGGTTTTTCAAGTCTCTCTCTCTCTCTCTCTTTTGTTCTTAAGTTTGGGTTTTTGTTTGGATCTCCTCAAAAGAGCAATGTGTTGCTGTTATTTTTTGTGGTATTAATTTTATTATTTTTATTTTTATTATTTTGAATATATATTATTAGTATAAATTGTTACAAGTGTTTATTAGTAGAATTATTATTATTGTATTATTCTGTTTTTAATAAATAAATAAATAAGGTAATTAACATTTTTCCAAAATTATTTTGACAAGACTGAATAGCCCTAAAATATTTTCCTGGATTTTATTACTAATGGTTTTCTACAAAATTTATATTTTTACGACCTTAAAGTATTTTTAGCCTAAAAATGATTTTTCGATTCAAGTATTTATCTAGACATATATTGACTAATAAAAATGTATTTTTCCAAATTGTATATATAAGGTATTTTCAAGTATTTACGTAAAATTATTATAAAAGTATTTTCTAAAATTAGTATATGTATCTGTCTCTACAAATTCTTCGCGATTATCACTATTGATCCCGACTGATCGTGCGTTTCTATTTCTCGCAAATTCGGACCCTTCACATCGACCATGACTATTGGACAAATTAGGACATGTCAGATCATCGCACCACACCAGGCATCACATCAGGCAAGATACCTTGCCATATTTACTGCTTATATTTAGTCTGCATCTTTATTGTTTAGTTATTGAATATTACTACATGTTTCTTTCCAGTTCTTTCAGTTGCATCCTTGTTACCGTTCATGATTTACTTACTTGCTCTCAGTTATACATGATGTTAGTCATATTTTCCTTCTTATCTTTTAATTTGTATATGGACCTAAAGTTAAGGGACTATGATCTGTTAGTGTATTTTCATAAACTTTGTCACGATTGTGCCACAAGATAGGTGTGAGTAATTTGCATGTAGAGATACTTGCGTGTTGGCTAATCACCCGTGCGCATGCGTTAGATCTAACTGCTAATCGAGGCATGTTAGAAGATTTGGCAGTTAGTAGAGGTACAAGTCGTGGATATAATTTATATATGTGCATAAGGTGGGGAGAACAGTTCCTTGACATACAGGCCACCTTTTCACTTTTCTTATTTTAACTTGTAAGCTCCGCCGGAGACGCAAGTCATTGATGCGCTCTGACGTACGCTGAGCGTTATAGACTCATTGATGCCCTCTGACGCTCATGGAGTGTTACGGATTCGATGATGTGATGTTGGGCCTTTGTAAACCCCCATATTTTATAAATTTTATTATAATATATTTTAATGTATTTTTGGCATTTTTTATAAGCTGTTAGTAATTATTGACATCCTATATTTTTATATGTATATGGGAACTGGCAGGTAAATATTAATTCTAGGGATTACTTACAAATTATAGTATTATAATTTCTCCATAAGAAGTTTTCATTGTGGTGAAATTTTAGAAAAACAAATTCATAGGAAATTATGAATACATAGGAAGTATATGGTATTATGCTTATATAGCTAATAGTATATAAAGTAAAAGTAAAAAAAAAAAAAAGAACTCATAAGCTACTGTTCATCCAGTAGCCACAAAAACTCGACCCCATACTCATTGAGCACAGCGACAAGGAAAGATTTGGTGGAACCAAATCTTGAGCGAAAATTTTCACTAAATCCTCTCAAATTCAAACTTGTATAATTATTCCCAAAACCCTAGGATTTCTAAACTGGGTCGGGCTAGAAATTCGACCAAAATAGGGTTCATCTCTAATGTACATATATATATGAGCGGAGGGAGACTCTTCAAAAAGTTTCCATCAAATCTAACCCTCCAACCTGATCATCGACTCCAGAACGACCCTGACACCCAGGCGACCACCTCCAGCTGCCTGCAAGCCGCAGACGACCGCCGAGGCCGCTCAAGCTGGCCGCAACAGAGCCATCTCTGTTTCGAAGTCGAACCCAGGTACCCTATTTTCGAGCCAAATTTCTTCATGTTTACTCGATCATTTCTGGTCCCATGAACTCCTACGTATAGATGGTATAATCTTCTAGAAACCCCAGCAAATAAAATTTAAAATACCCAGAGAATCGCTCGAGAAATCGAGTTGAAACTCAACCAAAAACTGTTTCAAAAACAGCGTATAGGTAGCCCAAGTGCCTCTGTTTGCAAGCAATTTCTTGTGAACCCAGTAACAATTTAGAAAATCTAATTGAACAGAACTTTAGACAACATATAGGGGAGTAAATCCTTCAGGTAGAAGTATTTCCCATCTATTTTGCAGATAGTTATTTGAATGTAAACTTGCAAGAAAAACTGTTTTAAAAATTATAAAAATTAGGAAATTTTTCCCGATACGACATGCGTCCCGACAAACCGGACGACGTGATTGCAATCCATAAGTATTGAAAGGCGCGTATGGATGTTGTCGATGTGTAGGAACTGACGGAACTTGATTTCGTTGTGCATGTGTGACAAAATCAATGCGCATCCGTCAAGATATCCCGTATCGACCACTTTATAAACTAAGCCATAACTTCATGTACATTCGTCGGTTTGAGACAAAGCTTGTGCCAACAAGACCATATTATTTTTTTGGTCCTGTATGCCAGGTTTGGTCCGATTCTGAGAAGGTCAATCGGAACATCATTTTGGCAGGCCCACGAACCGATCCAACGGACGAAATTATGCACGGCCCACCGGAATCCAACTTTGGACATATGATTGGGTTCGTCTAGTCAAATCGGACCCGTAGACATATAGTTTGACAACTTTAGAGACCGTAGGTACTGGCACATATTTTGGTAAAAACCAGGTCCAACGACAGACATCGTTTTCATCCGAAATTATGATTTTGCCCCTGTGTCCAGAATTGGACTTTTGGACAGGCATTTTATGACACATCTTTTACACCAAAAATGTTCGTGATGTTTGTTTCATCATCCGGCGCTGTTTGTGGACCGTGACTTTCATTTGCTGACGATTGACTATTGGACTTGCTTATTCTTGCACCACCCTCAAGCAAGATACCTTGCCACCATACTCTGTGATTATTTAGATTTATTTATGTTATTTATATTCAGTTTATATTTCTATTTGCCAGTATTGAATCACTGTGCGTCCAAGTCACATTTGGGTGCAAGCAACTATATTGGTTGTTTTAATTGTTTTTATTCTATTCTTGCACTGGCTTAGTTCTAGTGACCACCCATTGATGATGAGGTATTGGTATATCTCATATGGCCTTGACACATGATTACCACATGTTGTGAGTCACATGTAGGACACGTACTCGCGTAGTCGGCTGACCACCGATACGTATGAGGCGTGCGATGGTTAGAAGTAACTGCCAATAGAATTGCATGTTATGGACTTGGCAGTTGCTAGAGGTTCATATGAATCATGGATGTGACCCTACTAGGCATTGGGTGGGGAGAACAGTTCCTTAGCGTATGGGCCACGTATGCACTTTTCTATTACTGCCGGAAGCTCCGCTGGAGATACGGTCCTGATATTCCTGCTCATGATCCTGCTGGCTGACATTCGATGGATGTTATGCTTTGAGGTCCCTGGTATCCTTGGAGGGACCATACCGATCCCCATATAGCCAGAGTGCCCATGCGTTGAAGGTTTATTCTTAACTACATTAACACTGTAGAATGGTTAAGCACCCTATCGCATGCATCTTTTTTTTTTACTTATTATCTATCACAGTTTATACGACACGTTGTTTTCTTGTATCTTGTTACGTCCGTCTGAGGACCTGGTGATCTCTCCAGGCTTAGACGATTTCCTCCAGGAGTACGACTTGGCACTGGATCTTTCCTACGTTGACGACGAGGCATCTCCCGCTGATATCTAGCTTTATTCTATTCCTTGACACTATAGTGGACATCTTAATATTTTATTTATGTTTATTTGAGGAGGTTGGATTCCAGTTTATTTGAGACTATTTTTCATAACTGTTTAGTGTGGGTATGTCCATCCGACTATATCCTGGACTCGTTTATTTACTCTATTGGACTTCCTTTATCTTCTGTGTTGTGCTGTGGATGAGATATAGTTTTATGATGATCTGGCCTGCTATTTATATTATTACAACTTATGTATATATACGAAGATTCCATATATTAGAGTATTCTTCATACATGTGCAGATAGCATGTCTACGTACTTGGTCCTAAGTATTTTGGGACTGGGGCGTTACATATTTTTATGGTGGCCCAAGCAAGTCAGAAAATATTATTAGGTTACGTGACTGTGTCCAACAAGCCTGCATATAGGAATAGGAATAGGAATAACATCTCATCCATGATTATTACCTTCTTTGACTTTAAAACCTTTTGAATTCTCTTTGATTACTTGAATTGCCTCATACCTAACCCTTCCTAACTGTAACTGCCTGTTTTCAAAAATAAGGGTAATTTTGTCATTTTTATATTCCTATATTTTGTGAATATTTATTCATTTATTTATTATTATTGTATTTTGGGGATTAGTTTAGCTGAGTTTCGTCTAGTTTTGACTTGTGTTAGTGGTCCGGGTAGTTTAGACTCTAGTCGGGACCCAAAGATTAGATAGGCATGGCCCACAAACTCATCTCATTAGGCTAGTGCATTTAGACAACCCACATGATAAGTTTAGTCATTTAGAGATTAGAAACTTGAACCTTTTGACCCCAAACTTTTGCATACTCCTAGTTAACCAAAGGGAGACTTGTTGAAGGCAACTTGGACATTTCTCAAACCCATTTAGGGCTCCCATATGGCAGCCCACCTTTCTATTAAAGCCCCACTTCATCTTCTTTCTCTTTTTATTTTTATTTCAAGCCCTAATTTAGGAGCTTTTCCCCCAAATTGCTCCTACACCCAAATTTCCTCCAAATTGAGCCAAATTCGTTTCATTCTCTTTCCCTTGGAGAGGAGAAGCCTCTATTGGCTAGCTAAGAAGGGATTGGAAGGATTTGGAGCCATGAAGCTTGGTGGAGATCTAGATCTAGAAATTTTACATTAGGAATCCATCTCCCTTTTGGTATGAGCTCTATAAACCCTTCCATTTTATTTCATTAGTGTAACTACTTTCATTTATGATCCCATTTGCATTAGGGTACCAGTAGAGAGGAGTTGAGGCTCTCCTCTTCCTATTTGAAGGTTTTTCCCATTTTATTTTGATACAAATTAGGGAAAATCGAATTTGTGACCACCAAGTGTTCGATACGTGTCGCTAAAGAAACTTTCGTGTCCTTTTTGAGTCGAGATTAGGTGTATGCGTCCTAAATAGGATACGTGGTGTTGTGTCATGGTATTTCATGATATACATGGTTAGATTTGGGTATATACAAGTGTTTTTTTTCTCCAAAATAATCTAAATTCGTCATAATATTCATCCACGTTTTTAGTAGCCATAGCAACTTAGAAATGTCATAACTCCTAGCTCAAGACTCCGATAAATCTCCCTTTTTAAAAGAACCGTATCGAAGTTAGATTTCCAAATATATATATATTGATAGGCCAAAATCGTTCTAAAATTTTCTGTAAAACTGTTTGAGTGTCAGCTGTCCGAAAAACGAACGCGTTTCGGTGTTTTCGCGATTCTGGGAGCTTCCGGACACGAAAATGCGATCCGTTTGAAGTTTCGAAAGCTAATATGAAGGGCTACGACATACTTTAATCCTAGAATTTAGTGAATAGGTCTAATAGATGCAGTATTAATTTTAAGTAGAAAACTGACTATACGACATGGACATTTTGTGTATCCTATGAGCATATGTAGTATGGATATCAAGTGAATGTAGGTATCATAGGTTGTCAAGAATATGTATGATATATATATATATATATATATATATATATATATATATATATAATTGTTAGGTAATATATGTTTGTTAGTGTCTTGTAGAGAGGAGTGTGGGCGTTTGATGCTTGTGAGTATTTATGTTTATGAGTGAGAGGGAAGAATTAATATAGATTGAGTGCTAGTGTTTGAGAAGAGGATTTGTATTTGTGTGTTTATGTTGGTGAGTGTATTGATGTGTCTTGGTTTGGATAGTGTGAGATGTATAGTGTGCGAGAGTGAGAGGGGATGATATATTAGTGAGATATGTGTCTTATGTGTGTGCATTTGTGAGTGGCTTGGTTGTGTTGTAGTTGTTAGAATGTGAGTGTAGTGATGCTTGTGAGTGTGCTTGAGAGTGGTGTTAGTTTGTATGTGTGATGTCTTAGTGAGATGTGTTGTGTGTGTGTGTGGTCTTGATGGTTAGATATTAGTTAGTGGATGTTAGTTATGTTAGGTTTCTAAGTTAGAATAGATGGTTAGAAGTTACATGTTAGAGTTGGTTAGTGTCTTGTATTAGAGATATAAGTTAGGATATAGAGTGATATCTTGAGATATCATAGTGGTATATTAGGATATTTTGGGTATTTGTCTATTACCTTAAGGTAATGTATTTACCTACAAGGTAAAGGAGACTTACCTACAAGGTAGAGGGGGTTTACTTTATACTAAGGTATTAGATACTAAGGTATTGTCTATCTAATATTTTAGGGTGGATGGTTAGAGGCTAGATATTTAAGGTATTAGTATTAGAGGTTAAGGCATTAGTTTCCAACCAAGGTAATGGTTTACCTTACCTTAAGGTAAAGGGTTTACCTTATTACAAGGTGTGGTATTAGGTTTACCTAGGTAACTAAGGTTAGATATCTAAGTTATTGGTTAGCTAGTAGCTTAGGATAGATATTAGATATCTAAGATTGGTATCTTGGTAGTTAAGGAATTGGGTTTTCAACTAAGGTATTGGTATTGAGATATCAATAGGGCTAAGGTATATGGTATCTTGGGATAAGATATAGGTTGGTATCTTACTAGTATCAAGTATCTAGGTTAGTGTCTTAGGATGTAGATGAGTGGGTATCCTAAGATACAAATGAGTATCTTAGAGGGTAAATTAGTAGGCTAAGCTAATGTCTAAGGTATTGACAAAGTAATGAGGATTACCTATAGTCTAAGGGTAAGGTATTGGTAGGATATTGAGATAGATGGTTAGATACTAGTCTAAAGTATTAGTAGAATCTATTAGCCTAGGTTAGTGAGTTATCTACTAACCTAAGGTAATATATTACTAAGGTAAGGGTATTACCTAGTATCTAAGGTATTGGGTTATCTTGGTAGGTAATGGTTAGAATTGGGTTATCTTGGTAAGTAATGGTTAGACTTAGGTTATCTTGGTAGGTAATGGTTAGAAGTGGGTTATCTTGGTAGGTAATGGTTAGAAGTGGGTTATCTTGGTAGGTAATTGTTAGAAATGGGTTATCTTGGTAGGTAATGGTTAGAGTTAGGTTATCTTGGTAGGTAATGGTTAGAAGTGGATTATCTTGGTAGATAATGGTTAAAAGTGGGTTATCTTGGTAGGTAATTGTTAGAAGTGGGTTATCTTGGTAGGTAAATGTTAGAAATATGATACTTGACTTAGATTTGACCCTGTTTGACTAAGGTTGACTGTTTTGATTCAAAGTCAACTAAAAGTTAACATTATACCTAGATTGGACTAGGAGTTGACCAGAGTTGACCAGTTGACCAAAAGTCAACTATGAGTAAACCATTAGCCAGTTTGACCTAGATTGGATTAGAAGTTGACCAGAGTTGACTAGTTGACCAAAAGTCAACTGTAGGTCAACCCTTGACCTAGTATGATCTAAATTGATGTGGTTTGACCTTGTTTGACCTAGTTTAACTTTGATTGACTTAGATGGACCTAGTTTGACTTTGTTTGACTTACCTTGACCTAGTTTGACTTTGTTAGACCTAATATGACTTAGTATGACTTAGATTTACTTAGATTGACTTAGCATGACCTAGTTTGATCTAGTTTAACTTTGTTAGACCTAGTATGTCTTAGTTTGATTTAGTTTGACTTAGTTGACTTGGTGTGACTTAGTTTGACTGAGTTTGACCTAGATTTGTATAACATACACTAGAAATCATGTCATATACTATTAAACCCTAATTAACTCATGTATATCCCTTCTTTAGGTTTGTGACACCACTCAGAGCATCGATCCCATTGACAGCTCAGGACCGCAGACGAGTACATTCTCTAATAGTTTTCATTGTCTTGATATCTTCTATATTCGATTCAGTTGTGGTATTTTACTTTATTCTCGACACGATAGAGCACAGACTAGTATATATCGGATCCTGTCATGAGATGTCATTCCTGGGTTACCGTAGTGTATTGGTACATTGTTTGATCCTATTTTTTGTTTCTTGTACTTGTATAGACATCGATTCCTAAGGAGGATTAGATATCCTCTTAGAGAATCCAGTGTTATGACATGCTGTGTGGGATTCATATACTATTCGGGGATGGAGAGTTATTAGGGGTTATGTGATCAAATCTATCTTGTTCCTTTTCTTGTGCTTGCGCCACCCTCACCACACATAGGGTGTAGTGAGATCATTTCTTGTGCTCGCTTTCCATGTTGGTCGGCTAGACCCTATCTTGTTTTATCTTGTGATAGCCGAGCCAAATGGAAAGGTCCGAGTCTTGCAACCAAGTCGATCACATAATTGCTCTAATACTCGAGGCACATTTTATATTTACATTGTATATCAGTTATTCCTGTTCAGATCAACTTTTTTGTACGTCTTGTTTATATTCTAGTCTTGATATATCATCTTGTATTCCATTATGATTGTCTCTTATAGTATTTGTCAATACTATGGAACTGTTGTTGGTATTTGTGCTTGTTCTTTTTCCTGACAGGATAACCCCGTTGATATTTACAGAGGATTTAGATGGTGACTGCTCAACCTATTATGGTTATGGCACTGACGAAGACTATTACCAGGAACTCCCTCTTATGCCAGTGTCCGTAGAGGACATACTACCAGTAGTGACCTAGACTAGTTAGGTTTGACTGGACTGCATTCCAGATGGGTATTGAGACTTGTAGTACTTATTTGGATATTGTGTTATGTCTTAAACTCTGATCTTGTGTGGTGACTTGCATCTATTTCAGTTTATCTATTTCCATCATATCTTTATGATATTCGTGCTTATCTTCCTTAGATGTCTTGTGATTGAGTTGAGATTATATACCTCTGTGCGGAGATGACAGGTACATATATTGTGTCTAGATGCTATACTTTCTAGTAGACCTATACAGCGTTCTACCGCCTATTCTACGGCATAGGCTGGACGTACCCACGTACTCGTGCCCCTAATTAGGGTGCTGGTCGTGACACTAATGTTATCCTATTTTCGTGCCAATAGTATGAATCTACGAAGCGGACGCACCTCTACTTTGACCCTCACATCTGGTAAAGCGGCTACCCGGAGGAACAGAATCCTCGAATGACCTCGGTGACCCCGTATCAGGCAGGACAGTCGCAGCCTACCTCGACCCCGTCGACGGTACACCAGGAGACACAAGCACCCTAGTCAGCTAGGTTGGATAGACCACTACAGTGCCATCTGGAGGGAATGTGCCATTACCACCACCACCACCATTCCCTCAGCAGTTCCCACCACAGTCCAGACCACAGATGCCTCCACCACCGGCCGATGGGAACCCCACTACTCAGTTCATATATGCCATGATGCAAGCTCAGTGTCAGCTGACTGAGCTGATGACGCAGTACATGTTGGCAGCACTGACTAGGCCCCCACCTCCACCTTCGGTACCAGTACCAGCACCAGCTCTACATCCCTATGAAGGCTTTATCAAAAATTTCACAGGCCGAACCCCAAGCCATTCAGATATACAGAAAACTACTAAAGGTTACGTGGCTTATTGGCACAGGGAAGTTATTGAAGGCATCTCAGTTGCCAGCACATGATTGGATAACAGCAGTGGACCTACTCTTAGAAGACAATGCTCACCACTGGTGGAAGGCTGAAGAAAGGCGGTTAGGCACTGGGATCACATGGAAGCAGTTCTACGACCTTTTCTATGAGAGATTCTTCTCCATCCATGTTCTAGACTCTCTACGACCAGTTCCTTCATTTGAAGCAATGAAACATGTCGGTAGATGAGTACGATGTAGAGTTCAATCACCTGAGTAGATTTGGTACGGCATTGATCCCACAGAGTGGGAGAAGGAAAAGAGATTTCATCAGGGGCGTACACCAGAGCTCAAGGCTTACACTACTACCCAGTCTCGAGTCTCTCATGCAGCTGTCTTGAAGGAAGCACGTACCCAGGAGCTTCTTCACAAGGAACATCAGACATAGAGACGCCATACACCAGCAGTTGCACCAGCTAGAGCGACTCAGGGTGGACCTATCAGGAGGCCCACAGGACAGTTCCAACAGAGTTCCACACCTTATCAGAAGCCCACCTGCAACTACTGCGGGAAGTAGGGATACCTTCTGAAGGACTGTCAAACTCGACTTGGAGCATGCTTGAGATGCTGTTCAGGACAACACAAGGTGAAGGATTACCCAGAGCAGCAATCCTTAGTTTATGCCCAGCAGACCTCGAGGCCGACAGCTCCTGCACTTCCAGCACCCCGACCAGCAGTAGGAGCACCTCGCCCACCATTACCTCCCCAGTCAACACAGTTCGAGAAGGCTAGAGCTCAGGGCCCCGGTCAGAATTATGGGCAGGCATTCTCAATAGATGTTGAGGATATAGAGACGGAAGCAGAGGTCATAGCAGGTATGGATTTAGTTGCTTTATTTCCTGTCGTTATTTTATTTGACACTGGAGCCACATATTCATTCATAGCCACTAGATTTGCCACTAGACACAGCATTTCCATCACATCTTATATCTAAAAATATTAGAATTCTCACTGGAGGAAGAGTTGTACCTGTCGGCGGTGTTTGTAGACTTTGTCCTGTAGTGATATATGGTAGAGAGATGAAAGCACGACTTCTTGTATTTTTTATGCCGACTTTCGATGCAGTTCTTGGGATGGACTAGTTGAGCCAGCATTGTAACTCCTCTCCCTGGAATTTTGGAAATATTTTTTTATTATTTATTTGAATTAAATGGCAATTTTTTGAATTTTATAAAGATTTAGTTACATAGATATTACGATAGATGGCCTTAGTTATAGTTAAGTTTTGGAGTGCAAGATGACTAGAAATCATGGTACGGTCAGTGCAGTGGCATGCTTTGACTAGTGTATTAGCCATAGCAGGGGGTCGAGCCATCTGTGCGCTCTAACTAGAAAAACCATTCAAAGTTGCAACTTGACTCCTATAAATAATTTAATTAATTATTTAATGATATTAAGACTTTTAGGAAATTCGGTGGTACCAAACTAGTCCGGACTGGACCCGAACCCAACCCAAGCCCATGTAGTCATGCGGTATGTCCAAAGACATCCATGTAGATATATAGATGTGTATATATATATATATTGGTAGTTCATTTCTATAGACTCGTGAGAATTTCTATAAAATGTGCAGTTAATATAATATATGCATTTTTGCTATTTAAATTATATTTACCATGGAAATATGATAACATTATCTTTGAATGATATTTTAGAAAATTGGAATTTATTTAGGCTGTTATACTTGTGTATAAATATATTCATATTAGGCATACATAGTGCTTTATAGATATATCCAAAGATTCTTAGTTATAAATTTCATTAAATAGAATTAATAATATTTGGATTTTAATTAATTTGTTTAGATTATTCTCTAAATTAATGCTTGTATAGGTTTATGTGGTATATATATATATATATATATATATATATATATATATATATATATATATATATATATATATATATATATATATATATATATATATATATATATTATATTTCGTGTTTATTTGATGCTCAAATAATTATTAGTTCCATATATAGTATAATTGTTATATATAATAAATGTTATCATTATTATTATTATTATTATTATTATTATTTTAGCAAGCTAATGATTATTTTAGAAATAGCAGGACAGTTTTCCTTTTATATGAATTTCTTAGGTTTTGGAATTTTAAACAATGTATATGTATGTATATTGTACCGAGTGTAAAAATTATATATATATATATATATTTTTTTTTATATATATATATATATATATATAATCTTATAAAGAAAAAAATATATAATCTTATAAAGAAAAAGAAAAAAAGAAAAAGAAAAAGAAGATGAAAACAAAACAAAAAAATGGGGGCAACAGCAGTAGCCCAATCCCAACCCAAGAAAACCCCAACCCCACCCCACCCCACCCCCGCACAGTGAGAACACGACCCCCCTTATGATATATACAGCATATATATAAGAATGAGAAAGTGAGAGGAGGCTCGACTAAAAACCCTAATCTAATCTCGCAAACCCACCTCCAGACCGTCGCCCCGACCCCTTGCCGTGCGCATCGCCGTAGTTGCGCCGGCCGGCCACCGCCACCTTGCCAGGGCCGCGTGCGAGACAGCCGGAACAGCAGCCGCAGCAGAGGTAGCACAACAGAGCCACCCCGAACCCTCGATTTTGCGATGAGTTTTCTCCCTCATCTCTTCGTCAATTTTCGATCCAATTAGTTCGTTGCAAACCTAACCTATATCTCTCCAAACCTAATGGAGAGTTTCGATTTAAATCGAAACGAAATCAAGTTGAAAATCGACTCCAAGATTGGCGAAATCTATTTCGAAAATAAAACAGAATGCTATTTGAGGGACCTACTTAGGAAGGCAGAATTCGGTCAAACCACGAAGAATTCTTGAAATCTAATTGAACAGATTTATAGATAGCATAATCAGGATTGAAACCCCATTATTACTTTAATTTCTAGTTGATTATCCAGTAAATGAAATCTGTTTAAAAATTAAAGAAAAACACAACACACTTTTTGAAAAACGTAAAAAATCTCTGATAGGGCGTGCACCCCGATAAACCGGGCAACGTCGTCGCAACCCATAAGCATCGAAAGATGTGTATGGATGTTGTCGACATGTGAGATTCGACGGAACTCGATTTCGCTGTGTGTGCACGACGAAATCGAGGCGTATCCGTCGAGATACCCCGTATCGGCCCTTTTGTAAACTAGTCATTTACTTTGTGCACGTTCGTCATCTCGAGACAAAACTTGTGCCAACAGGACCGTGTTAGTTTTTGGTCATGTATACCAAGTTTGGTCAGATTCTGAGAAGGTCGATCGGAACGCTATTTTGGCGGGCCCGCAACCCGATCCAACGTGCAAATTTGTGCACGGCCTGTCGGAATCCAACTTTGGACATACGGTTGGGTTCGTATCAAAAAATCGGACCCATAGTCATATAATTTAACGACTTTAGATATCTTTGATGTTGGCATGCTTTTCGGTGCAATACGGGTCCAACGGTGGACATTATTTTGACCCAAAATTACTATTTTGCCCCTGTGTCTAGAATTGGACTTATGGGTAGGCTATTCTAGCTAATTTGACTATTTAGAACATGTTGATAATATCTATTTCAGCATCTGGTGTCATTTGCAGGAGTTTGAATTTTGTGGTTCATTGGTTAACGAGTTGCTTATTTTGACATGGTCAATTCTACACCAGGCAAGTATACATCGCCTTCCTCTACGGTTTATTTTCATACTTATAGTCCTTCTCTTTTATATATTATCATCTAGCTTCTCTGGTTGATTTTGGTTTATATGTTTTTCTTTATACCATGTATATTAGTTTATTTGTCTTGTTCGTATATCATCATCGTTCATGACTTGATAATTATAGTTATACCGAATTTGTCCTCATATGTACCTTAACTGAGTCATATTGTGTCGTAGGACGAGTAAGTCGTAACTGAACTCCTATAACTTATTTTTGATTTCTCAACCTGCGAGTCCATACTAGGAGCGAGGTTGATTTCTTGAAGCTAACCTGTGAGTCCCCACTAGGGACGAGGGTTAGTAGTTGTCCACAGATACGAGTCTACACTAGGTGAGAGGATGATTCTTGAAGCTAACCTGCGAGCCCAAACTAGGTACGAGGGTTAGTAGTTGTTCAAAACTGCGATTCCATACTAGGGGCAAGGGTTTGAGTATCCGATTGGTTTCTTGTCGTGTGTTCATGTTTTCTTTCTAGTAGTTCATTTATGCGTAGTTGTTCTCGCATCCATGTTCGTAGTCACTTGTCATGTTCTGGCTTTCCTGTTTATTTCTTACGCATGATAAACTGTTAGATAGGCATATTTTTATGTATCTTGCTAGTCCCCTGAGGACCTAATGATCTCTTCAGGTAGTTGATTACACGGAGTTAGTTAGCTGGTAGTTGATTACAATTGTAGGATTCAGGTATGCTAGTGATATTGACTTGTTATCCTCTCGTGCTTTATATTCCTTCTCATGATATATTCTGCTTATCTGCCTAGTTTATAGACTCATGTTATTTTTTTGGAGTCTAATCGGACATATATGCTAGTCAGATGCAGACCATGAACCATAATGTCCATTCTTGTATTTATTTTCTTCTTGTGGATTGAGATACAATTTTGCCTTGCCATGATCAGGCATATTATCATAGTCTAGACAGCTTATAGTATTCGAGTTGGGCTGGAGTCCGTTTGATACATAGCAGGCTTGCGCACACACTCGTATCCCGAAAAGTGGGTGCGGATCGTGATATGTTTTTTGGTGGCCCATGCAGGTTAGAGCATATCGTATAGGTTACGTAACTGTACTGATACGAGCCTGCGAATATGATTAAATCCTTAGAAATCTCAATCCACACTGCCTTGAAAATTATTTTAGAAATTTCTCTACCGCCCTTGAAACTTCGTACTCGCTCTCGATTATTCTTTCTTGCCTTCCCGCACCATTGATTCTCGTCCCTTCCTATTTCGGAGTGACGATTGATCGTGCTTATTAGAATTTATCAATAATTCTTAGCTAGTTATGTAAATTAGTTGCTTGTTAAACTTTGGTTGCTTGGGTAGATATAAAGGATATTAGGGATGTCGTTTGCCATAAGTATATGTTGGTATTAATTTTAGCAACTAGTTGGAAGGCTATAAAATTTTAGCGACATGTGTTTTGAGGGAGTACTGTGCCCAAAGGTGGGTAGACGTCCTCAAGGTCCAATGCGATTCATAGTAAATTAATGATTGAAATAATTTATGAAGTTATTAGGAATTTAGAGACCGGAAAGAGGAGATTGGGTTCAATTTAAAATTTGAGGAGATTAAGGCAAGAGTGAACTTACTTTTTAAATTTTGAATTTTAAGGAATATTTATGAATTTGAATTTCAAGGACAAAATTATTTTAAGGTGGAAAGATTTGTAACTCCTCTTTTTTATGTATTTTACTAGTCCCCTGAGGACCTGAAGATCTCTTCAGGTAGTTGATTGCACGGAGTTAGTTTGCTGGTCATAATGGTAGTTGATTATAGTTGTAGGATTCAGGTATGCTAGTGACATTGACTTGTTATCCTCTCGTGCTTTATATTCCTTCTCATGATATATTCTGATTATCAGCCTAGTTTATAGACTCATGTTATTTCTTTGGAGTATAATCGGACATATATGCTAGTGGGCTGCAGACCATGAACCATAATGTCCATTCTTGTATTTATTTTCTTCTTGTGGATTGAAATACAAGTTTGCCTTGCCATGATCAGGCATATTATCATAGTCTAGACGGCTTATACGTATTCGAGTTGGACTGAAGTCCGTTTGATACGTAGCTGGCTTGCGTACGCACTCGCATCCCGAAAAGTGGGTGTGGATCGTGACAAATTCTTTTTGGTGGCCCATGCAGATTAGAGCATATCGTATCGGTTACGTAACTATACTGATACGAGCCTGCGAATATGATTAAACCCTTAGAAATCTCAATCCACACTGCCTTGAAAATTCTCTTAGAAATTTCTCTACCGCCCTTGAAACTTCGTACTCGCTCTCGATTATTCTTCCTTGCCTTCCCGCACCATTGATTCTCGTCCCTTCCTATTTCGGAGTGACGAATGATCGTGCTTATTAGAATTTATCAATAATTCTTATCTAGTTATGTAAATTAGGTGCTTGTTAAACTTTGGTTGCTTGGGTAGATATAAAGGATATTATGGATGTCGTTTGCCATAAGTATATGTTGGTATTAATTTTAGCAACTAGTTGGGAGGCTATAAAATTTTAGCGACGTGTTTTGAGGAAGAACTGTGCCGAAAGGTGGGTAGACGTTCTCAAGGTCCAATGCGATTCATAGATGGTAAATTAATGATTGAAACAATTTATGAAGTTATTAGGAATTTAGAGACCGAAAAGATGAGATTGGGTTCAACTTAAAATTTGAGGAGATTAAGGCTATAGGGAACTTACTTTTTAAATTTTGAATTTTAAGGAATATTTATGAATTTGAATTTCGAGGAAGAAATTATTTTAAGGTGGGTAGATTTGTAACTCCTCTTCCCGAAATTTTAGAATTTTTTTTAATTATTTATTTGAATTAAATGGCAGTTTTTTTGAATTTCATAAAGATTTAGTTAAATAGATATTATGATAGATGGCCTTAGTCATAGTTAAGTTTTGGAGTGCAAGATGACTAGAAATCATGGCACGGTTAGTGCAATGGCATACTTTGACTAGTGTATTAGCCATAGCAGGGAGGGTCGAGCCATATATGCGCTCTAACTAGGAAAACTATTCGAAGTTGCGACTTGACTCCTATAAATAATTTAATTAGTTATTTATTGATATTAAGACTTTTATGAAATCCAGTGGTACCAAACTAGCCCGAACTGGACCCGAACCCAACCCAAATCCATGTAGTCATGCGGTATGTCCAAAGACATCTATGAATAATTTAATTAGTTATTTATTGATATTAAGACTTTTATGAAATCCAGTGGTACCAAACTAGTCCGAACTGGACCCGAACCCAACCCAAATCCATGTAGTCATGCGGTATGTCCAAAGACATCTATGTATATATATATATATATATATATATATATATATATATATATATATATATATATATATATATATATATATATATATATTGGTAGTTCATTTCTATAGTCTCGTGAGAATTTCTATAAAATGTACAGCAAATATAGTACATGCATTTTTGCTATTTAAATTATATTTAGCATGGAAATATTATAACATTATCTTTGAATGATATTTTAGAAAATTGGGATTTATTTAGGCTATTATACTTGTGTATAAATATATTCATATTAGGCAGACATAGTGCTTTATAGATATATCCAAAGATTCTTAGTTATAAATTTCATTAAATAGAATTAATAATATATGGATTTTAATTAATTTGTTTACATTATTCTCTAAATTAATGCTTGTATAGGTTTATGTGGTATATATATATTTCGTATTTATTTGATGGTCAAATAATTATTAGTTCTATACATAATACAATTGTTATATATAATAAATGTTATTATTATTATTATTATTATTATTATTATTATTATTGTAGGTCCTAAAAATCAAGTTGCACCCATCAAAAAGGCAAAGAAAATCAAGTTGTGCACTCGTTAAGTGAATTGCACAGGAAACAGATTACGCAATAACTCAACTGCGCAAGCTGAATTGCGCACTCATCCAAGTGCGCTAGCTGACGTGGCCTCGTCATCATTATCTGACAGAAAATCAGATCTTCTGACAGTTGACAGCCCGAAGAACGAGGAAACTGTTCGTTTATCGTGCATCACAGCGCTCGAGGACAGCTGTACATGCAGCACAAGCTATCAGCCCAACCGAAGCGCAATCTGCCAAACTCTCTGCAGCACGGTCCATCCCAGTGCAGTCTGAAGCCAGCGCAGTTCATGTGGCGCACTCCATCAAGACAACTGACAATTTATACGTGGCCTACATGCCATCAATTACTCACCATGTGGCAACCGTCTGTACACGACCAAGCACATTTCAATCAAACAATGCCACGCGTCACATACAGGTGGTCCACGATCGAATAACTGCCAGCGCAGTTCGCTGCTTGCACAGTCCAATGTCTGCGCAATCCATCCTGCGTAATTCAGAATAACTAAAAATTAGTTATTTCCAGAACTCTATAAATAGAGTTTCAAGTCTTCATTATCAGGCCTAGATCATCCCAGATCAGATCAGAATCATCACCAGAGATCAGGAGTTTTTGCCAAAGTGCTGCTGCATTCTTCAGAGACTACCGTCTTCAAAGTTCACATCGTCCAAGGGATAAAGCGATCGTCATTCAGATCGGATTCCTATAGTTGTACTTTCCCAGAATTCTTGTAATATTCTTACAAATTTTGTGAAATAAAGATCAACTTTTGTTTTTGCAAACAAAATGGCGACTCTGCTGGGAACGACTTTCTCCTCCGACGAGGAAGTGACAACTCAATGTGACGTTGCGTCTATCGGAAAGACGCAGAAGACGCTAGTTGTAAAGGTCAACCAGACGGCCTACGAGGCGATGATCAACTCCAGGATCACCCCTCATACTGCAACAACTTCTGCCACGAGCAAAGTTCACCCAGTGTGGGTCCCCAAGACTGTTGCGCAGTCTACTGCCTCTGTTGCTCAGCCTGCTGCGCAGTCTTCTGTCTCTGCTGCCAAGACTGTTGCGCAGTCTGCTGCTACTGCCCATGCGCAGTATGCTGCTCCCCTTGCCAGTGCACAGCCTACTTCCTATGCTGCTCTGTCAAAGTGCAAGACTCCTCTTTCCCTGGCGCAGTTGGCTGTAACTCTGCCTGCGCAGTCTACCACTCCAGCAACCAGAGTGCAACTCAAGCACTCTGAAGTCAAGGAGAAAAATTCTGCTCCTCTTCCCAAGCACTCTGTTGCTCCAGCGCAATCCACTGGGGGTAGTTTGTTGACTATTTCTCCTCCTCCCCAAAACAAAGGAAAAGGCCCGTTGATCTTTTCTCAAACTTCCTCGTCCCACGACTTGGAAGACAACAGAGGGAAACGCTCTTTAGCTAACCCTTCTTCACAAAACAAAGGAAAAGGCCCTTTGGTCTTTTCTCAGTCTTCCTCGATTTTTACCATAGAAGATCAATCTGAACGTGCCTCGGCACCAGTCAGTACAAGAACTCTCTCAAACAAGAGTTCTTCTTCCTTTCTTGTCAAAGGGAAGTGTACTGATCAAAGAGGTATTCTGCCTACTCCGGTAGCAGAATTCCAAGATCTCCCAACTCTCAAGATATCCCGCTCAAAACAGGGAAAATTGCTGGTGTCTTAGACAGAAACCCCTGGGGGTGAATTTGCTGATCTAAGAACTTATCTCAATAGACCAACTTCGGCGAAACGCAAACAGCCAATGCCGAAGACCAACCAGCATCAGAAGCAAATTTCCAAGATCAAAAATCCTGACACCTATGCTAATGAAATGAGTACTTCCCTGTACACTCAAGGGACAAAACATTTGAAGAACAGGAACCATGTTCCGAATATTGTCAAAGAACATATCCCTCGAACTTTTTCTCGTCCCGTCATTGTTCCCAATCTCTGAGAACACCTCAAGCAAAAATGGGACAACATTTCAACACCTCCAGTACAACCACTTGGACACCATTGTAATCACAAGGTCGTCATCAAGTGTTGTTGTCAGACAACAAAACGATCTGTCTTCGATCGTCTGAACTTTACAAACTCTGAACCTATGTCAGAATATGAAGACGAAGTTTTGTACGCTTATGTCAATATGACTTCCCGAGACACTGGGGGTAGAAAATGCTCCAAGCACAGCAAGCCTCGCAAGCCAAGCCAGCGGTATTTGGATCTGCTCCAAGAATCTTCTGATGGAGTATTCCAACATACCCGATCCCGAAGCCGAGATACAATCGGTCAAAAGAATCTTCAAGATCCTTCCGGTCATCTTCCTCTGCCTCACTCAAGAGATAATTCTTTCTCCGACTATGATGCATACAATGAAAGTTCTGAACAGACAGTGTCTTCCATTATACCTAGAGAAGTGACAGCTTATGTTGTCACTGAAGACCCAGATGCTTCCAGTTCAGCTAGTCAAGGACAACGAATAGCTGTGCTAGAAGACAAGTTGAAGACCATGGCTGAAATGGTTGCAAGTATGCATTCTATCATCGTGGCCCAACATACAGTACCACCGACTGTACCTGCTATAAATCCTGAGATCATAGCATCGTTGGTGCATGTCAATGCAGGACTGGGGGTAGCATCTCCTCAAGTACCTCCTGTACAAATTCAACCCACTTCCAGTCAGTCAGGTGCTGGGGGTAGTGCTTACCATGCTGTTCCTCTCCCTAACACTCTGATTCAGCCTGCTCCTTCTACATCAGTGGAGGATGCCAATGAAGCTGTCAAACTCCTGCGTACTTATTTCGAGGCCTTCAAAGAGAAAGACAACTTACAGAGGTTGGGGATCAAACAACCCTACCCAGTTGAATGGGAGGAAGTCCCATTTCCTCCTAAGTACAAGATTCCAACAATTTCGCTGTTTGATGGCAGCACTTCTCCCAGTCAGTTCATTAACCACTTTGAGGTAATGACTGTCCAACTTCAGCCAAATGACGCTCTTCTTACCAGAGTATTCGTCGGCTGTTTAGCCGGTGTCGCATATGATTGGTACAGAAGCCTGCCCGATGGCTGTATCACCTCCTTCTCAGGTCTAAAACAAATCTTCTTGGAACGGTTCTATGAGGGGATCAATGACATAACCATGTCAGCCCTCAATAAAATTAAACAAAGGCATAATGAAACCGCTGAGAGTTTCATTGAAAGGTTCCGCCGAGAAGCTTTAAAAATGCCTCCTGGAACTCCGGCCACTGTGACTATAGACACCTGCAAGGCAAATCTTTTGTCTATCATCAGTATGTGGACTGGGTCAACTCAGTTCCAAGATTGGCCATCCTTCATTGTCAACGCTAAAGCAGCTGAAGTTAGTGCTGACAAATTCAAGCAGCTAGGGGTACACATGTCTAACCCCGACCGGGATGAACACCAGACATCGGGTGGTGGTAATCGTCAGAACAACCGCACGGAAAAAGAGACTTTGAATATCAACTTGAAGAACAAAGAATCTCTGGCGGTCAATATAGCACCACCTACGGCTACTTCTACTCCTTCAGCACCTCCACCAAGGGAACCTCGTCCGAAAGTAGAGTACTCATTTGATGAGAATGACACCGTGAGCATCTTTGATTGCTTGATCAAAAGCAATAAGCTCCAACTCCCAGACCCGAAGAAGCCTGATGAAGTCGGTAAGACTGATCATCCTAAGTACTGTGTCTATCACAGGTTCATTGGGCATCCCACTCGAGCATGTTATGTGCTCAAAGGCAAGATTCAGGAGCTAGTCAATGCTGGTGTTGTCACTTTGCAGCAAGACAAGAAGACTGTTACCGCGAACATGGTCTCAGTTTAATTCGGTGACTTCCCTCCACATATGGTACAGCATGGTGTCATCCCTATCCCCAAAGCTACTCTTGAGATCGAGAATCTCCCTCCTCCACAAAGCGAAGGTCTCGTCCCCAAGTCTCTTGACAATGGCGAGATTATGTGGATCTACCCTGATCTTGCTTCAGAGTTCGAAGTTTCCTCTTCCTCTAAGAAGAAAGAACGTTCTAAGGGCAAAACAAAGATCTGCAATATGGTGTCTTTTGACCCCATAGTTGACGAGGAAATCCTGCTAGGCACCAGATCAGGGAAAGCCTATCTAAAGAATTATCCCGAAGCTCAGGAGAATCCTGCTTCTTCTTCTGAGGCCGCTCCAGTGCAACCTGTTTCCATTGAGGATATTCCTGTTTCCTCCTCACCGGTTGTAGAACCCACTCCTCCCAAGCCGACGGTAGCCGACAAAGGCAAACAACAAGTCCGCTTCGACAAACCTTTCAAGAAGTCATCTCCTTCTGGACTTGAGAAGCCTTACAACTTTGATATCTTGGCTCAATTAGCCAATACACCGGCCCGGCTGTCAATTTTTGAGCTCTTGTGCCTCTCCAAAGAGACTCAAAAAACTCTGAGTGAAGCTCTCATGCAGGCGGAAACCTGTCTAGCCCTTCTAAAGAAGCCGAAAGCAGAGCCAGTCTCTTGCCTCCATTGTCATAGTGTGTTAGAATTAATTCCAAACATTACCTTCACCCAGGATGACATGCTGATGGAAGATAATAGGCATGACCGTCCTCTATACTATACAGGATATGTCGACTCGATGAAAGTCGATCGTATTCTGATAGATCCAGGGTCTGCTCTCAGCATTATGCCGAAGACAATGTTAGATGCATTGAAGATCCCAGTGCATAGTCTTTCCAGTACAATCACCACTATCCTTGGGTTCAATCAGGAAAGGAGTGAGCCTCTGGGCAAGATTCGCCTAAAACTCTAAATAGGCAATCTCCGCACAAAGGTGACCTTCTACATCATTGACAATCATGGTTGTTCTTATAATACTCTGTTGGGGAGACCATTTCTGCATGAACACAACATTGTTCCTTCGACTCTCCATCAATGTTTCAAATATGTCGATGACAATGGAGAGGTTCAAAAGGAGGTTGCTGATCTCTATTCGTTCAAAGGTGTCGAAGCATACTGCAACGATGCTCGTATGTACAAGGATGAGTTCATGAAAGTTGTACTGTCTCTGGACACCGAAAAAGAACAAGAAGCAGTGCCCAATGACACTCTCATCATACCTGTCAAAGGGCGTGTTTTTCGTCCTCAATCCTCCAAACCACTGGCTATTCACTTGCCAGTCCAGAAGCAACCAGCTGATGATGGTCAGAATCAAAGGGAGCTCACCTCTTCTGAGCCACTTGTTATCGACTTGCGTCATAACAAGGAAAAAAGGCAGCTCACCTCTTCTGAGCCACTTGTTATTGATTTATCTTATAACAAAGAAAAAAGGAAGCTCACCTCCTCTGATCCGCTTGTTATCGACCTCCGTCGTAACAAGGCTAATCCTCCTCCACGTTCTTCTTCTCTCCCTCTTGTAATCAATCTGACCAAGCCTGCTAAGGCTAAAGGTCCTGTTGTAAATACAGATGTATAAATCAATGAAAAAGCATCTCCTTTCCAGTATACTGATGTCATTTATCATGCTAAATGCTATTTGGATATGTTAGATAGCTTTCGGTCATTTACAATGGGAGTTGTGCAGTCTCTTCAAACAGAAGTCTTACTCGAACACCCAGATGATTCATACTTTATTGTCCCTTCTTGAAAAAAAGGCGAGAGTCCAATACTTTTTAGTAAAGGACCAGAACAACAATTCAGTTATACGGATGATAGCAAAAGTAACGATACGGGGCATCTTCAACTGCATCGTTACAGTCAACAATCAAAAGATATCATCCGAAAGATGGGTTATGACTTCAAGAATGGCCTCAACTACGGTAAGGATAGAAGAACTCCTATCCGTATGGCTGTTCCGAAAGAAAAATCAGAGATGTACTATAGCAGGACCAAAAGAGGTCTCGGATATGCTTCACCTCTGGTATTATCCCCAGCAGGCTCTGAATCCGATAGCGAAGAGCGCTCTAACTCTTCTGATTCCAGATCATGGGATTCTGATACCAGCATCGGTCAAATTCATCGATTGATCGTATCTTCTAACATGGTCTCCGTTGAACTTCCAGAAGGCTATGACGAGGATATTGAAGAGAATCCTGAAACAGATCCTTGGGCTCAACGAATGGATACCCAATGGGAACTCCGATTCGAACAAAGGGAACCTCCTACCGAAGATCAATTGGTTCAAATTGATGTAGGAAAGAGCGGGTCACCTCGTCCAATATTCATCAGCAAGAATCTCCCAGAGGCAGATAAGCAAGAATTAATTCTTCTTATTCAAGAATACATTGACGTCTTTGCCTGGAGCTATGAAGATATGCCAGGTCTAGATCCCAAAGTTGCTACTCACAAATTGAATATCTTGCCTAATACAAAACAGGTCAAACAGCAACAACGGCGCTTCAAGCCAGAAATGATGGACGCAATTGATGATGAAGTCAAGAAGCTCATCGCTTGTGGTTTTATCCGAGAAGAACAACACCCAGATTGGGTAGCCAACGTCATTCCAGTCCTGAAGAAAATCAGAAAAGTTCGAGTCTGCATCGACTTTCGGGATCTTAATGAAGCCTGTCCAAAAGAAGAATTTCATCTCCCTATCACGGATGTCATGATTGACAACACCTGTGGGTTCGAGCGAATATCTTTCATGGATGGATTCTCCGGATACAATCAGATTCGGATGAATCTTGAAGATAAAAAATACACTTCTTTCCGCACTCATCGCAGATTCTACTGCTATACTGTAATGCCATTTGGTCTCAAGAACGCTGGTACAACTTACCAACGAGCTATGAGTACCATCTTTCGAGATCATCTGTGCAAGACTATCGAATGCTACGTTGACGATATTGCTGTCAAAAGTCGTCTAAAGGAAGATCACATCCAAGACTTGAGAACTATCTTCAATCTGATGCGCCAACACCAACTCAAAATGAATCCCACCAAGTCATTCTTGGGTGTCTCTAGTGGCAAATTTCTCGGCTTCGTCATCACCTCTAAGGGTATACACATGGATCCCGAGAAGATCAAAGCCATTCAAGAGATGCATCCTCCACGCAACCTAAAAGAGCTACGAGGATTCCAAGGTTGACTTGCATACATAAGGAGATTCATTTCGAATCTGTCTGGACGCTGCAGTCCATTTACTCAACTAATGAAGAAGGGTGTATCTTTCATTTGGACCGAAGAATGTCAACGAGCATTTGACGACATAAAATGATATCTCATGAACCCACCAGTCTTGGTGCCACCGATCTCAAGCATACCATTCTTAATGTATGTCCGTGCTATGGATCATTCATTGGGTACTTTACTTGCCCAAAAGAATAAAGAAGGCCATGAACAAGCCATCTATTATCTCAGTCGTACTATGATTGGTGCCGAACACCGTTATAGTCCGGTCGAAAAAAGAATGCCTAGCTCTTATGTTTGCTGTTCAAAAGACTCGACATTACATCATTGGCCAAACTATTCATGTCATATCCTGAGTTAATCCTCTTCGGGTACTGATGAAGAAGCCTAGTACACTTAATTCTCGGCTGGCTACATGGGCCATTCTGCTAGCCCAATATGACATGGTATATGTTCCTCAAAAGTCTGTCAAAGGTCAAGCACTGGCAGATTTTATAGCAGCTCATCCTGTTCCAGAGACATCTAAACTCTATGATGAAATTCCAGACGAGACATTGGAATCAAATATGATCTCCGAAGAATTTCCTACTTGGCATCTATTCTTTGACGGTGCATCCAGGATTGGACCCAATGGTGCCATTGTTGCAGGAGTTGGAGTTGTCCTTGTCTCTCCAGACGGATCAGCTATTCAAAGAGCCTACTCCTTAGATGAACCTTGCTCCAACAACGTAGCAGAATATAACGCTCTTCTCATTGGCCTTCAATTAGCTAAACAACTAGACGTTGAATATCTTGAAGTTTACGGTGACTCCAAGCTGGTTGTTAACCAGGTTAGAGGAACCTATGAAGTTCGCCATCAAGATCTAGTGCCTTACTATGAAGCGGCAATCAAAATGGCTACATCATTCAAAGCCTTCTTCATCGAATATGTTCGACGAGCTTGCAATACTGAAGCCGACGCTTTAGCTAATCTTGCAGCAGTTTTAGCCATGCCTATCAAAAGATAGCAGGTGGTGGTTATCTCTAATCGGGAATTGTTCTGTATCGAAAACAATCGTAATATTGAGTTCAGTAATCTTACTGAAGCTAATGTTATCAGTGAAGATTGGAGAACTCCTTTTATTGACTTCGTAGTTCATGACATACTTCCTGAAGATCCCAAGGAAGCTACGAGTATTCGTCGGCGGTCTCTGCGATTCTACTACAATCAGACCACCAAAACTCTTTACCGGCGAACTTATGACGGTCTACTCTTGCGCTGTCTTGCTGGTGATGAAACGAAGCAAGTATTGCGTGAAGCTCACGACGGTGTCTGCGGAGCACATCAACCCGGTCCTAAGCTACAGGATCGCATCCGACGTATGGGTTACTACTGGCCCTCTATGGTATCTGATGCCATCAAATATGCGAGGAAAATGTCGAGCTTGTCAAATCCACTGCAGATTTCATTCATCAACCATCAGAATTCTTTCATCCGACTGCTGCTTCCTGGCCTTTTGAAGCTTGGGGCATGGACGTTATAGGTCCCATCAATCCTCCTTCTTCTAAGGGACGTCAGTTCATACTGGCAATAATTGACTACTTCTCCAAATGGGCCTGAAGCTATACCATTGGCGAAAGTCAAGACCAGCAGTGTCATCAACTTCGTCAAACATCATGTCATCTATAGATTTGGTGTACCTCGATGAATCATTCATGACAACGGACCTCAGTTCATCAGCCAAAAATCCACAAGGTTCTGTGACGATCACCAGATTGACAATGTCGCTTCGACAGCCTACAATCCTGCTGCTAATGGCTTGGCTGAAGCTTTCAACAAGACTATGATCAAGCTCCTCAAGAAGTTTGTGTCGACTAACAAACGAAACTGGAGTGAAAAGCTTAGGGAATGTCTATGGGCCTACCGTACTACGGTCCGTAACCCTACAGGCTGTACACCCTTCTCTTTGGTGTACGGCTGTGAAGCAGTTCTACCCTTGGAACTTCAAATTCCGTCTTTGAGGATTGCTATCGCCAACGAACTCACTACAGAGAACAACGACTTTCTTCGACTTCAAGAATTGGAGGCGCTCGATGAGAAGCGGTTAATGGCTCAACAGCATATTGAGTTATACCAAGCCCGCATCTCGAAGACTTTCAATCGCAAAGTTAAGGTCAGAGCCTTTCAGAAAGGAGAGCTCGTTTTAACAGTCAGACGTCCCATGACTATGACTCACTCGAGCAAGGGTAAATTCGATACAAAGTAGGAAGGTCCATATATCGTGAGCAAAGTCTTCTCAAATGGAGCCTATCAACTCACAGAGTTGGACGGTCGAGTTGCAATGATGCCTATCAATGGCAAGTTCCTCAAAAAGTATTATGTATAAATGTAAAAGACATTGCTTGTAATCATCAGACAAGTTCATAAATAAAATTCAATTTTATTTCATCTTGAATGATAGTACATAATATTAAGGAAGGTCATTATCATCCTTCTCAAAATTGGGATGCGGGCCACTGTCGTCCTTATCGAAGACATAGTCGGCAAAAGAGCTGAGAACATTCTTGCCCGAACCTACCAGGAACTTGCAAGCAGCCATCCTCATGGCTTCTTCTTCTTCAGTCTTCCCTGGTTCAAGAAGGAAGTCTAAAATGTCCCCTGGCAGCTTGGGTGCAGATGAACTTTCGCCTGCCTCTATCTGCTTTGGCTGGGCCAGCTCGATTGGACGTTCTTCAGTAGCCGCTTCAACCTTTGGGGCGACCTCGGCTTTCTTGGATGCATCTCCAGACGACATCTTTATGTTGAAAAATGAAAGTGATCATTCCATCTAATTTTCTGTTCTATTTATACACAGAGATAATGAAGTGACACATTCATCCGACGATTTGCCCGTTCATTATATTCATCCGACGGTTCACCCGTTCATCATATTCATCCGACGGTTCGCCCGTTCGTTACATTCATCCGACGGTTCACCCGTTCATCATATTCATCCGACGGTTTGTCCGTTCATTACATTCATCCAACGGTTCGTCCGTTCATTTCATCCATCCGACGGTTCACCCGTTCATCCATTCATCTGACGGTTCGACCGTTCATTTCATCCATCCGACGGTTCACCCGTTCATCCATTCATCTGACGGTTCGACCGTTCATTTCATCTATCTGACGGTTCATCCGTTCATTCCATTCATCTGACGGTTCGACCGTTTATTTTACCCATCCGACGGTTCACCCGTTCATCCATTCATTTAACGGTTCGACCGTTCATTTCATCTATCTGACGGTTCATCCGTTCATTTCATTCATCTGACGGTTCGACCGTTCATTTCATCCATCCGACGGTTCATCCGTTCATCCATTCATCTGACGGTTCGACCGTTCATTTCATCTATCTGATGGTTCATCTGTTTATTCCATTCATCTGATGGTTCGACCGTTCATTTCATCTATCTGACGGTTCATCCGTTCATTCAATTCATTTGACGGTTCATCTGTTCATCTCGACGATTCATTTTATTCATTCATTTCGTTCATACATTTTGACGAATCATCTATTTTATTCATATCAGCAACTTGTCATCTTTGATTAAGTTGTCTACTGAAATAATAATATTCAATAAATTATATTCTGCCATGTCCACATTACCTCTGAGCAGATATAATTGAGTATGATTATTTTCTAAAATCAAGAAATATATCACGTCTTGCACCTCTGAATATATTTTCTATCGCTATTATTTATATCTGAATAAGATATGCAATAAATAATAGAGCCACAAAGAAAATGTCATTTTATTGATCAAAATTGAAAGACATTACAACATTACATGTCACAAAAAATTGAAGATACAAAAAGTCTTTCTCATTCCGCTGGCGGGGTCATCAAGCTAGTCATCTGCTGCTTTAAAGTTTGCAGTCGCTCCTCACGAGAGTCCATCACTCGTTTCCTAGATTCCTCCATCCCAGACTTATCGTCGAAAGACGACATGGTTACTATTCTACGAGAGATTTCATCTTGATGAGTTGCGACATACTCATCTCTTTCCTGAGTCAGAGCGTCCAGTTGTTGAACTGCAGCCTGATGTTGTGTAACCTCATCCTCCAGAGCAAGCTGAACAAGTCTCAGCTCTTCTTGAAGACGGGCAGATTCTGCTTGCAGCTCAGCAACTTTCCTCTTCTTCTCTTCAGCAACAGATGCTATTGTTTCCACTTAGGAATTATACTCAGCAGACTTAGTAGAGAAAGTGTCCAAGAGAACTTGGAGATCAACCTTCGCAACTGCAATTTCCTGTGACATCTTCTCAAATTCAGCCTGTACCAAGAGCTCCATCTCCCCCCTATTAAGCTCTTTGTAGATTCTAACCGATGCCTCCAGCTCATCTAATATATGTTCAAGAAAAATAGCCTGAGCTTCGTCACCTTGACTGCGGATGGCATTGATCAGATAGGAGGTTGGACCTCTAACTGTAGAGAAACCAGCATCTTCTTTCTCTATCACCCTATCTACCAAGGGTCCCAACGAATTAAAGAAAAGGTTGGTGAAGGAGCTAATGATAAATCGGTTAGTAGCCAGAGCACCAGGTGTAGCGGCTACTCCCATTGATGACGAAGCAGCATGTGCCTGGGATAGACGTTCAGCTTTGGAGGGCTCTATGGATAGAGGAGCCATCGTAGAGCTAGCTGCCCCTCCCAGATTTTCTTCTGCAAAATCAAATGAACCTTATCATTGTTTGTTGTTGTCATTAGCAACTAATTGAAAAGGATCAAAAGTAGAGGCAATCTTACCGTGGCTTGGTCCAGCGACAAGTCTGTCATCTGCTGGTACAAGTTCCACCATCGCAGAAGTAGCCTCAGATATTACTGCCTGGCTACTACCCGCCTCGAAGCCGCCCAAAATAGGTCGGCTACCACTAGCTATTGCCATTATTGGCACTATGTCTGTGCATGCAGGAGGAATTAGGGATGATTCGATTTCTGCATAGATAAAAAAATAGAGATGTCATCCATTTAATCTTTGAAAAGAAGATTGATAATCTCATTTAATACCTTTGGGATCAGCAGTAGTAGTTTCCTCAGGTGCTACTTCTTCACCCGTACTCTTTTCTGGAGACACATGCACCTCAACATCCTCTTCAGGATTCGGCGTGTCATCAACAGCTTTTGGGGATACATGGACATTAGCGTCCTCTTCTAGATTTAAAGTATCATCAACAGCTTTTGTTGATGCGTCTTCATTACTTATACTGTCCTCCGGTGCTTCTTCGCTGTCCGTTGTGGCAGTCGGATCAATATCATCCTGCAGGCCGAAGTCGCAATCATTCAATGCATCGATCATTAAACGATCTTCTTCTTCACGGAGTGTTCCTGGTGTAGCAGGAAGCTGTGTGGTTTCCACTGCGAGTGAAGGAGATCGCAAAACTTCATCTTCTTTCCCCACAGCTTCCTCCATGGTTTCTACAGCCTCCTCCTTTCTCTCTGGGCTGAAAGCTTCAGGTTCAGGGGCAGGAGTAGGAGATGACATTGTAACTCCGGCAATAGCACTAGCTACGACCGATGACATAGGTCGAGGAGTGACTACCTTCTTTTTTTGGAAGACTATCTTCTTTCTATGTAGAGGTCTCTCTGGACTCTCTATATATATAACATTGTCTTGTCTTTGGATAGAGGTCGGTGTTGCCACCTCTTCTCTTTGAGTTGATTCAGCCTGCTGTCGAGATTGTGATCGGGTCGTGACCCTTTCTGATGGTTCCAAGACAAGTTTCTTCTTCGCAACTGGAGAAGAAGGTTCTTCTCTCCTTCTCTTCCTCTCCTTGGCGAGAGATTTGATAACTTTCAAAGAGATACGCAATGGTTCATTGACTTCTTCCGGGAAGTTGGCTTCCCTTGAAGCTTGCAACGGCGCATCGGCTGGTTCACGCTCTTCCTCGTTGCCGGGAGCCAACACAACAGTTGCTCCTTTCTTCAATCTGGTCGCTGTCGCGAAGTTGTCAGCGAGACTAAAGTTTTCGGCAAAGGTATTCGTCGATGTGTAGAAGATTGAATATGTGTACAGCATCCGCGGGCCATGGTCGCTCTTCGTCGGCATCGAGAATATTGTTCTTGTGTCTCGAGCGTTATAATAAGCCCATGCCCGGGCTCCATCAATCAGATAGCCTTGTCCTTGCAGGTACGTTATGGTGTTACCCACGTGGAATTGGTCATAGCCGAATTGACGAGCAAAGCAGCTGGGAAGATATGGTTCCAAATAACATTCATCTTCAAATCTATAAACCAGGTGAGACGGCATAATTGTCCTCAGCCAATCAAATGCTGCACGACCCAAAGGCTGCCTCCCAAGATCAACCAGATTTGTAGACATATATTCATAGCCAGTTGGAGGGGGAACACAGTAGAAATTCCACCCTTTCCCGAGATTCAAGGCTCGTCTGTAATCTCTTAGGCTGGTATATATCCATTTGCTCCTAGAGAATCTCCGCAAGAAGCTTCCGCTGACCGTCCCCATATCGGGGTTCATCAATGAAGGATGGTACAGAAGCAACCATCCGAACAAATAAGTGTAGGGAAGCTCCAGCCGAGGAAAGTTCCCTTTCTCTCCTTTCCCCTTGAGCATTGAATCAACAAAAAGACGAAGACCCGCGTTCACTCTGCAGGTCATCGCCGATAGCAGATCCATCCGATAGCCAAAGACTAAACGGACGGCAGCAAAGAGCACGCCGCGATGGAAGCGATCTACGGCGCTCGCTCCAGGGACGACGAATCGTCGGAGCCAATATGTGAGGAAACCCACCAGCTGGGCTTCCTTTGACATGGGCCTATGGTCCATTCTCATGAAACTTTCAATAAAATCTCCTGTCTTGAAATGAGGATATTGAAGTTCATCATCAACCTTGATGTCCATTTCCTTGTTTTCCTCCATCAATCCTATCACCTCACTATGGCTGAGTGGTTTGAAGAAGGTAGGGTTGCACGTATCGTGATCCTTAGTCTTCTTCTCCATGATGTGGTTAAGGAAGAGATAGGGCAACCACTTTGACGAGTAGCAAGTGCCAGAGGAACCACTCTTGTAATACATGGAGCAAATCTTATAGTGGCACAACAGTTTTTCAAAAATGGCCACCATATCAGCGTTCTCCCGATGAAGTCGGTCCAACTCGTCATTGGTTGGAACAAATTCTTCATAGGGGAAGTCTCACATTGGTAAGCTCGAGATATACTTCATCTCATGAAGAGCTAGTCCAATCTCTCCACAGGGTGTCATGAAAGTCCCTGTCCTAAAATTGTACCTCTCCGCCAAAGCGAGAAACAGATGAGGGTTGGGGTGGAATCCGTATACGGTAGAGTATATCGCCTGGTACAGCTCAATCTCTTTGAGCTTCTCTTTGAATTGAACCAATATCCAATTGGTTATGCAGTTCCATCTTTTGTTATCTGAGTTTACCAGACCTGTCAATCGGATGTCCTGATCCGAATATCTTCCCTCAACCTTCGCAAATTCATTCGTAAAGATCGGTGTTCTAACTGGCAGCAGCAGGGAGGAGTTCTCCGGTGGAATGCAGCCGGGTTTCAATCCTCTGAGCAAGGAGCTGTGACGCTTAGAGGAGCTATAGAACATATCCTTGTTATTCGGTCCTTTTTTCACACAAATATTTCCTGTTCTGGCTTGCTGGAGAGGAGTAATATCCCAGTCCATCCTCCTGGGATAACTCGCATAAGCATAGCGGGATAGAGGGAGGCACCTGGCAATGTCTGGTAACAGTATTCTTTTCTCGCCTCTCTGAAAGAGTCTTTGTTCAACTCGAGGCCTCGGCTGGGAACACTTATCAAGAGCCTCATCGAACAGAAATAGAGGCTTCTTATGAGTAACAGCGTCAGCAGTTTGCAGTGGCTGCCCGTTCATCAGACTTAGCAAGGTTTTATTGTCCTGTGCTATTAGAATGGCCTGTCGGGAGGATGGCAAAACATACTGAGGAAATATCACATGGGACAGATCCTCCTTAAACTCTGGCTCAGCTAAAGTTCCTGCAAAGACTTCATAATTTAGGTCTTCCCTGAGGTTGACTGCATCAAACAAAGAGACAGAATTCAGTACATGTGAAATCAAAGATTCTGTTCAAAAGATTAGCAAATTGTGCAAGCATCAGATTGCGCTATGTGCATGGCATCAGATTGCGCTAATGCAGTCTACATGCTCAAAGTATCCAACTGCGCCAACTCATCCACTTGCGCAAGCCATCAGATTGCGCTGAACAACTTGCGCAAAGTATCAGTTTGCGCTGGACAGCCTTGCACAAATCAGCAGATTGCGCTAAACATTTGCCAGCGCTTTCTACCGATTGCGCAAGAAAATAGTTTTCATAAAAATGAAAACTATTGAGTTTATGCAACCAAAACCCTAAACAGGGCGGCGCAATTCAACCAAATCTCTAAAAAGAGAAAGGTTCGAAGGTTCGACAATGTCAAAGAACCCTAAAAAGGGTTTTTGATCGAGTTCACTACCTTGTAGTTCGGGATGACCGATTTTGTGACGAGAAATGCGAGGCGCAGCCCGAGTCGAAGACTCAGCGGGGGCTCTGCCCTTCTCGACGGCAGAGCGTTTCGGAGCCATTGGTGTCGACGGAGAAGACGGAGAAGGGTCGGAGTTGGCTCAGGAGTTTTCTCTCTCAAACGTTTGCAAATAAGTAAAGAATAACAGAAAGAAGAATGAGAACTATTTATAGTTTTTCGAAAGTAAACAAACGCCTCAGATTGTGTCGAAGAAATAGGAACTAATTCCTCCAATTGCGCAGACAGGGCATTACTTGCGCAACTTGATTTTTAAAATCAAAATTCAAAGTATTTCGAAGCTTTGAATATTTTCAAACTTCGAAAACTTTGAAGGGGGTCTTGTAGGTCCTAAAAATCAAGTTGCACCCATCAAAAAGACAAAACAAATCAAGTTGTCCACTCTTCAAGGGAACTGCGCAGGAAACAGATTGCGCAATAACTTAACTGCGTAAGCTGAATAGCGTACTCATCCAAGTGCGCTAGCTGACGTGGCCTCATCATCATTATCTGACAGAAAATCAGATCTTCTGATAGCTGACAGCCCAAAGAACGAGGAAACTGTTCGTTTATCGTGCAGCACAGCGCTCGAGGACAGCTGTACATGCAGCACAAGCTATCAGCCCAACCGAAGTGCAATCTGCCAAACTCTCTGCAGCGCGGTCCATCCCAGCGCAGTCTGAAGCCAGCACAATTCATGTGGCACACTCCATCAAGACAACTGACAATTTACACATGGCCTACATGCCATCAATTACTCATCATGTGGCAACCGTCTGTACACGATCAAGCACATTTCAATCAAACAATGCCACGTGTCACATACAGGTGGTGCACGATCGAATAACTGCCAGCGCAGTTCGCTGCTTGCGCAGTCCAATGTCTGCGCAATCCATCCTGCGCAATTCAGAATAACTAAAAATTAGTTATTTCCAGAACTCTATAAATAGAGTTTCAAGTCTTCATTATCAGGCCTAGATCATCCCAGATCAGATCAGAATCATCACCAGAGATCAGGAGTTCTTGCCAAAGTGCTGCTGCATTCTTCAGAGACTACCGTCTTCAAAGTTCACATCGTCCAAGGGATAAAGCGATCGTCATTCAGATCGGATTCCTATAATTGTACTTTCCCAGAATTCTTGTAATCTTCTTACAAAGTTTGTGAAATAAAGATCAACTTTTGTTTTTACAAACAATTATTATTATTATTATTATTATTTTACAAAGTTAATGTTTACTTTAGAAATAGCAGGACAGTTTTCCCTTTATATGAATTTCTTAGGTTTTGGAATTTTAGACAATGCATATATGTGTATATTATATTGAGTGTAATATATATATATATTTGAAGATATTTGATTTAAATCGAAACGAATATATATATATATATATATATATATATATATATATATATATATATATATATATATATATATATATATATATATATATATATATATATATTATATTTATATTTATATTTATATATATATATATATATATATATATATATATATATATATATATATATATATATATATATTTATATATATATATATATATATATATATATATATATATATATATATATATATATATATAAAATATATATATATATATATTTTATATATATATATATATATATATATATATATATATATATATATATATATATATTTATATATATATATATATATTATATATATACATATATATTAATATATATATTAATATATATATATATATATATATATATATATATATATATATATATATATATATATATATATATATATATTATTGTGTATATATATATTATTGTGTATTATTGTGTGTGTGTATATATATATAATATATATATATATATATATATATATATATATATATATATATATATATATATATATATATATATATATATATATATATATATATATACAATAATACACAATAATATATATATACACAATAATATATATATATATATATATATATATATATATATATATATATATATATATATATATATATATATATATGTCTCTTCGTCAATTTCCGATCCAATTAGTTCGTTACAAACCTAACCTATACCTCTCCAAACCTAATGAAGATATTTGATTTAAATCGAAATGAAACCAAGTTGAAAATTGATTCCATGATTGGCGAAATCTGTTTCCAAAACGAAACAAAATGCTATTTTAGGGACCTACTTAGGAAGGCAGAATTATGTCAAACCACAGAGAATTCTTGAAATCTAATTGAACAGATTTATAGATGGCATAACCAGAATTGAAACCCCATTATTACTTTAATTTCTAGTTGATTATCCAGTAAATGAAATCTGTTTAGAAATCAAAGAAAAATACAACACAATGTTTTGAAAAACATAGAAAATCTCTGATACGACGTGCGCCCCGATAAACCGGGCGATGTGGTCGCAACCCATAAGCATCGAAAGATGCGTATTGGATGTTGTCGACGTGTGAGATTCGACGGAACACGATTTCGCTATGTGTGTGCGACAAAATCGAGACGTATCCGTCGAGATATCCCGTATCGGCCCTTTTATAAACTAGCCAATTACTTTGTGCACGTTCGTCATCTCAGGACGAAACTTGTGCCAACAGGACCGTGTCATTTTTCTGGTCCTATATGCCAAGTTTGGTCCGATTCTGATAAGGTCGACCGGAATACTATTTTGGCGGGCCCGCGATCCGATCCAACAAACGAATTTGTGCACGGTCCGTCGGAATTCAACTTTGGACATATGGTTGGATTCGTATAAAAAAATTGGACCCGTAGACATATAGTTTGACAACTTTAGAGACCATAGATGTTGGCACGCTTTTCGGTGTAAAGCGGGTCTAACGGCATATATCGTTTTGACCCAAAAATATCGTTTTGCCCCTGTGTCCAGAATTGAACTTATTGGTAGGTTATTCTATCTAATTTGACTATTTTGAACACGTTGGTAATATCTGTTTCAGTATCCGGAGTCGTTTACAGGAGTTAAAATTTTGTGGTTCATTGGTTAACGAGTTGCTTATTTAGACGTCGTCGATTCTACACCAGGCAAGTATACCTTGTCTTCCTCTACAGTTTATTTTCATTATTATAGGCTTTCTCTTTTATATGTTATCATATAGCTTCTCTAGTTGATTTTGGTTTATATGCTTTTCGTTATACCATTTGTCTTGTTCGTATATCATCATCGTTGATGACTTGTATAATTGTAATTATTCCGAATTTGTCCTTATATGTACCTCGACTGAGTCGTATCGTGTGTAGGATGAGTAAGTCATAACTGAACTGCTATACCTTGTTTTTGATTTCTCAACCTGCGAGTCCACACTAGGAGTGAGGGTTGATTTCTTGAAGCTAACCTACGAGTCCACACTAGGGGCGAGGGTTAGTAGTTGTCCACACCTGCGAGTCCACACTAGGGACGAGGGTTAGTAGTTGTTCAAACCTGCGAGTCTACACTAGGGGCGAGGGTTTGAGTATCCGATTGGTTTCTTGTCATGTGTTCATGTTTCATTTCCAGCAGTTCATTTATGAGTAGTTGTTCTCGGATCCATGTTCATAGTCACTTGTCATGTTCTAGCTTTCCTGTTTATTTCTTATGCATAATAAACTGTTAGATAGGCATATTTTTATGTATCTTGCTAGTCCCATGAGGACCTGATGATCTCTTCAGGTAGTTGATTGCACGGAGTTAGTTAGCTGATTATGATGGTAGTTGATTACAGTTGCAAGATTCAGGTATGCTAGTGACATTGACTTGTTATCCTCTCGTGCTTTATATCCCTTATCATGATATATTCTGCTTATCAACCTAGTTTATAGACTCATGTTATTTCTTTGGAGTCTAATCGGACATATATTCTAGTGGACTGCAGACCATGAACCATAATGTTCATTCTTGTATTTATATTCTTCTTGTGGATTGAGATACAGTTTTGCCTTGCCATGATTAGGCATATTACCATAGTCTAGACAGCTTATATGTATTCGAGTTGGGTTGGAGTCCACTTGATACGTAGTTAGCTTGCGCATGCACTCGCATCCCGAAAAGCGGGTGCGGGTCGTGACAAGCATTTTGCCCTTATAGGCTGCCATAGGGGCAGTATCATCTTTAGACCCCCGAATAAGACAAAGTTTGAGTTCACTAAAGAAGAAGAAGAGAGAAGCGATCCATCTGCATTAGGGACTCACATGATGATGCATGATGTCCCTCAGCACCCTGTCATCTCTGAGTTGTAATATGTATTCCCGAGGATTTACCGGGACTGCCACCTGACCGAGACATCGAGTTTTTCATTGAGCTTATTCCGGGTGCCGAGCCTATTTCATTTTGAGTATACCGACTAGCACCCAAGGAGTTGGTAGAGATAAAGACGCAGATAGACGAATTATTGGAGAAAGGCTTTATCCGTGCCAGTGCGTCACCATGGAGAGCACCCGTTCTTTTTGTGCCAAAGAAAGATGGGACAATGCGCATGTGTATCGACTACAGAGCCTTGAAAGCAGTAACGGTGAAGAACAAGTACCCCTTGCCGCATATAGACGATCTATTTGATCAATTAAGTAGAGCAAAAGTATTCTCCAAGATCGCCTTGTGATCGGGCTATCATCAGTTGAAGGTTCGGGAGGAAGATATTTCGAAGACGGCATTCCGATCAAGGTATGGACACTAGAGTTTTTGGTCATGCCATTTGGTTTGACCAATGCTCCCGTGGTCGAACCTAATGAACAAGATCTTTCATCAGTACTTGGATAAGTTTGTGGTCATCTTTATAGACGATATCTTGATTTACTCCAAGAGTCAAGAGGAGCACAAACAGCATCTACGAATAGTTTTGAGGACCTTGAGGAATGAGCAACTTTTTGGGAAGCTTAGCAAGTGTGATTTCTTTCTCAAGGGGGTTTTATTTCTTGGGCATATTGTTACGGGAGACGGCATATCGGTAGGAGAAGATCATGACAGTCAAGGTATGGCCCGCTCCCACATCAGTTTCCGAGATAAGAAGTTTCCTTGAACTTACAGGTTATTACCGAAGGTTCGTGGAAGATTTCTCACGAATAGCGGGATCCATGACTCGATTGACTTGCAAGGACCAAGAGTTCGTATGGACAGATGAGCGTCAAGTCGCTTTTGAAGAGTTGAAGAAGCGCTTGACCACTGCACCTATCTTGATACTACCATCAGGATCAGGAGGATTCGTGATATACAGCGATGCATCTGGAAAAGGATTAGGATGCGTATTAATGCAGCATGGTCGTGTAGTAGTATATGCATCGAGGCAGTTGAGAGTGCACGAAAAGAATTATCCAATCCACGATCTAGAGCTCGTAGCAGTTATTTTCGCATTGACGTAATTTGACCTAGACTTGACCCAGATTGATCATGTTGACTAGTATTTGACTAGTTTGATTAGAAAGTTGACCAAGAATTGACTTTTGACCAGATTGACCTAGAATCATGTAGTATGCATTGTATACTCTATTTTTACCATTGTGGATATGTTGTGACCTGTTTTACTCTAAATAGGACTCTGTGACACCAGTTCGGACATCTATTCATATCAGTCATACAGGGTGACAGGCGAGTACATTCTCTGATCTTTTCATACTTGTTAGGATTTATATTCTTGCTCTAGAATACCTTACATGATGCTGTCACGTCATTATCACAGATTGGTACTATATGGATCTTGTCATGCGATGTTATCTCCCTCGGGGTGCATCAGATACAGTTGTCATGTGCTTTTCACGAACATCTTGTATTTCATGTACACCGCTTTCATGTATACTCCTGTGCAATCTTGTACTCTCATGATCACACGAGCAAACATGATAAAAACCTCTTGTACAAGGTAACGTAACTTGACTGGATCGTTGTGTATTGATTGGGGAGGGTGAGTAGGAAATGGTTATGTGATCAAAATTCCATCTTGTACAAACTCTTGTGAAATCTTGTGAAATCTTGTATATGTCCTAAGCCCGTTTATATAACCATATCATGCTCTAAATCATAGGTTACCTACAGTTCTTACTTATCATATATATATAGATATTTCCAGTTATCAAATCTCTCTCGTTTTACATATATTCTTTACAGTTCATGTATCTTACTCTATGCATGCTTTACATTTCCCAACCTGATATGAACTGCGTGAGATGTACTGTGCTCGTTCCTGTCCTGACTGGACCTGTTGAAAATATTACAGATGATGATGGTGACTGTCCTACCTTCTATGGGACACATGAGGGTGACCTTCAGGAGCCTGAGGAGCATCTAGCTCAGTAGAGGGTGCCTAGTCTAGTCTAGTGTTTATAGTTTTCATTTTGTATCGGACTGTTTCGATTATTAGTTGTGACTTAGTTATATTTCAGGTCTTGTACTTATTTGTGTTGGATATCTACTTTGTGTGGTGTGATAACTCTATATATATTCAGTTCTTTCTTTCGTCTGACTCCATATCATGTTCTATCTTTATCTTTCCTAGACTTGTGTTTGAGATATAGAGTTGAGATGTTATGTTATACCTCCGTGCGGAGATGACAGGTTTATATGTCTTATTGTTAGATGTTAGTTGTTATAGATGACCTATACAGCGTTCTACCGCCGACACTGCGGCGTAGGCTGGACGTACCCACGTTCTCGTGCCCCTAATCAGGGTGCGGGTCGTGACACGTTTTTGTGGTGGCCCATGCAGGTCAGTGTCGCAGTTAGTACGATCTCGTAATGGTGCTCGACTTAGAGTACTAATTACGAGCCTGCAATTAGGACGTAGGACCTAGGACATGATAGGAGTTTCTCAATCACACCTAGGAAATTTCCGATCTTTTGATTATCATGATTACTTCCCTTGTATTAATTTAACTGTCCTTCCTTGATAAATCTACTCATGTGCCATATTGACCTCTTTGTTTTAATTCGTCTCCAGGATGACGAAGACGCACCCGTAGGCCACTGGATCGAGTAGTTTGCCTGAGAGATCTGATCAGGCAGAGGAGGAGGTTCACGAGACTGCCCCCAGTGATTCTACTATTCTGGAGACCCCGGCAGTTGCGCAGGGAGGTCTACCACCTCCACCCCAGAGGGTTACGGCCGTTGTTCCGGAGATACTGCTGCCACCACCACCGGTACCGACGGATACGCAGCATATGTTCCTTCTCCTTCAGCAGATGATGGAGACACAGCGGGCCCAGGCAGAGGCGTCGCAGCGCCAGTCGGAGGCGTCACACCGACAGATCGAGATGCTGAGGCAGAGTATGGAGAACTCGCATCAGCTTGCCCTAGCAGCAGTAGAGAGAGTGGCACCGGGTACGGTGCAGGGCCCTACTGGCCAGCAGCCGTACCAGCAGCAGTCCAGGCCGGGGACAGTATTGGACTTCAGGAAGATGAGCTCCAGGGACTTCACAGGCACGGAGGGCATCCTCTATGCAGACGACTGGCTAGAGGATGTACAGCGGAGCATGGAGCTGGCAGAGCTTTCTAGAGCGCTTTGGGTTTCGGCCGCAGCCAGCCGATTCTTCGACATTGCGCTGACATGGTACCGCACGGATCCTCATGCGTCGGTGAGAGGGCTGACATGGGAGAACTTTCGGAGGCTCTTCAAGGAGAAGTTCTTCCCGGACGTGGCTCTTACAGCATTGGAGGGCCAGTTCGTGGGTCTAGTGCAGGGGAACTCGTCGGTGGACGAGTATGCAGCTGAGTTCTTCCGCCTTAGCAGGTTCGCTCCCGATATGATCCAGGATGAGGGAAAGAAGGCTCGTAAGTTCCGCAGAGGACTTATTCATGCAGTGCGCACCCGCACCTCGGGACGCCGTGACGCGACGTTCGATCAGATATTGATGGACGCACAGATTGCAGAGGAGGACTTCGGTCTCAAGCCGAAGAGGGGCAGTGATACCTTAGAGGCTAGTTCTAGTGCAGGGCCAGCCAAGCGCCCTCACATACAGCAGCAGAGGCCAGTTCAGCAGCCATTTCAGGGCCAGGGACATATACTTCACCAGCAGGCACCCAGGCAGCAACAGCACCCTATGTGTAACTTCTGCAAGAAGCAAGGTCACGGATGGGACGACTGCAGGAAGAGGCAGGGCCTGTGTTTGCTTTGTGGTTCAGCAGAGCATCAGTTGAAGGAGTGTCCCAAGAGCTTGGCACGATTGACTCAGACAATAGCAGGAGCTAGAGCTCCGACAGGGCAGCAGACAGGACCACCGTTGCAGACTCAGCAGCAGAGGTTTGCCCAGCATCAGCAGCAGGCCAAGGGAGGCCAGCCGGGGCGAGCTTTTGCCATGGCAGTCGATGATGCACAGGCAGAGGGAGAGCTGATTGCAGGTTCCAACCTTTTCGATTCTATTTCCGCATTTGCCTCCTTATAACTGTCTCGGAATTTCGATTCTATCTGTTCCTTATAGTTGATAAATTTTGTCCGGATATTTTATTGTGAATTATTTTTCTTCTGAGATAAGTCGTATGGGCTAGGTCGTCTCGATCATGGGATCTAGAGTCTTCTATAGTCATGTTAGCTGGCATAGTGAGGACATATAGTCGGATTTTGGACGTATTTCTCGGATGTGGAAATTTAAGGTTTTCGCGGCCAGGCATGCGGCAATGCGAAAATTTTAAATACCATAATTCTAGAGGTATGTACCTTAGTCGAGGACTCTGTGAATATCGTAGCCTTGCTCACTAGCATGACGAAGATTCCGAATATCATGATTTTGGACAGACGCATATGATTATCGGACTGTGTATTTGAGACTGTGATTGTTGGGGTGTTTGACCTAGAAGGAGTATGACCATTCTAATTTCGAGGACGAAATTTTCTAAGGAGGGTAGACTTGTAGCACCTAGTTTTCTGAAATTAGGGATTTTTGAAAATTTATTATTTTTATTATTTATTAAATAGTGTTTAGGGCATGATATGATTTTTGGTGATTATTAGTGTAGTTAAACCATTTCTAAAGTCATGCTAAGTCATGACTTATGACTTTGTGATTTTGGTTAGTACAACTTAGTGTAAACCCTAGTTTTCTCTAACCTAGAAGTTGCCATGACCATGAGAGCTTAGCCATAGGCTTAGAACACCAAATTAGTGATTTTTAGCCTAAAGGGTATTTTGGTAATTTACTAGACTTTATTTGAGATTATGTGATTTTATTATTATTTAATCATGGTTAAAGTCCCATGATTAGTTCCTAACCTATCCTACCCTAAACTAGAGGTTAGCCACTAATCTAGAAGCATTAGGATGAAGATTGGTCATGGGGTAAAGTAAGTTAAATATCTAGATATTACTATTCTTGATATTTTGCTTAAATCACTCCAAATATCCAACCCCTTTACACAAGTCCAAGCCTTAGCCTAGAAGAAAGCCAAGGACACCTCCCCTACCCCCATGGCAGCCAAGGACCACCCCTTGGCAGCCCACAATTCTATAAAACCCCATTGAATTAATTCATGAATAATTTACATGAAATTAAACCTAGAAAAATCCCTTTTCTTCAAACACCCATAACTTGATCAATTTTGATCTAAATCACCTCTAGTTTCTTGCATTGGACTCCCCTACACTAGAGGGTACTAGTTAGGGCCTGCTATCAAGGAAATTGAAGGGCTTTGGGCATCACCAAGTGGAAGAGCACCCCCCTACTTGGGTGTTTTCTTGATTTTTCACCAAATAGGTAAATGTCCATAAACCATGTTAATTTTGTGTTTTCTCTTCATATTTGCATGCATCTAGGTACTAGGGTACTGTGTGACAAGTTTGGTAGGATTTAGGATTGATTTGGTGTCCGTATCGGACACGTATCCTATTTGTTAAATCATTGAATTTTAGTGTAAATTGCTCACTGTCATAGTATAAAATACACACTGTTTTCCAAATGTTTTTGAACCAAATTCTAGCCTAGACCTAGCTAAATCTAACCCCTATACACTGAGCACATTTTGAGCTTGTGTCGTGTCCAAAACTGGACACAAAGCTCTCGGACACAACACACTGGACACATGCTTTTACACTGTAAATATGCCCTGCTACCACCCCCTTCATTCTCACTACACAGTGCACTAGGACACGAGATTTTTGGCATGGACACGGGGGCTATGTCTGCGAACATGCCCCCAAAATTTGGTGTCGCCTCGTGTCGTGTCGAGTGAGAAAACTCACTCGTACTGGACACGGGCTGTCAGTGCACACGCGCGCGAGGGCAACTTCGAGCGTGTCGTGTCGCACGGACACGACACTTGGGTGCCTCATGATGACACCATCGTGTAGCCCTTCATGTGGCGCACACGTGGACACGAGCACGTGGTGCTTCGTATCCTGTGTCACGAGTACGAGGCTTGTGACAGCGTGCACGACGCTGTCGAAACTCGTGCATATCAGTCGTGTTTTCACGACTAATACGGCTCTCGTGTCGACACTGTGAGACACGTAGACACATAACAGAGTGTCCATCGTGTAGCCCTATGTGTGGGCTACACGTGTGTGTGACCACGAGTCGATTCGTGTCTCGTGGTGTGTCCACGAGACACGTGAACACGTGCACGATGCCTGTGACACTGCACAGTATCAGGATTTACCCTATTAGGTTCTTTTGTGTTTGGACACGTTGTGTCGTGTCGTGGTGCAGTATCAGGGACCCTAGACACTAGAGGACACCTAGGGACACTTTTACCAACCTAGATATTCGAGCCTTAGCTCGGTTACGTGTATGTATTTTGGTTTACCTAGTTATCGAGTAACAGTGCACAGTTTCCAGTTTTGAGTTATTTTCCAGTTTTTGTAAAATGGATTTCAAACCCGATTTTGACATAAATTATACTTTGTAATAGTGTATTTTAGTATGTATATATGTTGTATATATGTATGTGTGAGTGTGGGTGAGTTTTCAGGGTATTTGGTTATGTGTGTAGGTTGTTATGTGAGTATATACATAGGTATGTATATATGGACTGTGTGTGTGTTGGTTGGGGGAACTGTTTTCTGTTCTCAGGAAACTGAGAACAGTCCCCCCCTTGGACTGTCATCTCCCACTCTCTCTCACTGTTCACTGCTCTCTCTCTCTCTATTTCCCTCTATATATATATATATGTTATATATATATATATATATATATATATATATATATATATATATATATATATATATATATATATATATATATATATATATATATATGTTATATTATATATAGTTATATATTGGTATATATAGTTAAGGGTATATGGGTTATATATATTTATATATATATATGGAATGTATATATATGTATATATTATAGCTTTCTATATATGTATATACATTAGGTATATATGTGAGTATGGGTTGTATATATATATAATGTATCCCATATTAGTATATAGGAAGTAGATAGGTAGTGTATATCTATATATATAAATATATATAGATATATGTATATAGTTGTGACTTCTAAATATAGGTTGTATGAAAACCTATAGCAGCTAGCCTATAGAAAACCAATAACTATGGCCTATGGCCTAGGATTACTAGCCTATGGCTTGGGGCTAACCCTAATGACCCTAAACCCAACTTGTTGACCCTTGATTTCTAAGGGTTGACCAAAGTCAACCTTTGGTCAAGGTTGACCTAGTTAACCTAGAATTGACTAGGAATGACCTAAAACAACTAGTTTAGCTAGTTTGACTAAAACCCTAACTAGTAGACGTAATTTGCCCTAGACTTGACCCAGATTGATCATGTTGACTAGTATTTGACTAGTTTGATTAGAAAGTTGACCAAGAGTTGACTTTTGACCAGATTGACCTAGAATCATGTAGTATGCATTGTATACTCTATTTTTACCATTGTGGATATGTTGTGACCTGTTTTACTCTAAATAGGACTCTGTGACACCAGTTCGGACATCTATTCATATCAGTCATACAGGGTAACAGGCGAGTACATTCTCTGATCTTTTCATACTTGTTAGGATTTATATTCTTGCTCTAGAATACCTTACATGATGCTGTCACGTCATTATCACGGATTGGTACTATATGGATCTTGTCATGCGATGTTATCTCCCTCGGGGTGCATCAGATACAGTTGTCATGTGCTTTTCATGAACTTCTTGTATTTCATGTACACCGCTTTCATGTATACTCTTGTGCAATCTTGTACTCTCATGATCACGCGAGCAAACATGATAAAAACCTCTTGTACAAGGTAACATAACTTGACTGGATCGTTGTGTATTGATTGGGGAGGGTGAGTAGGAAATGGTTATGTGATCAAAATCTCCTCTTGTACAAACTCTTGTGAAATCTTGTATATGTCCTAAGCCCGTTTATATAACCATATCATGCTCTAAATCACAGGTTACCTACAGTTCTTACTTATCATATATATATAGATATTTCTAGTTATCAAATCTCTCTTGTTTTACATATATTCTTTACAGTTCATGTATCTTACTCTATGCATGCTTTACATTTCCTAATCTGATATGAACTGCGTGAGATGTATTGTGCTCGTTCCTGTCCTGACTGGACCTGTTAAAAATATTACAGATGATGATGGTGACTGTCCTACCTTCTATGGGACACATGAGGGTGACCTTCAGGAGCCTGAGGAGCATCTAGCTCAGTAGAGGGTGCCTAGTCTAGTCTAGTGTTTATAGTTTTCATTTTGTATCGGACTGTTCCGATTGTTAGTTGTGACTTAGTTATATTTCAGGTCTTGTACTTATTTGTGTTGGATATCTACTTTGTGTGGTGTGATAACTCTATATATATTCAGTTCTTTCTTTCGTCTGACTCCATATCATGTTCTATCTTTATCTTTCCTAGACTTGTGTTTGAGATATAGAGTTAAGATGTTATGTTATACCTCCGTGCGGAGATGACAGGTTTATATGTCTTATTGTTAGATGTTAGTTGTTATAGATGACCTATACAGCGTTCTACCGCCGACACTGCGGCGTAGGCTGGACGTACCCACGTTCTCGTGCCCCTAATCAGGGTGCGGGTCGTGACAGATCCAGACAAATACCAATCCGTGTGAACAATGTGTCAAGAGAACAAGGGTATCTACACTAAATACAAGAAACATAGACGATATCATAAAACAGAAATATTATCAGAGAATGTACTCGCCTGTGATCTGGTGGAATATGTCAACTGGTCCAAGAACAGTGCCTCGAGGACCTATAGGTGGAATACTGTATCAATATAAGAGTTTGGAAGTAAAATCAAGTCATACTAAGTCAAACTGGATTAAGGCAAGTCAAAGCAAGTCAACTAGATCAATCTAAGTCAATGGTTGACTTACAATTGACTTTGGTCAACTGGTCAACTCTGGTCAACCCTAGGTCAACTCTAGGTCAAACTTGACTAACGTTGACTAACAGTTGACTTTGGGTCAACTGGTCAACTCTGGTCCAGTTCTAGTCAATTTTAGGCTATGGTTGAATTTCGGTTGACTTTGGTCAAAATAGTCAACTGTGGTCAATCAGGATCAAAACTAGTCTCTATAAACATCTACAGAGTCAACACGTTCAATTTCAGTGGTTGTGAAATCACTAGAATCGATGGATCTCAAAATACCACAAAAGGAGAAAGATTATAATAATTGGGTAAAAACCTACAGATGTTGTCGGATGGTGAAACAACCATCACCAACGTGTCCAGAATGGTCAAATCAGCTAGGATAGCCTGTCCATAAGTCCAATTTGGACACCGGGGCAAAAAGGTAATTTCGGGTCAAAACGGTGTCCGTGTCGGACCCGCTTTGTACCGAAAAACGTGCAAGAATACTAGTCTACCAAACCTAACAAATTATATGTCCACGAATCCAGAATGACGATACGAACCCAACGGTATATCCAGAATTGGATTTCGTTAACCCGATCTCAAATTGGTCCGTTGACTAGAACATTAAAATTTTGATTTGCACGGAAAAGCGTGTCGGAGCCAATGTCCTCAAAACTCAGCAAATTATATGTCAACGAGTCCAGAATGACGATACGAACTCAACGGTATATCCGGAATTGGATTCCGATGAGCCGAACTCAGAATGACCCGTTGACCCGGATATTGGTATCCGACTTGCACCGAAATACGTGCCAGAACCAATGTCCACTAAAACCTAGCAAATTATATGTCAATGAGTCCAGAATGACGATACGAACTCAACAGTATATCCGGAATTGGATTCCGATGAGCCGGCGACAAAAAGTCCTGTCGACCCGGACTGTGGGGCCCACTTTGCACCAAAATGCGTGCCAGGGCCCACGTCCTCCAAATCTAACAAACTTTATATGAAAACAGGCCAGAACGATGCCACGAGTCTACTGGTGGTGTCAGAAATTGAATCCGGAGTCCCGGGTTCAAAAATGGAATTTTACAAGTGCAAATTAAAAAATTCGGACGGCCAACTTTGGCGTCGAATTCGACCAACCGAACGTGCTCAAAATGAAACGAAACTTAAAGGAGACAGGAAGAGGGTTATACCAGCTGCGCACAGGAACTAGTAGCGCACCAACCGGAGCTGCGATGGAGGAGATACGAACCGACGAAGTTGGCTCCACGAAACTGTCCAAAAATTACATAATTTAAACGGTCAACTTGGTGGCCGGTTTTGATGTATCAAACGACGAAATTAACAGGTGAAATTTGAGAGGAGTGAAGGTAGATATACTGAGATTGAGATGGAGCAAAGAAATCGCCGATCCAACGGTCGGATTGTCCAAAAAATGGCACGAAGTCGCTGCCTCGAAGCACGAATTCTGAAACTTTCTCCGCGCGCGCATCGACGGAACTTCGAGAAAAATGCTGAAATCGCCTAGACGGCACGTCCCGAAGGACGTTGGCCGCCACGGGACGGTCGCTGGGGGTTCGCCGGAGTGGGGGTGGCCGGCCACGCGGCGCACGACGGCGCGCGGCAGCCCGTGCGCGTACGGCCTGCTGTTGTGCGCGCGCGCTGTCGCAGTCCTTGCTGCGAGCTGCTGCTGCAGCTGCTGTGGCGCGCCGGCCACGTGGTGGCACACGGCGGCCAGGCGGCACGGTTGAAGTGGTGGTGGCGGTTCGGATTGGGGAGGAGGTGGTGGTGAAGGTTGATGATGATGATGATGAATGGTGGAGTGGTTGTGGTGTTGATGTTGATGGTAAATAGAAAAGAATGGGAAGATGGATCGGCCATGGAGAGGTGGCTGTGCTCGGAAGGGGATCAGCCATGGGGAGGAAAAAGCTTCGGCCATGGGGGTAGGGTTTGTGAGTCGGCCCAATGAAGGGGCTGCTGCTGTTACAAATTTAGAAAGAGAAAGAGAAAGAGGTGAGTGAGAGAGAGATATGTGTTGTGTGTGTGTGTTATAATAAATGTGTATATAGAAAATAAGAGAGAGATATTATTAGAGAAAGGAGAGAGAGAGAGAAAGTAGTGTGAGGGGGGGCTGCTCGTGTACTTGAAGGGGGCTGATGGTGATGAGTAAGGGTGTAGGATATTTTAAGGAGGAGAGAGAGAAAGTTATATGTGTGTATATATATATTATATATATATGTGTATATATATATACAAGAGAGAGTGATATTAAGAAGATATTTAGAGAGAGAATGAGAGAGGGGGTATAGGTCGGCTACACATAGGGGGAGTTAGGAGAGAGAGTGAGGTGAGGATGAGAGAGAGAGATTATATATATATATATATATATATATATATAATATGTATATATATGTGTATATATACACATGGAGAGAGAGAAATAGATATTTTCAAAATAGGAAAAATAGGAAAATTATGTAGGATATTTGGGCAGTCACGAGAGAACAATATGGAGCTTGGGTTCGGGTTCGGTCGAGCCGGGTCGGCCAAAATCGGACAGGGGGCAATATTCGAATTAAAATGGGTATTTATAATCATGGGCAAATAAATAACATGCGGAGACTCAAATAAATGGGACACAAGTGTCAGGCGGGTAGTAGGCTCAATGTGGGCCATATCCATATTTGGGGTCGACTAGGTTGGATCGATGTCGGGCCCAAAAATTAAATGGAAAATTAAATCAGGTTTTACGGTAGATAATTAATTGTCCTAAAGTCAACCGAAAGTTGTGCGAAAGAAATGGAGCACAAAATGAAGTATCTGAGTGGGACACAAAGGTCATGGATGAAGAGCGTCTCGAGTAGATCAGGCATGACAAGTTGGTTTCAAGAAAAAGACTAGTCTGGTGCTCCTAAATTAAAAGTCATGGTAACGTGCTTATGAGAATCAAGGAAAAGAGTAGGAAATCAATTAATAATAAATGGTCTAAATTGACCCGAACTTGCGCGAAGCAAAAAGAGTACAAGGGAGCAAGTTCGAGTGGGATACGATATATCAACATGAAGATAACCTCGTCTACTACAAACTTCAAGAAGAAAGTTTCCAGAGACTGGCATCCCTGATGCTCTAGAAATCTAAGTCACGGTAAAGAGCATTAAATCAAATAATAATCAAATAATAATATTTATTCAAAATAATTGATTTATAAAATTGAAAAAAATAAGCCCTAAATTCAGGGGCTTACAGGGCTAGAAATTATATATATATATATATATATATATATATATATATATATATATATATATATATATATATATATATATATATATATATATATATATATATATATATATATATATGGACCATTTCTTGATTTGTGCGTGTCATCCTTGCGCAGGGGCCATGCTAATCTTCTCTGTATCGTTCCAATTTTATACGAGCAGAGGGAGACTCTTTAAAAAATTTCCATCAAATCTCACCCTCCAACCTGATATTCGACTCCAAAATGACCCTGACACCCAGGCGACCACCTCCAGCCGCCTGCAAGCCACAGACGACCACCGGAGCACCGCCGGGGCCACCCAAGCCGATCGTAACAGAGCCATCTCTGTTTTGAAGCCGAACCCAGGTACCCTATTTTTGAGCAAAATTTCTCCATGTTTACTCGATCATTTCTCGTCTCGTGAACTCCTACATATAGATGGTATAATCTTCTAGAAACCCCAGCAAATAGAAATTTAAAATAGGCAGAGAATCACTCGAGAAATCAAATTAAAACTCGACCAAAAACTGTTTCGAAAGCAGCGTATAGGTAGCCCAAGTGCCTCTGTTTGCGAGCATTTCTTGTGAACCCAGTAACTATTTAGAAAATCTAATTGAACAGAACTTTAGACAACATATAGTGGAGTAAATCCTTTTAGGTAGAAGTATTTTCCATCCATTATGCAGATAGTTATTTGATTGTAAACTTGGAAGAAAAACTGTTTTAAAAATTATAAAAATTAGGAAAACATTTCCGATACGACGTACGTTCCGACAAATCGGACGATGTGGTCGCAACCCATAAGCATCGAAAGGCACATATGGATGTTGTCGACATGTGAGAACTGACGGAATTTGATTTTGTTGTGCATGTGCGACGAAATCAATGTGTATCCGTCAAGATATCCCGTATCGGCCACTTTATAAACTAGGCCATAACTTCGTATATAGTCGTCGGTTCGAGACGAAACTTGTGCCAATATGACCGTATCGTTTTTCTGGTCCTGTATGCCAAGTTTGGTCCGATTCTGAAAAGGTCGATCGAAATATCATTTTGGCGGGCCCGCGACACGATCCAATAGGCAAAATTGTGCACGGCCCACCGAAATCCAACTTTGGATATATGGTTGGGTTCGTCTCCTCAAACCGGATCCGTAAACATGTAGTTTGACGACTTTAGAGACAGTAGGTACTAACATGCTTTTCTGTGAAAAATAGGTCCAACTACGGACATCGTTTTGATATGTAGTTTGCCTCTGTGTCCAGAATTTGACTTTTGGGCAGGTATTTCATGACATATCTTTTACACCAAAAATGTTCGTTATGTTTGTTTCAGCATCCGGAGCTATTTGTGGACCGTGACTTTCATTTGCTGACGATTGACTACTGGACTTGCTGATTCTTGCACCACCCTCAGGCAAGATACCTTGCCACCATACTCTTTAATTATTTAGATTTATTTCTGTTATTTATATTCAGTTTATATTTCTATTTGCCAGTATTGTATCATAGTGCGTCTAAGTCACACTTGGGTGCAAGCGACTGTATTGGTCGTTTTAATTGTTTTTATTCTATTTTTGCATTGGCTTAGTTCTAGTGACCACCCATTGATGCTAATGTATTGGTATATCTCATATAGCCTTGACACATGATTATCATGTGTTGTGAGTCACATGTAGGACACGTACTCTCGTAGTCGGCTGGCCATCGATACGTATGAGGCGTACGACGGTTAGGAGTAACTGCCAATAGAATTGCATGTTAGTGGACTTGGCAGTTGCTAGAGGTTCATATGAGTAATGGATGTGACCCTACTAGGCATTGGGTGGGAAGAACAATTCCTTAGTGTATGGGCCACGTATGCACTTTTCTATTACTGTCGGAAGCTCCGCTGGAGATACGATCCTGATATTCCTGCTCCTGATCCTGCTGCCTCTAACATTCGGTGGATGTTATACTTTGAGGTCCCTGGTATCCCTGGAGGGACCATACCGATCCCCCTGTAGCCAGAGTGTCCATGCGTTGAAGGTTTGTTCTTAACTGCATTAAACTGTAGAACGGTTAGGCACCCTATTGCTTGCATCTTTCTTTTTTTACTTATTATCTATCACAGTTTATACGACATGTTATTTTCTTGTATCTTGTTACGTCCCTCTGAGGACCTGGTGACTCTCTAGGCTTAGACGATTTCCCCCAGGAGTACGGCTCGGCACTGGATCATTCCTACATTGATGACGAGGCATCTCTACATTGACGACGTGGCATATCCTACTGATATCTAGCTTTATTCTATTCCTTGAGACTCATAGTGGACGCCTTAATATTTTTTTTATGTTTATTTGAGGAGGTCGGACTCCAATTTATTTTAAACTATTTTTCATAGTTGTTTGGTGTGGGTATGTCCACCCGACTATATCTTGGACTCGTTTATTTACTCTATTGGACTTCCTTTATCTTCTGTGTTGTGTTGTGGATTAGATATAGTTTTATGATGATCTGGTATGTGATTTATATTATTACAGCTTATGTACATATGCGAGAATTCCATATATTAGAGTATTTTTCGTACATGTGCAGCTGGCATGTCTACGTACTTGGTCCTAAGTATTTTGGGACTGGGACGTTACAGCCTTGTTATGGTTCGAATACTTTACTTTTACTTGTGACTTTGTGGCATATTTTATATTCAGTTTATATGGCATAATCTTCATATATCTTGCTACGTCTCTTTGAGGACCTAGTGATTCCTCTAGGTGTATTTTCATGACTTTTCACAGGTGTTCTAGCTAAGGTCGTGATCTTCTTTATTCAATCTAAGATGATTACTTTTGGATCATCTTTGCTACTTTTTACAAATTATTTCCTTATATTTTTCTTCTCATTTAAAATAGTTGGTAGTGGATTGTCTCCGCCCAACGATTTGCACAAATGATAATTTAAAGTTGATTTTATGATACAATTATTATTTTATTTTGTGGATGAGATTAGTTGTTATGGTTCTACTGTATTTTACAGCTTACGAATATTTATTATACGGATGGCATGTCTACGTACCTAGTTCTACGTATTTTGGGACTGAGACGTTACAGAACCGACCCCTACAACTAACCCAAGTTGATCAAAACTTGATAAACTAAAGATTTAACAAGGTTAATTAGCAAAAATCACTTAAACTATTATTCTATTAATTTTAGACTACTATTTTTAAATATGGCTTGTAAAGATAAATCTTTAGAGCCCAGGCTGAAAGTTACTTACTTTAAGAAGTGACTGAGGTAGATGAGCTTTAGCTAACTATCCTAGGTCTTATATCAGCAATTAATGGAATCACACATTTTTGACTCTGATGACACATAGTATAATTTAGGAGTAACCCAAACATCTAGTTAGTCAAACCAAAAAAATCCTAAAGAAATTGACTACAATTGGTTTCGTAGAATTCTTAAGTATTTTTCTGAGTCATTATATGACATTTTCTTCGGATATAAAAACATTAACTATCACTACGATCTAGTGTAAGATTTCATCTGTGGAACAACTTAGATACTCATAAGTTGATAGGTCCATATGACAAACTATCATAGCGAAGTATCAAAGAATTTGAAATAGTATATCTAAACATAGTTTGTGCTAAAGTTGAATGACTCAAATATCTTACTATGTATATATCAAGTAGATCAAGGCCAATTTTACTCGTGCTATGCCTTCATGATATAACGAAACTGAATAGATCAAGCATGTTATTATGCACATACATAACCTATATATTTCTGTACCTGTCTTTTTTATAAATTATGCTAAAAGAACTGCTAAAGCATGATCTTTTGAATTCTAAGATGAACAGGTACATGCAGCTGTATTTCAAGATATTAAAAAAGCATAAAAGGCAAAAAATGTGGTTTTGACTATAAAAGTCATAAAAGAATTTTACAGATCTTTTGACGAAGAGTCTTTTTACTCTTGACAAATAGTTTGTCTAGAAAATTAATCCTAGAATCGTGATAGGGATGAGATTAAGCCCATAAGTTAGTCATCAGCACTGGTAACCGAACCGAGTCTGACTGGAGATCCAAAGAAGTCGGTTCAATAGGTAGGAACAAGCTGGAATTAGGTGACTATTATGGAACACTGGTCCTGAGTTTAAACTAATGTCCAAAAGGTTGTACGATGTTGTACATGGATACCCCATCACTATGCTGACAGTATTTCGGTATGATATAATTAGGATGAGTTTAAACTCTTAGTAGGTCCAGGCTTGATATGCAGGGTTGACTCCTATCACAAATTCTTGAGGACTTATATGAGAGGTCGTAAAGGCCGCAACTATAAGACAAGGCGATCCTAGATAACTCTCATGAATATGGAAAAGTGTGTATGCTCAATCAAACGTGTCACCCAATAGACCCAAAAACCTCTAGCGTACTATGTGTGCTATTTTTTGAATCTGGTTCAAGAAGTCTGATTCAAGGCATAGTTCATCAAGCACTTCTTCAGATAAAGACAATAGTCACTAAGTAAAATTTAATGTTGTAATCAATCTCATCTATGCATAGTATATTATTGTCCAGAAATTTTTCAACTTTACTTCTTTTGAATATTGTTATCTTTGGTTTCAAATTTTAGTTTTTTGGGGGGATTGTTGTAATTGTTGAAAAAAAAAATCAATTTTTCTTCATATTGTTATCCCCTTTATTCACATTAAAATCCTATCATGAATCATTTCTTTAACTCCTTGAAATGGTCACATTATTACTCCATATCACACCATTATTGAAAGACCATTGATATATTAATTTTGTCATATGGTTCCTATATATACATCTCCTTTATGTTGTTGCAAGAAAGAAAAAAAAAGTTTCCACTCTCTAAAAATTCTATCTATTCCTCCTACAAAATTTATTTCATTTCAATCATCCACTTTCATTCTAATTTTTCTATCTTTTGCACAAAGCTAAGTTCGGGTCAACCTCTCCGATTGTTTGCGACGACGGGATACCAGTAGAGCAAAAATTTTACCACTAGGAGCATTCGGACAAAATCTGCACATAGATCCGAATCAACTTTTAGGACAGTGTTTCGTGCACGACTTTTCCGGAGGCCGGTAATTTTAACTTTGTTTATTTTTGTTACAGATTTCAACAAGAAAAAGAAAAATATTTCTAACAAAAATAAATGACTCATATCAAAGAATCGGCATAATGTCGATATATCGACAATATATAGGTCTATAGTGGTCCAGCTAGTCAGCGATGCTAACTTCCATGTGAGCTATTCTATGACTTGCCTTGTTGGCTCAATACTAGGAGGAGGGTAACTTGGAGAGAGTGTGTGTTGGCGTGGGGGAGGATGTTTGCTATTATGTTGTGGAGCCAGGTAGGATTTGGGGGATGGATATACCCTTAAACCCTCATTCTCTCTCTCTCTCTCTCTCTCTCTCTCTCTCTCTCTCTCTTCATTTTCTTTCCTCTCTTTGTGGGCCAAGCAAGGAGTAAGGAGGGGCTATCGTGTGATGGAGCATGTTGTAGATTTTCTTCTTCCTTTTCTCTTCTTTAGTTCAAGATCTAAGCAAGTACATCTTGCCAAAATGATTAACATATGTGATCTAATGCTTTTCGTACTTGTTTCATTCATGATCAATTTTCTTAAGCTACTAGAGCTCCTACACATGCTAGATTTAAAGTTCTTTACATATATTTACGTGTGTTGATATTTGTAATAAAAATGTTAAATCTAGAATAACGCTTTTTCAATACTTATTGTAATCTCATAAAACTTGTTCCTATAGGTAGCTTAGATCATTTCTGAAGTTGGCTTAGTGATACATTGTTGATTTGGAACAAAATAATGGTGAAAATGGCCAATGATTCTCAAGCTCAAACAGTTGATTCTCTAGTGTTTTATAGAGACGATATACTAGCGACGTACTCTATATCGCTGGCATACAGATCTGATGCAGCACTCATTCATATTTTTTATTTTGTTTTCGTAACCCGTAATTTAGCATGTAGCTTCGCTTCACTGTTTTACATATTAGCAATATTATTTTCAGTAATCTAGACATCGGTCATGGTTATCTTTATTTGTTATCCCAATTTTCTAGTTTTCTCATATCATTGTTAGCTCGTTTTCATTTCGGTTCATATTCTCGTGCTTGTATTGATTGCTATTGGTGTGAGAGTGATTGTTGTATATGAACTAATTGTCAAAGAATGACCACTAGAATGACCACTAGTGATTTCTTGAACGGAATTGATTGCATGTTGCCATTAGTATCCAAATTTGGACATACTACACTGAACGACGTATCGTTTATATATGGGCCTACGTTCATAGCTAGAAGTATGAGTTAAATGAACATGAAGTAGTTTGATAAGCATCGGGAGGGGAGAATCCCTCGTTTCATAGCGGCCTTGGTCGATAACTTATATTCATGCCAGAGAGAGATCTATCTGACCCGAGGGCGCTACATTCCTCACCCTGCCTACCTGTCAACCAGATTGTGTATTTATATTTTTTACTTGGGGCCCTTACAATCATTGGACCTGTTGTCCTCCTGCATTGCCTACCGATGCTTCAGGGGGTCATCCAGATTGTGTATTTTTAGACTAATATTATGAGAGATTCACAGCATGTATTAATAATTAGGCTTTAACTAAGGTAGCTAATACTTACAACCCTAGGTCTTGTCTTGCCTGTCCTACTGGATTCAGCCTAATTAACTTGCTAATTAGTTGTCTTACTTTCCTGTCATACTATGGGTGTTAGCACGTTTATACTGTGTTATTCTTGCTTTATTTACTTACTTCATTCGGTTTTAGTTATCGCCTCTACATTTTTTTAATGTTTTTTGGTTATTCCAGATTGAGTTTTCCTTGTGGTATTTGTTGGAAAAGAAGTGCGAAAACCTTTTCCTAAACCAGAGAGTACATGCGAGAGAACCGAGCAATACAACGCACGAACCAAACACCAAAACACAATTCACGCAGATACAGAAAATTTTTGACGTGTAAAATCCTTGCGGAAAAAACCACAGGACGATCGGAATCCAACCCTTGAGAAGCCTTCACTAATGAAATAAAGAAGTATACCCTCTACAAATTTCTTTCGATCCAACACGGATCCCCACAACACTTGGAAGCAAGAAATATTGATTACAAGGCTACGAAGAACAAAGACGACGAGTATAGATTATCCGAACACGATCCTCCTTCGAAAAAGACCTTCAATCCTCCTTCTCTCCCAAAGTTGTAATGGCACTCTTGCCTCCTTTTTTTTTGTTCTCTCCGTCGTGTGTGATTAGGGTTAGAAAAAATCATATGTGACCATAGGATACGATCCAATGGTGTAAAAAAATACCCTGAAATTAGCCTCAACCCGACAACGCAGAGTTCGGCCAGAACTCTGTGTAGGCGATCCATAAAGGTTCTGGACACCAAGGGACCGAACTCGGCCCGAGTTTGGCCTCTCCTGTTCCAAAAGGTTGTATGGTGTCTCACGAGCTTCTTCTCCATCTTTGATTGGCCTCATCACCTCCCCGAGCTTCTCCGACACACAGACGACGCTCGTCGCACTCCGGGGTGTTCTCCACATAGGTTGGGAACCCCACCCACTCCAACATATCTCTCCCTTCACAACTATGTGGAGGGGATCGTCATTCCGACGATCTGCCTGTAGAACTCAAACTTTCTCCTTGGTAGAATCTTGGTGAACATATCTGCTCCGTTATCATCTGTATGAATCTTCTCAAGCTCCGCATCCTTCTTCTCAACCACATCCCGTATCCAATGATACCCAATCTCAATGTGCTTGGACTGGTTATGAAAGGTCTAATTCTTCACAAGGTGAATAGCACTCTGACTATCTCAAAACAAAGTATACTGCTCTTGCTTCAGCTCCATTTTCTGCAATAACTTTTTCATCCACAACAACTCCTTGTAAGCCTCCATCATCGTAATGTACTCCACCTCTGTCGTCGACAAGCCAACACATTTCTGTAACCGCGACTGTCATGATACCGCTCCTCCAGCAAACAATATCACATAGCCCGAAGTCGATCGTCTCGTGTCAACATCTCCAGCCATATCAGCGTCGGTATATCCAACCAGCTTCGGCTTGTCACCACCAAAAGAAAGTCTCCAATCGGCATTGTCCTGAAGATATCGTAGAATCCACTTAACCGCATTCTAATGTACCCTTCCAGAATTTGAAAGATACCTGCTAACTGTGCCAACTGCATGAGCGATGTCTATCTCGTACACACCATAGCATACATAAGGCTTCCCACAGCTGAGACATATGGAACCTGCTCCATATCTTCTTTTTCGTCCTCGATAGATGGACACTGCTCCTCGATGAGCTTAAAATGGGCCGCAAGGGGGCAACTCACTTTCTTCTACCCGTCCATCCCGAACGCTGAAGTACCCGGTAAATGTACTTCTTTTGGGATAAGTGTAGCTGTCACGCCCCAGTACTAAAATACGGGGATGGACGTCGGCCAGCTACACCGTATAAGGTACGAATACGTTATATGGCGATGACGACTGTCAATCTTGCTGGGTATCCTAGCATGCAATCATTCTATAGCCTAAATCTGATCTCATCCACAGGCAATAATAATGAAATACTAAGCAAAAGAGATAATTGTCACTTTCTGTTCCCAGAATACGTATTTTAAATACATGTACTGCTGGAATGTATTTATTTAATATTTATCATGTATTGTTCTGTATTTAAATTCCTCTGATTTCACGTTAATTAATTTTCTGTATTTTATTTTTTGCTCTGCTTTTGGTCCAGCCTAGTTGGTTCAATTCTGGTGGTTCAACACGAACCCAGCTCCCCACCTACCACCCCTCCTTCATTTAAAGCCCCGTTCCCTTTCTCTCTCTTCATTACTTCACCATTACTCTTTTTCTTTCTCAGAAACTCTCTCTCCACCTACCTAGCCGCATAGGCAAGGGCCAACTTGCTTCTTGATGGATTTCTATTTTTGTTGTTCCATTGTCTTTCTCTCAAGATTCTTAGATACTTTAGTACTTAGCATTTTCAATTTCTATGGCTCATTTCATGTAGATCTAAGCTTAATACATTTCAGGATTTCTTAGGTTTTGATCTAGTAACTTTGTTATTTTTTAAGCTTTGATGGTTTCATTTTGTAGAGAATTTTGTTCTACCCCATTTTGACCTATGGAAGTCCAGATTTGGGCTTGAAATGAAGGATTTAGAGAGCTTGGAAGCAATGGCTTCCCATGGTTCTTCTTCTCGGAAGAATGGAGAAAAAGAACAGTGCTTGGCCGCATGAGTTTTCATGCGGCAAGCCTTCCTTGGCCGTATGGCATTCCTGGCCGCATACCATTCCTTAGCCGCATGAAGTGTCTGGCCATATGTAGTTTCAGTCGCATGGAGTGTCTGGCCACATGGAGTGTCTGGCAGCATGGAGTTTCGGCCGCATGGAGTGCCTGGGCGCATGAAATTCTGAGCCGCATAAGCTTGGTTATTTCCAGCCGCATATGCCCCGTCCATTTTTGACCGCATGAGTATTACATCCTGGCCGCATAAGGACCCGAGTCTTGTCCAGCCGCATGTGACTTAACTCTGACCGCGTGAACTCTGAACTGTTCGGCCGCATAGAATTTTTCGGCCGCATGAGTTTCTTTCCAGCCGCATGAGACATGTCTTTTCGGCCGCATAAGGCCCAGTGCATTCTTAGCCACATAAGACTTGGTCTGTCCAGCCGCATGGGGCTGTACTTTTTCAGCCGTATGACTTTTTAGTTTCATAGCCGCATGTGCCAACCCTAGCCGCATATGATAATTTTCAGCCGCATCTAGACTTAACCATCCCGAGCTGTATGGGACTTGTTTCACCCTGACCGTGTAAAAGGGTCCTGACTGACCCGATTGCATAAATAGGCATCCATCTATTGCTGCCCCTATTGCCTTTAATTATTTTCTTATTTCAAATTGGCATTAATTAACATTGATTGTTATCTTGGCATTAATTTACATGGATTGTATCTTGAGAAATAATTGATCATGCGTTCCTACTTGGAACTAAGAGACTGGCTAGTCGTCTTATTAAATTGAATGAATGAGACACGTTCATATTAACTATGAACTATTGTAATCGACTGGCTGATCCCGAATATTGGCATACAGGCACATGCAGGCTTCAATTTATTTATTTATTAATTTATTTATTCTTTCTACAAAAGCAGCATGTGTACTTTATGGTCAAGGCATGATTATTTTATGGTTAGTTTTGATTGTTGCATTACGCTATGTAAGACCTACAACCTAACCGCACGGGTATCGTTGTAGGGTTGTGCATACCGTACCCCGTACAAAGGTACTCATTCTGAATGACCATGATCCACGACATGGGATTCCACTTAACATAGAGGCTATTAAGTTAAATAAAATAATGATTGCATGAAGAGAATGGATTTCCGAGTTCTTACATGGCAGCCCTCTTTGGGACTATTAGTGTCCGACAGGCCGGCTGGTTCCCACAGATACTACAAATCTGCCACACGGGTAGGGAGCGGTATCTGCTTATATTATTTATTGTATATTGTATATTGATGACGGGCGTTCCGCTGGGACTCGTCTAATTCATGATTGGCGTAATTGATTGATTGGATAGACTAGCCTTGCTTGTACATAGTAAGAACTGATGAATCCTTATTGCATATTTCCAGGATAACTTGGAACTCACCATAGCAAGCCGTAGTAGTTGAGTGGCCGTTAAACCGACTTGTTGTGTACTGTATCTACTCTGTTACCTAACTGAGATGATCAGAATATCAGGACATGACGGACCAACTTCTGTCCTTGTTTGGTTGGGAGGTTGGATCGAGGTGTCGTGATGTTATGTGAATCTCAGTAGCAAGCAGAGATCTATATATCACATTATTTTATTACTGGTTTTAATTCCTCATATTGTGCTTCCTTGTGGTACTTGCTATTAGAGGTCTAACCTCTCTGGTTTTGCATGGCCAGATTTAGAACCGGTCCCCGAGGATTCAGCTTACTTCCACCTCCAAGATGGTCAATACTAGAGGAATGATCGTAGGAGGACTCGAGTGGGTTCCTTACTTCCCCGCTCATTTTGTTAATTACTTTATACTTGCCGTTTGGCACCGACATGTTAGTCGGATTGTCTTGTACTTACTTTTACTTAATTGTAACTAAGTCAGGCTGCAGCTGATAATAATTGTGTATACTTTGCTACACCACCTGGCTATGTTTTGTAAAGCCAGATATCAAGAACATTTTGACTGAGCGTTCGGGATGCCTTACTGCTTTGTCTTACATGTTCTCTATTACTTCTTGTTTGAATGATTGAGACAATAGATATGAAGTGACCATAGTGAGGCTTTCATGTAGTATGCACCCCCTTATCTTTTAGACAGCATTGATCGTATTATACGGTATTCATCTACCCGTAATACGTAGCTGGCTGAGTCAGTCCCCCGCTCTCCAGTATTCTGGTTCTGGGGCGTGACAAGATTTTAGTGGTAGCCCATGCAGGTCTATTTCAGACTTGTGGGGTACTTTATTTATAGGATGTCTCAACCACACATATTTTCCCTTGATCTCATGATTCGTTGATTCTCGACCCTAGCTTGACCTTCCGGTATCCTTGGACTTCATTGATTTTTCCTGTCCGATCGTTTGATTGTTCTCTTGTTCCTTTTCTTAGGGGCACCTCGTCCGTATCTGTCCGAACTGGATAGCAACAACAAGGGCAACATGGACAACATGACCAGGTTGATCAGCTACAAGGGCCAGAACTACCTCAAAAGACTATCCAAGAAGAAGTGATAGTGGAACCAGCAGCTGGACCGCAGTATCCGGAGGTTCCTAAACCACCAATAGTTCCACCTACCCCTGTGGAAGTGGACACACCAGCCCTTCTGGAGATCATGAGAGGGATGATGGCCACTCAGCAACATCAGATGTTAGCCCAGCAACACATGCACGCTCAGTTGCAGGAGCAGAATGTACTACTCAACCAAGAGTTGCAGACGACTTTGGAACGAGGGGCGAGGACAGATTCAGGAGCATCAGCCAGATTTTGCAAGTACAACTCCCGTCGTTTCGAGGGCACGGAAGATGCCATCGCAGCAGATGCATGGCTTAAGGACATTGAGGCTATTTTGATAGCAGCTAAGGTACCGGTAGAAGAACGTGTGGATCAAGTGAAGTTGTTACTTCAGGATCTCGCACGTGATTGGTGAAAATCAGAGGAAGTAGGCATCAGACGTCCTGTTGCTTGGGAAGATTTTACATCAAGATTCAAGACCAAGTAATATGGAGTTGTGGCGCAGTTTGAGCTACAACAGAAGTTTATCAACCTCAAGCAGGCCGGCAAGACGGTAGATGCTTATGCAGCGGAGTTCTACAGATTGAGTAGGTTTGCCCCAGAGATAGTAGCAACGGAGAGCCAGAGGGCTATAAGGTTCCAACAAGGGTTTCATCTTGAACTCTTATAATTGATAGAGGGGCACAATTACCAGACTTTTGATGAGGTATTGACGGCAACCCGGAGGTATGAGATCACCATTCAGAGGCTTGCGGCAAGGACTGGAGGTCAGAAGAGATCCCACAGTCAGATTGAAGGAGGAGGGGGAGTGGCGCCCCGAACAACAGCACCGTCTCTTGGCATTCGCCTTCACGATGTGGCAATACGAGGGCCAGCACCACCAAAGCAACAGCAACAGCAACAGAGGAAGAACCAGCAACCCCTAGCGGGCTGTACTTATTGTGGGAAGGTAGGGCACACTAGAGATGTGTGTCGGACATTGAACAGACTGTGTTTGATATGTTGAAATCCAGATCATCGGGTTACCACCTGTCCCATGAATTTGAGGTCAGGAGGACCAGTACAACAATTTCCTGCTCTGCCAGCACCTGGGACAGGCCAGTATCGAGGACCAGCGGTGGCAGTGAGACCGTTGGCACGGCGCCCCTTCATGTCGCAGGCTCAGATGTTTCGGCAGCAGGGACCGTCGATGCAGCACCAACACCGACCACCCCAGCATCACCAAGGCAGGGGCCAGCAGCAGTATCAGGCTAGGCTGCAGCATGGAAACCAACAAGAAGGTCGAGGGCAGGCATTTACTCTGTCCTTGGAAGAGGCATTGGCATCGGATGATGTTGTGGCAGGTAACATTATCGTCGCCTCATATCCCGCAGTAGCATTGTTTGATTCGGGAGCATCACACTCATTTATATCTGTATAATTTACGACACGGCTAGGAATGGAGTTCGAGGCATTGCCAGGGAGGTTGAATATACTCACTGGTAATGGGCTCGTGGGAGTTAGGAGAGTTATTCTAGTATATAGCGTTGTAGTTTGCGGGCGTTCCTTACCCGCCCGGTTGATAGAATTTCCTGTTGGAAATTTCGACGTTATCTTAGGCATGGACTGGCTGAAAGACAGTCATGCGACAATAGATTGTCGTAAAGGGAGTGTATCTTTTGATATTCCAGGCATGAAGCGGTTCACCTTAGTCAGAACAGAGGCAACTCACCAAGAGCAGGGAGTAGTAACGGCGATGGAGGAAGTTCCAGTTCCGAAGGTAGTTGAAGAGTTTCTAGATGTATTTCCCGAAGAACTTCCAGGTCTACCACCGGTTAGAGATATTGAGTTCAGTATAGAATTGGTACCTGGAACTAAACCGATATCATATCGAGTTTATAGAATGGCGGATTCAGAGCAGGCCAAGGTATATCAGCACATAGAGGAATTGAAAGAGAAGCGGTTCATCCAAGCTAGCATATCACCATGGGCAGCACCAGTGGTACTCGTAGGAAAGAAGGATCGGTCATCCAGATTGTGTATTGACTACAGAAAGCTCAACGCAACAACAGTGAAGAACAAGTACCCACTACCAAGGATCGACGACTTGTTTGACCAATTGAGTAGAGCTAGAGTTTTCTCCAAGATAGATCTTCGTTCAGGGTATCATCAAGTGAGGGTTCGGAAGGAGAATATTCCCAAGATAGCATTCAGGTCGAAGTATGGGCATTATGAATTCTTGGTAATGCCGTTTGGTTTGACCAATGCTCCAACAATATTTATGGATTTGATGAACCGCATCTTTATGCCATACTTAGATCTATTTGTCATTATGTTTCTTGACGACATTCTCATATACTCTACTAGTGAGGAGGAGCATGAAGATCACCTCAGGAAAGTGTTACAAGTTCTGAGAGAGAACCAGTTGTATGCCAAGCTCAGCAAGTGTGAGTTTTGGTCGGATCATATTTTATTCTTGGGGCACATCATATCAGGAGCTGGAGTAGCAGTGGATCTCGAGAAGGTAGAAGCAGTAGAGAGTTGGCCAGTACCCAAGACCGTAGCTGATGTGCAGAGTTTCTTGGGATTGGCAGGATATTATAGAAGGTTCGTATCAGACTTTGTAAGACTTTTAGCACCCATGACCAGCTTGACACGGAAAGATGTGCCATTCGTTTGGTCGAAAGAATGTCAAGCATCATTTAAGAATTTGAAACAGAAGTTGATGTCAGCGCCTATTCTTACATTACCAGTTGGACCCAGAGGTTTTACTGTATATTATGATGCATCAGGTAAAGGACTTGGGTGCGTCCTCATGCAGCATGGGAAGGTGATAGCGTATGCATCTAGGCAGCTTTGGGACCACGAAAAGAATTATCCATCTCATGACTTGGAGTTGGCAGCAGTAGTATTTGCTTTAAAGCTATGGAGGCATTACTTGTACGGTGTTCGAGTGGACATGTACACAGACCACAAAAGTCTGAAGTACATCTTTACTCAGAAGGAACTGAACATGAGGCAGAGAAGATGGTTGGAGTTGATCAAGGATTATGACGTAGAACTTCAGTATCATCCAGGCAAGGCTAATATGGTAGCAGATGCCCTCAGCAGGAGAGGTGGCACATTTATGTTGACCACACAGAAGCATATCTTAGAAGACCTTCTGGAGATGGGTATCGAAGTTGTACTTCCTAGTGATGAAGGAATTTTGGCGAGTCTACAAGTTCAATCTGACTTAGTAGATAGGATCAAGGCAGCTCAGGCACAGGACCCAAGAATTCAGAAACTCAGGACAGAATATGAGTCGGGAGTCAGAAAGGAGATGCAAATCCATGAAGATGGTACACTTAGGTTTGGATCACGTCTATATGTGCCTAGTGGAGATATCAGACAGGAGGTTATGACAGAAGCTCACAGTTCTCAGTATTCTATACACCCTGGAGGGACCAAGATGTACCAAGATATCAAGCAGCATTTCTGGTAAAACAGGATGAAGAGGAAGATAGCTAGATTCGTTTCCCGTTGCTTGGTATGTCAGCAAGTGAAGGCAGAACAGTAGAGGCCAACTGGGTTATTGCAACCGCTTCCTATTCCGGAATGAAAATGGGAACATATTATAATGAACTTTGTGACCGGTTTACCAAGATCACCAAGTGGTAAAGATGCTATTTGGGTGATAGTAGATCGGCTTACAAAAGTGGCACATTTTCTTCCTTTCAGAGTAGGGCAATCTATAAAAAAGTTGACAAAATTATATATGCAGCAGATAGTCAGGCAGCATGGAGTCCCTGTCAGTATTGTGTCAGACAGAGATGCCAATTTTATATCGTATTTCTGGAAGAGCTTACATCATAGTTTGGGTACTAAGTTAAAATTTAGTACGGCTTACCATCCACAGACGAACGGACAATCAGAAAGAACAATTCAGACTTTAGAAGATATGTTACGAGCTTGTACTCTGGATTTTGGAGGATCTTGGGAGAGCCACCTGCACTTAGTCGAGTTTTCATACAACAACAGTTATCAAGCCAGTATCCAGATGGCGCCATTTGAAGCACTATATGGTAAGAAGTGTAGGTCGCCACTAGCATGGGATGATATCAGGGAGAGTAAAATGCTAGGCCCAGAAATGATTGTTCAGACAGTTGAAGTGGTTAAGGGAATTAGAAAGTGACTTCGAGTTGCGCAGGATCGACATCGTCATTGGGGGACCAGCATCGTAGGCCGCTAGAGTTTTCTGTTGGGGACCACGTGTTCTTGCGGATCTCACCTACCCGTGGGGTCATTAGATTTGGCGTTCGCGGGAAATTGAGTCCGCGATACGTGGGCCCATTTGCTATCCTTGATAGGATAGGCGATGTTGCTTATCGTTTATTCCTTCCACCTTCGTTACGAGAGGTGCATGACGTGTTTCATGTATCTCAGTTGCGAAGGTATGTATCGGACCCAAGCCATATCCTCGATCATTCTGAGCTGGTTGTTGGTACCAACCTGTCTTACGAGGAACAGCCTGTGTCTATTTTGGATCGAAGAGAGAAGATACTTAAGAACCGAACAATTAGCCTTGTCCGGGTTGCTTGGGGTCATCACTCTTTAGGGGAGTCAACGTGGGAACGTGAGAATGATATCCGATCACGGTATCCGCACCTGTTTGACTCACAAGGTATATCTCTTTCTGTATACCTTGATTGTCTCAACTTCTTATGCCTGTCACCTTATAAGTAGAAATGCTTGGTGTCGTAGAATGTTCAACATGGATATGTTACTTGCTGTTAACATTGTAGAATGATTGCTTACTCAAAATTGCTTGTAGTTAGATTAATTTAGCTTTGATGTGTCTATCCTGCTTGGAATTGAAATTTCGAGGACGAAATTTTTCTAAGGAGGGTAGAGATGTCACTCTTCGTTCCCAGAATACGTATTTTAAATACATGTACTGCTGGAATGTATTTGTTTAATATTTATCATGTATTATTTTGTATTTAAATTCCTCTGATTTTACGTTAATTAATTTTTTGTATTTTATTTTCTGCTCTGCTTTTGGTCCAGCCTAGTTGGTTCAATTCTGGTGGTTCAACACGAACCCAGCTCCCCACCTACCACCCCTCCTTCATTTAAAGCCACATTCTCTTTATCTTTCTTCATTACTTCACCATTACTCTTCTTCTTCCTTATAAACTCTCTCCCCACCTACCTAGCCGCATAGGCAAGTGCCAACTTGCTTCTTGATGGATTTCTATTTTTGTTGTTCCATTGTCTTCCTCTCAAGATTCTTAGATACTTTAGTACTTAGCATTTTCAATTTCCATGGCTCATTTCATGTAGATCTAAGCTTAATATATTTCAGGATTTCTTAGGTTTTGATCTAGTAACTTTGTTATTTTTCAAGTTTTGATAGTTCCATGTTGTAAAAAATTTCGTTCTACCCCATTTTGTCCTATGGAAGTCCAGATTTGGACTTGAAATGAAGGATTTAGAGAGCTTGAAAGCAATGGCTTCCCATGGTTCTTCTTCTCGGAAGAATGGAGAAGAAGAACAGTGCTTGGCCGCATGAGTTTTCATGCGGCAAGCCTTCCTTGGCTGCATGAGTTTTCATGCGGCAAGCCTTCCTTGGCCGCATGGCATTCCTGGCCGCATACCATTCCTTAGCCGCATGAAGTGTCTGGCCGCATGGAGTTTCAGCCGCATGGAGTTTCAGCCGCATGGAGTGTCTGGCCGCATGGAGTGTCTGGCCGCATGGAGTTTCGGCCGCATGGAGCGCCTGGGCGCATGAAATTCTGAGCCGCATAAGCTTGGTTATTTCCAGCCGCATATGCCCCATCCATTTTTGACCGCATGAGTATTACATCCTGGCCGCATAAGGACCCGAGTCTTGTCCAGCCGCATATGACTTAACTCTGACCGCGTGAACTCTGAACTGTTCGGCCGCATGAAATTTTCCAGCCGCATGAGTTTCTTTCCAGCCGCATGAGACATGTCTTTCTGACCGCATAGGGCCCAGTGCATTCTTAGCCGCATAAGACTTGGTCTGTCCAGCCGTATGGGGCTGTACTTTTTTAGCCGCATGACTTGTTAGTTTTGTAGCCGCATGTACCAACCCTAGCCGCATATGATAATTCTCAGCCGCATCTAGACTTAATCATCCCGAGCTGTATGGGACTTGTTTCATCCTGACCGTGTAGAAGGGTCCTGACTGACCCGATTGCATAAATAGGCATCCATCTATTGCTGCCCCTATTGCCTTTAATTGTTTTCTTATTTCAAATTGGCATTGATTAACATTGATTGTTATCTTGGCATTAATTTACATGGATTGTATCTTGAGAAATAATTGATCATGCGTTCCTTGTTGGAACTAAGAGACTGGCTAGTCGTCTTATTGAATTGAATGAATGAGACACGTTTATATTAACTATGAACTATTGTAATCGACTGGCTGATCCCGAATATTGGCATACAGGCACATGCAGGCTTCAATTTATTTATTTATTCTTTCTACAAAAGCAGTATGTGTACTTTATGGTCAAGGCATGATTATTCTGTGGTTAGTTTTGATTGTTGCATTACGCTATGTAAGAATTGTCGAGTTGTGCATACCGTACCCCGTACAAAGGTACTCATTCTGAATGACCATGATCCACGATATGGGATTTCACTTAACATAGAGGCTATTAAGTTAAATAAAATAATGATTGCATGGAGAGAATGGATTTTCGAGTTCTTACATGGCAGCCCTCTTTGGGACTATTAGTACTCGACAGGCCGGCTAGTTCCCACAGATACTGTAAATCTTTCACACGGGTAGGGAGCGGTATCTGCTTATATTATTTATTGTATATTGTATATTGATGACGGACGTCCCGCTGGGACTCGTCTAATTCATGATTGGCACAATTGATTGATTGGATAGACTAGCCTTGCTTGCACATAGTAAGAACTGAGGAATCCTTATTGCATATTTTCAGGATAACTTGGAACTCACCATAGCAAGCCGTAGTAGTTGAGTGGCCGTTAAACCGACTTGTTGTGTACTGTATCTACTCTGTTACCTAACTGAGATGATCAGAATGTCAGGACATGACGGGCCAACTTCTGTCCTTGTTTGGTTGGGAGGTTGGTTCGAGGTGTCGTGATGTTTTGTGAATCTCAGTAGCAAGCAGAGATCTATATATCACATTATTTTATTACTGGTTTTAATTCCTAATATCGTGCTTCCTTGCGGTACTTGCTATTAGAGGTCTAACCTCTCTGGTTTTGCATGGCCAGATTTAGAACCGGTCCCCAAGGATTCAGCTTACTTCCACCTCCAAGATGGTCAATACTAGAGGAATGATCGCAGGAGGACTCGAGTGGGTTCCTTACTTCCCCGCTCGTTTTGTTAATTACTTTATACTTGCCGTTTGGCACCGACATGTTAGTCGGATCGTCTTGTACTTACTTTTACATAATTGTAACTAAGTCAGGCTGTAGCTGATAACAATTGTGTATACTTTGCTACACCACCTGGCTATGTTTTGTAAAGCCAGATATCAAGAACATTTTGACTGAGCGTTCGGGACGCCTTACTGCTTTGTCTTACATGTTCTCTATTACTGTTTCTTATTTGAATGATTGAGACAATAGATGTGAAGTGACCATAGTGGGACTTTCATGTAGTATGCACCCCCTTGTCTTTTAGACAGCATTGATCGTATTATACGGTATTCATCTACCCGTAATACGTAGCTGGCTGAGTCATTTCCCCGCTCTCCAGTATTCTGGTTCTGGGGCGTGACAATAATCATATGGAAAGCAGAAAATACACATATGATAATCGGGAAATCTACAATACAAGATAGTATTGTAGATGAGTATACCTTTCCATAGTTCCTAGCAAGGTCGGGAACTGAAGCACATCCTCCAAGTCGAGTCTAGAAGATCCACAGGGTCGGTTAAAGGCAATCTGGGAACAATCCAGGGTTGGTCAGGCCAACCGTAGCAAGTACCAGAAGGGAAGGCTCAAGGACGGATGAAGAAATCCAGCAGGATAAAATATAAGTAGAACATATATGAACAGTAAATGAGGGTAAGAATCGTGCGGTACCAACGCACGATAACAATCCACAACTAATGTAGCTAAATAACCACCAAACATCACAATCTCCCTAACATCCAATAATACCTGCATCGCCAACCGAAACTCGTAGACTGTCAGCGGAACAGTAATTCACCCATATATTAAACAAGAACAAGGGAATGGAATCCCGCATCGAGGCAGCATTATGGGCCAGCCAACTTAGCAAGCAGCAACCCAAATAATTTATATGAATAAGCGGCCACTCAAATGTCTACGGCTGTCTAGATGGAGGTTGGGTTACCCCAACAATGCAATATAGGAATCCTCATATCGTGTTATTCCAGCAGGGCTAGCAGGGCCAAGTATAGCAAGACAAGATAAGCACTGATCCCTCGTAAGGCCACCGTGCGAGCAAGAGAAGTACATAGTACATAAGTAGTAGCCGGATCTAGCCATCCGCTAGTGCGAATGGTAACAACATCCGTGGCGGCTAGCCTGCAGGTCATGACTAATGTCTAGGATAAGGCTAGTAATGCACGATCTCGGAATTTCGTTCCCTCCCAATGCTTCTACCAGTTTAAGTTACCTAGAATAACCATATATTTATACGGAATCACATACCGTGGTCACACGATCATCCTCCTAGATGTCGTACCTCAGTACGAGAACGCTAAGTAAGAATCAACCTCGGTACCTATAGTCCCAGTTGTGATCCATCTTTAGTATTATGCAACAAGCAAGCAAGCAATCCTGACCACGCTAAGACTAAAGGCCAACTACCAAGGTACCCGTGCAGGTATAATATAGCTAGAATATCAGGATGGCATCGCAATACCATATAATCATGGAAGTAGCACCTCAAAGTGCCAGTAGACAAGGGCACCGAAGTGCAAAGTCAGGGCCAGTACCTCAAAGGGTAAGCTGGACTTATAGCACGGATACAAGTAGTCATGTCGGAAGCAAGAACAAATCTGTCATTCACAAGAAGTCATCTGCCCACATCGTGGCATGGATATCGGGTCAAGTATAAGATCAGAACCTCTACTATAATATTCCATCAAGTATATAAGGGAGCCTACAGCTCTAATCATCAAGTCGGTCTATCCAACGGATCAATCTATCAAGAGTCTCCCATCCACGATGGAGTGAATATCACGTCAAGAAAGACAATCACCAAATACCAAGCTCATCATTATAAACAATGCTAGGCCCTCTGGCTCACAAGAATCTCCTAAATCAATGATCACAAGCTATCAACAAACAAGTCTCACCACTACCAAGATATAGCAAACAAACCAGGTTTTGGGCGCTTGGGAAGTCGAGTAAAAATTGTATAATAATACCCTCGATATTCTCCTCGTTCTGCAAAATATTTGCGATCATCAAAATCCAAGAATCCACAGTCATGTCCGATCGAATTAGAACATCCTCAAAAGGAATGGCAACACTAACCAAGAGTCCACGTGAGTCTATCAATCAATATCTCGAGATCATACTCTCCCTAGTACTCAATCCTTAGATATATCCAAAATCACGAATCCTGACACATAGGACAACTATCAGTCCTAGCTGGCTAGAGTAGGATAACTCCTAGAATAAATGGTCAGGGGACAAGAATATGTTAATTAAATGTCGTCGAAAAAGTGGCAAGCATTGCATGAACCGCTCTGGAGCAGATCCACAACCCTTAAACCAAACAAGGACCAGGGTTACAGACCGTCTTCCGGGTGGAACCGCGCTCCTTAAGCTATCTGACGGACAAGACAGGTCAAGAACTAGGCGACTAATCTAGTCAAGAGTCTACCTAGCAAGTACTGGAATCAGACTACTATATCCAAAACAAGTAAGCACGAGTCTAGATTAGCAAACCAAAGGAATGGTTATGCCTAATTCTTTGAACCAAATTCTAGACTGGGAATTCTGGAAAAATTCGGCAGAGTCTCATTTGTATTCTGGACGGGAGCTCCCAGTGAATTGGGACTAAATCCACTCGACGCAACCCGCCGCAGAATCACAGGCTGAGAACACTAAGTCTCAGCTTCCAGCAGCGCTACCATGCGTATTGGAAACCAAACTATAGCCGAGAACACTAAGTCTCGGCCTCCAGCAGCACTACGATGCGTACTGGGTGCCAAGCCAATACATGCAACAAGAATCGCCACACATGGCGCATCAAGACTCACAGTCATATCCAAGCCACAAAAACAGTCACAGAAATAGCTAGCCAAACTGTTACCCGACCGTGAGTCGGACATGGGACATATGGGGATAATCCATACATGTGAGTCGTGCTCGTGTCCTCGGAGGTATGGATGACCTGTCCGAGTTGTCCGATACGGTCGTAAACCGGTATCGAACCAAGCTATCCTAAGTTATCATCATGGCAGTTCTACTAACATGCTACACTACTCATGGTTATACATTAACAAATACAATTAATTAAAATACAGTAAAATCCAGGAGAGAGGGCAAGGGCATCGATGAGCAAGGGGTACTTGCCTAGAGGGCTCGGCTAGGTAAGCAAGTCTTCGGCGATCGGGATCCAGGGTAGCACGTCCATCGAGATCCTCAGAACACACAATAAATAATCATTAGAATTAAATATAAAATAATGACGAAAATTACGAAGAATGGCACGAGGCTATACCGTGTGGGTCCCGCAAGTAGTACAGGGATCTAGCACGAAAACTGAGGCACACAGATCGATATAGACACGAAAACCGAGACGTATACGTATATCGAGACGTGTACAAGAATCGAGATGACTCAAAGATCGAGACGAACAAGATACACAATGTGCACGTAAATCAAGACATACACGTAGATCGAGAAAATCACGAATATCAAGATAGCACGTAAATCAATACGACGCATAAATCATGATGGCACGAATATCGAGGCAAACATGAACGAGACGTGCACGTAAATCGAGATGTGCATGTAGATCGAGGAATTTATCCGAATGGCGCACGAATAAACGTGGCACACAAATCGATACGGTATGGAGTTCAAGGTAGAACGCAAACCGAGGCGGTACGCAAATTAGTACGTACACGCTAACCGGGATAGCACAAAGTCCAAGGGGGCACAAATACCAATACGGCACGCAAATCGATGCGTGCCCACAAATCAACACGGTACGAAAATCGACATGGGCACAAGGGCTGAGGCACAAAAAATGAGACAACATGCAAACCTAGATAGTACGTCGCCCGAGGTAGCGCGGGGCTGTTTGCCATTGATTATAAAAGAACAGAACAGTTTTTATGGGAGGACTGGACTTTTACTTCACAACACAAACTCGCTTGTACAAAGAAAGCCTAGGGACGAAAACCTAGGTACAGCAATCTAAGTACAATTGTTTATTTTTTTCTGGGGGGTGACGGTAGAGGCTCGGGAAAGCGACGGCAGCTCTGCCTTACTCCTTGGACGATCGGACACTGCTTCGGCTCCGAGGAAGAAATGCTCTTGTTCGAATGTGGATCGCTCTGTGTCTGGCTCTGTGCGTATCTCTCCATGCTCTCCTTTACAAGGGAATGGCACCTTGCTATTTATAGGCATCATGGGTGGAGGTGTATATCCACGTGGCAGATTCTGAGCCCCGGACCATTATGTTGATTGCCATAAATCTGGTTTGTTACGATTGTAATATATCTGGTTAATTATATTGATCGCCATAAATCTAGATTGTAATAATTGTATTAAATCTGGATGATTATGATGATAGCGATAAATCTGGCTTGTTTGGGATTTGACCAAATCTGGACGGTTATGTTGATTGCAGCTAATCTGAGTTATTGAGATTTGATCGACTCCTGCTACGTGTCCTTTATTGACTGCAATAAATATGAATTATTGAGATTCGATCAGCTCCCGCCACGTGTCCCAACTGCTGCGAGCCGCATGGAGGACTGTCATGGTTGGGCCGCATGAGTGTGGCCTCGTGTCAGAACTGCATAAGGGTGGCCTTGTCTGAACCGCATGGAAACTCTTTAGTCTGAGCCGCATGAGGGTGGCCCCATGATCCGAGCCGTATAGGAGTAGCAGCAGCATGGGGGTGGCCCCATGATCCGAGCCGCATAGGAGTAGCAGCCGCATGGGGGTGGCCCCATGATCCGAGCCGCATAAGAGGAGCAGCCGTATGGGGGTGGCGGCCGTATGAGAGTGGCTGCCGCATGAGGGATGGTAGCCGTATAGGGAGTCTAGAAGCATGAAATTTCACAACCAGAAAGCCCATGCGCCAGACACTACATGCGCCAGAACTCAGACGAAGAACTTCACAGCAAAGTCAATAAGTATACACATTTGAAGAAGGACTTTTTATTTATATATAAAAGTGTATTACATGTCTAGAAAAGGTTGTACAAAGGAGAATTTCTACAAAGGAAGGATCCTAAGTCTACAGCCAGCGGCCACCAAGCGCCTTCAGATAAGCGCAGCGGCCACCATGCGTCTCCAGATAGGCGTAGCATCACTATGCACCACCAGTGAGGCGCAGCAGATATCATGCGCCTCCATCCAGGCGCATCCCATCCTCTCTTCAGCAGCTCAGTTATGTGCATCCCTTCAGCCAAATTCTTCCAGCCAGGCTCACCTGGCCGAGCAGAGCCCAGTTATGTGCCGCTCTTCCAACCATGGAACCAAGGAAGAGAAGAGCACCGCAAATGCTGTGGCCAGGGGAGGCTTCGAAAGAGCCTCCAAAGCCGAAGGAAGACCGTGATCGAAACCACGGCTAAAGGAGCAGCTTTCGACACGATCAAAGTGGGGAAACCCCACTTTGAAGGAAGAGAGAGCCTAGCACCGCCATTCCGATCTACGGCTCTTCCGGAATAACGGAGACGAGGCTCGAGCATCCCTATCTTTGGATGCAACAGGCACCTTCCGCCTGCCTCAGAAGCCCTCGACTCCGTCTTTTGGATGTAACAGTCACCTTCAAGAGCATCGAAGACAACACAGCGTCTCATCTTCACCCTCGGGAGCACTTCGTCAACAGAATGCACCCGCATGTTCAAGTTCATGTTGGAAGTACGTGAGGGAATGAGAAGCAAATCTTCTCTCCATGCCACTATTTATAGGCCGGGCAGATCAAACCCACGCGCCAAGTGGATGGCCCTCCGAATTCCGTGCAATAAATTTACATTAAATGGATGAACCGGACGCCTCGAATTCAGCCAAACGGCTATTTATGGCACTCGAAGAGCAAGACAGTCGCATCATTAAAAGACATGTCCGATGCGCCAGCCAGACAACGCATCACACGGACGCGCCCTTCGGCATCAGGCGCATCACACAGACGCGCCCTACAATATTTGGCGCATTACAGAGGGTGCGCCCTCACACATCTCCATACCGAGTGGAACGCCAACCGACGCGCCCACTCAGCTGTCCATCGAACGTCACCAACATTAAATGCTGAACTGACAGAGTTGGCAGCACGCCTCCCAAAGTCTGAACAGTTGACAGCTTTTCAGAAAACGAAGCGTCGGCAACGTCAGCATCATCATGACTTTGTTTCGACGGCTACTGCCACGTGGCCACTCCACCATCAGCATGCGCCTCCACGGCCATGCGTCCAAATCAGTATGCGCCTCTACGGCCATGCGTCCAAATCAGCATGCGCCTCAAAAGCCATGCGCCTCAGACTGCTCTCTGATCCCGAAAGACAGAAGGAAAGTCGTCTGCATGTGCCTCAAAAGCCATGCGCCCCAAATGGTTTGTAACTCCTAAAGGTTATGAGCCGCAGCCTCCTCCTGCGCCCAATCCAAGGCGTAGCCCACCAGATCACTCCTCTCCACCAAATCCGAGATCTTCGAACCATGAGTCGACGACACGTGTCTTTTGACTCAACTCGTCCAAGATTTCAGCAACGGAAAGATCTTCTCTCTGCTACGTGCCGGCTCACAACAGCAGTATGAAGAGTTCTCCCCCTCGATCAGGGCACAGCATCCATGTGCCTCCATCAGCAACCTCCACGTGGCATCCCCACACCGGCGCATCCTACATGCGCGCATGAGCAGCCAGCCTGCAAAACTATAAATAGAAGGGTCATCTCCTTCACACACACACAGAGACTCAGAACATAAGACTCAAAAAGAATCCACAACAGAGAATCACCGGAGAGGCAGTTCTAGACACTCAACGTCTTCCTCCTCTCAGCAAGCTCCAGCACCCAGAGCAATCAACACCTTCAGAGAACCGATAACCGCCGTCAGCCGGTCAACGGAGTCAACGCATTACCACTCGCTCCATTGGCACTAAGGACCCAGCTTAAACAAAAGTGTACTCCTAGGACTACATCTAAGTCCTATATTGTATCACTGTTCTGTTTGTATTAAGATTTCAATCAAAATAATTTTAATGGCAAACAAGCTGGCGACTCTGCTGGGGACTTCTTTCTCCTCTACCGAGAAAGTCGTGTCACAGGCCGACGACGTGAAGGTGGGCTCCTCCCACAAGATGCTGGTAGTGCGCCTCAATCAACAGGCGTACGAGGAGTTCATTTCTGAAGGAAGTACGAGTCCTTCGAAGCGGCTGTCGAAGCCGAAGAAGACCCGCGCAGTCTGGGTGCGCAAAGTCGACGCCTCGGGCACCACCGTTGAAGGGGATGCGCCCATCCAGCCTTCCCTTCCTGCTGACGTCCTCAGCAGTCAAGGTGCGCCCGCTGATGCAGCGCATCATTCGGGGAAGCGTGTGGCTGACCACGTTTCCCAGCCATCTTCCTCTCAGGCGAGGAAGATACGTCGACGGAGCAGGGGCGCAGCCAATGCCCCGCGCATTACTTCTGATGCGCCACAAAGAGCCTCTGTCTTTGACAGACTCACTCGCTGTAACGGCGAGGAGAATTTGGATGCTGAGTACTATGCGCCCCAGCGGGCTGGTACGAAGAAATCCAAGGTGGCACGGGCCATGCGCCACAAACGTGCTATGCCAGCAGCCGGCCAGAGGCACGCGCTTACAATCACGCGCGCTGCCGATGGCAAGCTGTACAAGGTTGACTCAAGGGCTTCTGCACCGACAACGAGTCGACCTTCAAAGTCCTCATCTCGCTTGGGCGCATTTACTGCGTGCACAACCAAGCCGAGAGAGGCAAACTCAGTGGTCTTGAACTCCCGCGCCTCCTCTAGTTGTGCGTTTGAGGTCCGTTCAAGTCGCTTCAAATGCTGTGGTTCCCCCACTACTGATCGTGATGCCTGCTTGGTATTAGATCAGGGGGCGCAGCACTCATCCGACCACCCCGACGCTTGGCCCTGCCATGCGCCTGAGAGGGGTGCGAGGGTAGCACTCTCCTCCAACGACTTGCACAACGTGATCACTCACAAGCGCCGGTCAGGAGAGTTGACCAACAAGCACGATGCGCCTCTCACGGGGCACACTTGTACAGTGGTCACCATCAACTGCTGTTGCAAGACGGCAGTACCGCCAAAGCAGTCGGTCTTCCAACGGCTACAATCATCGACACCCCTCCGACATCGCCTTGGGACGAAGGTGTCAGCAGAGGAGGAGCTAAAGGTTGCTTCATGCAACGTGATCTCCAACTCCTCATCTGTCCGGAAGACGACTGCCAATTCCTCGTCTTCATCCAAAAGCCAGCCGAGGAAAACCAAGGCAGCTGTCACGACCTCTGGAGTGTTTGAAGGCACTCGGTTGAGGAAGAAGTTCTTGGAGGAAGCTGGGGGTAGCCAGACCCTTGTCGAGCCTCCTTCCGAAGACGAAGATGTCCAAAGCACAGCTGCGGCGGATCTTCATCAAGGCGAAGATGGCCTCCCTGAAGCCCCTCAAAATGACGATATCCTCCAGGACACCGCCGGGGGTAGTGCTGGAAACGAAGAGGCCCTTCAAGACAGAGCTGAGGGCAGTCAGGCCCTTGCAGATGCGTCTGTCGAAGACGAACTCCAGAAGAAGTGACTCCCCCACATGAGAGCGAGGCTGAGAGCGAAGCCTCAACTAATCCATCCACTTCCGGTCGTGTCATGACAGTATACATGACCGGAGGTGATCTTGAGACTGATGCGCCGCCACAGGACATTGTTCAGCGCATAGACTCGCTAGAGGGAGGACTCAAAATCCTCTCTGCCTCAATGCAAGCACTGACTCAAGCAGTATTTGAGATGCGGTCGGCCTTGATCAGGACACCTTCAAATGGTCCCGACCCAGGAGCCAATGGAGAGTCGAGTGTGCCCCTCCAACGGACACCCTCAGACACAGAAGCACCCCGGACGTCGGAGCCCTCAAACGCTCCACTCCAGGTGGTACCTCCTTCCCCGACTCCTAGCTCCACGGAGGACGTGGTCGAAATGATCAAAGATTTGCGGGAGCGCTTCGAGTCCAAGAACAGGCAGGAGGAGCGCCAGAAGATGGGCATTCCCCAGCCTTATCCCCTTGAGTGGAACAAGGTGGTTTATCCCCCAAAGTATAAACCACAAACACTTACGCCGTATGACGGGAAGGACTCTCCGCGATGGTACCTGACGTACTTCCAGTCGCAGACAGGGCATCTTCCGAAGGAGGACGCGCTCCTCACCAGCATCTTTGTTGGGGCCCTGAAAGGGGTGGCGTATGACTGGTACTGCAGCCTCCCCGATAATTCCATATCGTCCTTCGACGACCTAACACGCCTCTTCCTCGACCGCTTCTACGACGGTGGGAAGGACATGACGATGGCGTCTCTCATTGAGATACGCCAGAAGGACAAGGAAACGGTTCGGGCATTCATCGAACGCTTCCGTCAGGCCTGTTTTAGGCTACCTCCAGGCATGCCAGAGCATGCGCTTCTCTCCGCTTGCAGTATGAACATGCTGCCTGCAGTAAAGCTTTGGCTTAACTTTACTCCCCCTCCCGACTGGAGCTCCCTAATCATCGAAGCTGAAGCTGCAGAGAAGAAGGCGGCCAATGCACGTCTTCTGGGTGTTAGCTTCCCCGCCTTTGACGATAAGGAGAAAAAGTCCGCAGTCAACAACTCCGGACGAGAAACAAAGGGGAAACAGGCATTGACTGTTAATGCCTCGAAGGGCGCATCTGCGCCTACTCAAAAGCCTCCACTGGCACCGAGACCCAAGGAGGTTTATTCATTCAATGATGACGACACCCTGCAACTCTTTGAGATACTGAAGCAGGGTGACAAGATCAAGCTTCCGGACCCGAAGTGGCCCGATGAAGTCGGGAAAGTGGACAACCCGAGGTACTGTCACTACCATCGGTTTGTCGGACACCCGACTAAGGACTGCTACGTCCTCAAAAATTACATCCAGCGCATGATCAATGCGGATGTAATCTCCGTCGACTATGAAGAGAAGACGGTGTCAGCTAATGTGGTGTCACTTCAGTTCGGCACCTTGCCGCCGACTACCACACAAGATGGCGTCGTCCCCATCCCTAAGGCGACAATGGAGGTGGTGAACTTGCCACCCACCCGTGACAATGTGAGTGGACTTGTCCCACTCACCACATCTCGAGGAGAGGTCCTCTGGGTTCACCCCGACCTCGTCTCCGAGGTAACTCAACCGGAGGTACGCCCTACCTCCAAAGCAAAAGGCAGGAAGATCAAGTCTTGCCGCACGGTCTCTTCTTCAACAGAAGAGGCGCTTCCTGTGCAGACGCGTGCACAACAGAGGAGGGTCCAAGCCCTCAGCAGCCAATAAACAAAAGCAAGTGGAGGCCCATTTCGACAGACCTCTGCGGAAAGAAAATGCTTCGGGGCTAGCCAAGCCCCACAATTTTGACATTCTGGCGCAACTAGCCAGTACTCCGGCACGCTTGTCTTTGTTCGAGCTCCTGCGTCTCTCCAAGGACTCCCGAGAAGCTCTCTGCGAAGCTCTGAAGGATGCTGAATCCTTTCTCAGTCAAGTCAAGCAGCCTGAAGACCCATTGACGAGGAGGAAGCCAATGACGCTGATGATGAGGCAGAGAAGATACGCCTCAAGGAGCCACCTCAAACAGCGGCTCCCCTGGTGGTAAAATTACAAGGGAAGGCGCCACTCATCGGAGGCGCAACCGAGGCACCTCTCAAGGTGCGTCTTAAAGGCAAGCCGCCGCAGTCATCCAAGATGCCGGAGAGGGCTCACATAACCCTCTCAGACCCTAAAGTCACCTAGCAACAAAGGCTTAAACTACGGCAAGGGTCGGCATCTTCCTGTCCGGCTTTCGACAATGGAAAGCCAAAGGATTACTATAATCGGACTCGACGGGGGTTAGGCTATGTCACGCCGCCATCAACTCCAGAGAGTTCAGATGCAGAAGTCATAGAACATTCCCACTCGTCTGAAGCATCGACGTGGGATTCCGATACCAGTATCGGATCAGTCTTCAGGAAAGTGCTGTCAGCTAACATGACATCGGCGTAACCTCAGAAAGATGAAGGCGAAGACCAACCGCCGAAACCCTTCGAAGAGGAACCCTGGGCTCAGCGCCTAGGAGAACAATGGGAGTCTCGTTTTGAGTTACGAGAACCTCCCACCGAAGACGAAGTCGAGCAGATCGACCTCGGGGATGGGTCTTCTTCTAAACCCATCTTCATCAGCAAAAGCTTGGAAGGAGAAGACCGAGAATCTTTAGTCCAACTGGCTAAAGAGTATATTGACGTCTTCGCTTGGAGCTACGAAGACATGCCGGGTCTCGATCCACAGATCGCGATGCATAGGTTGAACATCTTACCAGATGCCAAACCTATCAAACAACAACAGCGACGCTTTCGCCCGGACATCATGAACGCCATCGATCAGGAGGTGGACAAGCTCTTGACCAGTGGCTTCATCCGTGAGGAACAACACCCGGACTGGGTAGCCAACGTCGTCCCTGTCACCAAGAAGAACGGGAAGATACGAGTCTGTATCGACTTCAGGGATCTCAACTCTGTTTGCCTGAAGGATGAATTCCCGCTCCCAATCACCGATGTAATGATCGACAACACATGTGGCTTTGAACGCATGTCCTTCATGGACGGGTATTCAGGCTACAATCAAATCAAGATGTTCCCCGATGACGCAAAACACACGTCATTCAGGACTCCGAAAGGTGTTTTCTGCTACACAGTAATGCCCTTCGACTTGAAGAATGCCGGTGCAACATACCAACGGGCGATGAGTACCATCTTCCGTCAACATCTTCGCAAGACAGTTGAGTGCTATGTTGACGACATCGCAGTCAAGAGCCGCCTCAAAAGAGATCACCTACAGGACCTGAAGATGGTCTTCGATCTCATGCGGGCACATCAACTCAAAATGAACCCCGCTAAATCCTTCCTGGGGGTTTCTAGCGGCAAATTCTTGGGCTTTGTCATCACGGCAAAAGGCATTCATGTCGATCCCGAGAAGACTAAAGCCATCCTCAACATGGACCCTCCGAAGAACCTTCGAGAACTTCGGGGCTTACAGGGACGTCTGGCATACATCCGGAGGTTCATAGCAAACCTCTCCGGTAAATGTCAACCCTTTATTCAGCTCATGAAGAAGGGAGTCTCTTATGTCTGGACAGAGGAGTGCCAAAAGGCTTTCGACGACATCAAGGCTTACTTGACAAGCCCGCCAGTCCTAGTGGCACCTGTCGCCGGCAAACCATTCCTCCTCTACGTCCGTGCCATGGATCATTCCCTCGGCGCTTTACTCGCTCAAAATAGCGACGCAGGCTACGAGCAAGCAATCTACTACCTCAGTCGAACACTCATCGGGGCCGAACACCGGTACAACCCCGTTGAAAAGGAGTGCTTGGCTTTGGTGTTTGCCATTCAGAAGACTCGTCATTACGTCTCGGGCCAGACAATTCACGTCATCGCCCGAGTCAATCCACTCAGAGTTCTCATGACGAAGCCAGGGTCATTAAACTCCCGGCTGGCTACATGGGCGATCCTACTAACGCCATACAACATGGTGTTTGTCCCGCAGAAGGCGGTCAAGGGTCAGGCTCTGGCTGACTTTTTAGCTGCACACCCCATCCCAGAATCTTCAAAACTCTATGAAGACATCCCGGATGAAGTCTAAGAATCAAACGTCACTGAAGGAAGTCCCGTTTGGCGGATGTTCTTCGATGGCGCTTCAAGAACGGGCCCCAACGGCCAAATCATCGCAGGAGTGGGGGTAGTCTTGGTCTCCCCCGATCAGCTGGTCATCCAGCGCGCATATTCTCTTTCGAAGCCGTGCTCCAACAATGTTGCTGAGTACAACGCACTCGTCATGGGACTCCAGCTAGCACAACAGCTGGGGGTGGATCATCTGGAAGCCTATGGCGACTCAAAACTCGTCGTAAACCAGATTCGGGGGCAATACGAGGTTCGCCATGAAGATTTAATCCCTTATCATGAAGTCGCGTTGAACATCATTTCAACCTTCACCGGGTTCTTCATCGAACATGTCCCCCGTTTATAAAACTTGGAGGCCGATGCTCTGGCTGGCCTCGCAGCCTCATTGGCAGCGCCCCTTGGGACTCAACACTATGTCACGGTGACTGGCCGAGACCTGATTTGTCCCAGAAACAACCTGTGCTTGCAAGTGGCCCACGCCATGCCGACGAACACTGGGGTTAATGTCCGAGACTGGAGGTTCCCGTTCATCGATTTCGCTGTCTACGGAATCCTTCCAGAGGACCCGAAGGAAGCTGTCTCAGTCAGGAGACGCTCTCTTCGATTCTACTACGATACAGCTACCAAAACGCTGTACCGACGCTCCTTCGACGGGCTTCTCCTTCGATGCATGTCTAACGAAGAAGCGGCCGAAGCTCTTCAAGAAGCTCATGATGGAACTTGCAGAGCTCACCAACCTGGTCCTAAGTTGCAAGATCGACTGCGACGTATGGGCTATTACTGGCCAACCATGGCCGCCGACGCAGTGGAATATGCTAAGAAGTGCCATGCATGCCAACTTCATGCAGACTTCATACATACACCGTCTGAACCTCTACATCCTACAGTCGCCTCCTGGCCATTCGAAGCCTGGGGTATGGACATTGTAGGACCAATCACCCCTCCTTCATCGAGAGGACACCGCTTCATCCTGGCCATCACCGACTACTTCTCCAAATGGGCAGAAGCAGTTCCACTAGCAGAAGTAAAAAGCTCCAGGGTGGTCAGCTTTATCAAATACCATGTCATTTACCATTTCGGGGTACCCCGACGGATCATCCATGACAATGGTCCTCAGTTTATCAGCCACATTTTCAGCAGGTTCTGTGACAAGAATCGCATTCAGAACGTGGCCTCAACCGCCTACAATCCGGCAGCAAACGGATTGGCCGAGGCGTTCAACAAAACTATCGTCAGGCTACTCAAAAAGGTCGTGTCATCCAACAAACGCGACTGGGATGAAAAGCTTGGCGAATGCCTTTGGGCCTACCGCACAACGGTACGGACCCCAACGGGCAACACTCCATTCTCCCTGGTCTACGGGAGCGAAGCAGTACTGCCTCTCGAGATACAGATACCTTCGCTCCGCGTGGCAATCACAAACGATCTCACAGAAGAAGACAATCAACGTCGTCGTCTGCGGGAACTGGAGGCACTTGACGAAAAGCGTCTCCTAGCTCAACAACGCATCGAACTTTACCAAGCCCGTATATCACAGGCTTTCAACAAGAAGGTCAAGCAAAGAACTTTCCAAGTTGGCGACCTGGTTTTAGCAGTCAGAAGGCCAATGGTGTTAACTCATAAGACACCAGGGAAGTTCGAGCCCAAATGGGAAGGACCCTTCATCATTGAGACGGTATACTCAAACGGTGCTTACCGGCTCGCCAAACCCAATGGGGACTTGTTCATGATGCCCATCAACGGCAAGTTCCTAAAGAAGTACTATTCTTGACATCCCCCAAGACATGTATTTCCCCAAACAACCTCTTTTCACAAAATCAAACGCTTCCGGAACCCAGCTGTTCCGTGGCATCCTTCCGTAGAAAGATAACCACGTCCACATTACCTCTGAGTTGTCTCTCTGCATCCTACAAAGCGGAACCTTACATTTCGTAAGCTTATGCTATCCTTCATGTTTACCACATCCACATTACCTCTGAGTAAACATCCTGTACAAACAACTCCTGTGTTGTCGTACATTGATCGCAGAACTTCCACGTCCACATTACCTCTGAGTTGTTCAGCGTATCCCCCAGGATCATTCCTACCACGTCCATAAATAACTCTGAGTAGGAGGATTCTATCATTTGAACCTAATGATTGCCATGTCCACATTACCTCTGAGCAAACATGTTGGTTCCTTCAAACTTATTATCTGTACCTAAAAACCAAGGTGCGCAAAAGATAATAGGTCCACATAAATCATCAAGTTCATGAGATCAAAAATGAACACATCACAAAGATAGTGTATTTTTTTATTTTTCAAAAAAAAAAGGAGTACAGAAATACGCTATTTCCCCCAGCAAGAATTGCAAAAACACATAAAAGGAAGAGAAGCTACAGTCCCCGATCCTCTCCAGGGTGGGATGAGAGCTCTCTGACTCGACGTCTCAGATCGGCAGTGCGAGTTTCCACAGTCGCCTGAACTCGCAGCTCGGCTTCTTGACGCATTAACCCGACAGCCTCAGCGGAAGTTTTACTCTCATACTTCTCATCAAGCTGTCGTCGCTGCTGAGCCAAAGCAAGGGTCCGCTGAGTAAGAGTCGCTTTCTCCTGCTTGAATGCCACGTGTTCAGCCAGGACACGATCAGCTTCTAGTTGAAGTTGGGCCCGCTGGTCTTCAAGACGGCGCATCTGAGCATCAACCTCTGCGATGTTAGCGTCCACCGCAGCCCGCTTCTCCGTCGTCTTCTCCATAGATTGAGACAACTGCTCCGCCGCAGCCTCAGTCCCAGCCACTTCACGCTCCCAACTGCTCACATCGGCTCGATGGGAAGCCTCGATCTCAGCCATCAACTTCCCTATCTCTGTATCTATCAAGACAGAGAGGTCATTTCGTTGGATGCGCTGCAGTTCCGCGAGCCGCTCGTCCAGCTCAATCACCGAAACCTCCAGAATTTCGGCCATATGGTCATGGCCTTGGTGAACGCGGATCAGCTCAATACAAGGCATTGCCAAAGCTTTTGCTGCCGTAAAGCTCCCCTTGGCATCCATCACTGCAGATACACCTTTCTCCAGCATTTTGTACACTCCCTCGACGAGGAACTTCACATACTCGTCGGCTTCTGCCAGCACCTGCGGTGTAATAGCAGGAGTTGGGGGAGCTACTACAGTTTGCGGACCGGAGGAAGATCCGCCAACCTCGATCTGAGAGGTTTGAACCTCGGCAGCAATAGGCTCTTCATCAACAGGGCCCAGACTGCTAGCCCGAGGAGTCGAAGGAACAGAAGGAGCCGGCACATGCGTCGTGATAGTACCCCAAGTGGAAGGAGCAACAGAGGGTTCCACACCCTTACCCTTCTCAAGACTGGAGAAATCACCGACGTCAACGGCCACCTCTTCTACCCCCGACGTTCTATCTGCATCAGCTACCTCCCCCGGCAAAACGGAGAGATCAACATTTATCTCCTGGCCAGCTCCAGGAGACAAGACCGGCAGAAGGGTCTCATTCTTCTCAAGTCCCTCTACAGGGACAAAATCTGCCGCTACCGCCTGATCGGTAGCCATCTCTATGTCTATGGTTGAAGCCAAGGAAGGATTTGGCAATGATTCAGCCGACCTCCCCTCATCATGACAAGGAAGGGAATCAACCCTCTCCTCTATCCTCACTGCTTCTGCCGCCCCCGCAACGAACCCTTGCAACGCTGGAGGGACGTTACCAGAAGGCGACGAGCTCCAATCCACTTCATCATCAGGATGCCTCGAGTCTGTAGGACCCTCAGCGTCCAAGGCCTCCACGGCAGATGGTACGATCCCAGAAGTTGTTGCGACTTCAAAGTCAGGAGATACAAAAACCTCCGCGGGAACATCTTCGGGACCCTCCTCCACAGGAGACATCATCATTGGTGGAATGCGCTCCTCAGAAAAGCCTGCCACCTCCTTCGGCTTACTGGTACCCGGTTTCGAAGCACGAGACTTCTTCTTCAATCCCTACAACAAGAAGAACATAAGTCGCCACGATGACATAAAAACTGGAATTATGAAGCACTCCTTACCTCAGCGGGAGCTGAGCCCGTTGGCGTTACAAGTGGCGCTTCCGTAATCTTCGCGGTCGACGTCCTTCTCGACCTTTTTGGTACAGAAGAACCAGCTTTCGGGTCAGCCTGCCTTTTCCCGACAGACGGGTCTCTCACTGGTGCCACAGCAGCAGCCCGATACCCCGCTAATTCTGGCGGACGATATGACCGAGCTGCCACCAACATATTCGTTGTTGCCTCCAACTGGGTTCCAATGATGAAACTAGTCTTCCTGTCATAACCAGGAGACATAGTATTCATAGTGCAATACAGCTTGGCAGCCGGATATAAGATCGGCGGCCGAGGATTGCGAACTGGTGTAGTAAACTTAACGCTAGTGCATCCAGCGTTATAATACTGCCAGCCCCGGGCTCCATCCAGCAAACTCCCGATGAAGCCTAGACTGCTACTGGGATTCCGCAGCATTAGCTGAGTGTAGCCAAATTGACGAGCAAATCGGCTTGGCAAGTACGGTTCCAGATAACATCTGTTCTGATTACGGTAGACCAGGTGTGAAGGCCGGATACTCTGCAACCAACGAAAACTCCGTTTCGGCAAAGTAACCGCATCCTCGCCAGAATCAACCAAATCCTGGTCGGCCTCGAAATTCTTGAAGATCGGGCCAACCTTCACGATTTCCCACCCCTGAAGGAAGGACAAAACCCTCCTACAAACGGGGACGCCAGTGTAAGACCACTTCCTCTTGTAGAAGCGGCGAATGAAGGCATCTCCTTCAACATGGTCCTCCTCAGGACCAGGACTCATCACATTCGGATGATGTAAGATCAGCCACCCCATAAGATAATGGAAAGGCAGCTCGGCCCGGGGAAAGTTGTCGTTATTACCTTTCTCGTGGATCACATCATCAGCAAAAGACCTCAAACCGCGCAACAGGTTGCACACCATCGCGGGGAGGAGAGCCAAAGGTCGTCCAAAGGCCAACTTCACTGCAGGCAAAATGAGATTTCGATGTACCCTCTCAACAGCACCGGATCCCCCTGCAAATATGCAATCCCGGAGCCATATCATCAAGTAGGCCGTCAACACTACCTTAGATGACATCCGGTGCGCGCAGTGCCAGAAACAGCTGTACGTGGCCTTGCCGCTCTTATTGGAATGTGGGGTCCTCTCGTCCAGTCGGGTTATTTCAGAACTTACTTCCGCGGGTGTCAAGCCCTACGGAGTCGCAAACCGGATCCTCGACGGATCCGCCAAATCCTGCCTGAAGACATAGTCCCTCCAAGCAGTCACGTGAGGCTGGGTCTTACCCTTGTCCCTCCGGTGCATCAGATAATGATGGCTCGTCACCTCCTTGAAAACGGCCATCATCTCCGGGTCCTTATCTTCCAAGACCTGGATCTCTTCATTTGATGGAAAATATTCCTCGTACGGTTCTGAACCCCAAGGAAGCTTGGACACTTCGTACATCTCATGAAGGGCCAATCCCAACTCCCCTACTGGAGTAAAGAAGCTGCCAGTCTGGGCGTTGAAAAGCTCCAAGAGCGCAAGGAACATCGGCTTATTGAGGTCCACGCCTGCCTGCGTGGCCCGAATGGCGGCAGTCAGCCCTATCTCTTTAAGCTCAACTTTGAACCTAGAAAGCACCCAGGAGGTCAACTCGTCCCACTTTGGGATGTAGTGACACCAACCTTCGACTCTAAAACCAGCTGTCGGATACGTGACCTTCGACGTCAGCATCCGATTTGCAAAAGTCGGGGCACTGAAGGGAAACGTGTCATTTGGGACTTCACTATAGATGCTCCCGGGACGCAAAGCTCGGTAATTGAACGAAGAACCAGTTCGTGAAGCGGTCAAAGTGTCTCGCTGGTTCGAGGTGGTGTCAATCGAAAGGGAGCCCCCCAAGGCACCTCCTTGAGAAGGAGTAAGTTCCCAACCCATCCTTCTCTTCGAAGCTAGATGATAAAAGGCTGTCAGTGGCAACTGGCGGTCAACCTGCCGCATGTATAACATCATGCCCTTAGCAGCAAAGAACCAGTCTTCTCTGATCTTCAATATCTTCGCCTCGGAAGAGACTAATCGGTCGCCAAACAGAAAGGCAGGCTTTAAGAAAGTCACACCTTCAGAATCAGCAGACTTCAGTTTACCGCTCTCCATCATACTCTGGAGGAAAAGCGGCAACTAGACCTGGATTTGTAGCATCCTCTCACGAGGTTGGTCCTGAAGGATAGCATCCTTTGCAGGGTTGATCACCGCCTCATCAAAATCAACTCCCATCTGACAAAGAGAAGCGTCCAGGAGGACCTCATTCAACAAAGGGATCGTCATCGACACTGGCACAACAAAAGTGGAAGTCAGGCAAAAAGACAAAATATGTCAAGCAGACTGGCGCATTGCCAGGGTATGAACCCATGCGCATCTGCTTCGGCGCATCATCAGGGTATGAACCCATGCGCATCTGCTTCGGCGCATCATCAGGGCATAGGCCCATGTGCGTCAGCATGTCTCGGCGCATCATCAGGGCGTAAGCCCATGCGCGTTGGCATTGGAGCTTCGGCGCATTATCAGAGCATGAGCCCATGCGCGTCAACAAAGGCTTCGGCGCATCTTCAGGGAATAAAACCTATGCGCGTCAGCCATTAAAACCTCGGTGCATAATAAAGGTATAAACCTATGCACGTCGGCAGGATAGAACCTCGGCGTATCATCAAAGACCGAAGTCTATACGCGTCGGTAGTTAGGGCACAGGGCCCAAAGCAGAGACGAAACTCACCTGTCACCTCAGGACGAACGTCGGCAAGAGGCGCAAGAGTGATAGGTACATCCTCATCGACAGACTCCTTCGCTTTCTCCTTTCCCTTGCCGGCAGCACCGCGAGGAGTCTTGGGAGCCATTCTCTCGAGGAAGAAGAAGTTAGGGTTTTTGAAGAAGAAACTCTAAAGAAGCAGAGGCACAGAGAAGAAGAACCCTTTCTCTCTCCAACTCTTACCTATTTATAGGGCTTGGTCGTACGCGTGAACAGATGACGTGTGATCTCAGCCGTCGCCTCGGGTTCTGTGCAAGGATAGCAGCAAATAAAACCAAAAGATCATCATTAATCTTTTCGGTTACCGAGGCACCATTATCATTAACTGAGAAGAGCATGCGCCGAACAGGCATGCGCCCAAAAATCATGCGCCCTGACCTCCATGCTTCTTATTCAAAGTATTCCAAAACTTATTCAAAAGTTTTGAAAACTTTGAAGGGGGTCTTATAGAAGCATGGAATTTCACAACCAGAAAGCCCATGTGCCAGACACTACATGCGCCAGAACTCAGACGAAGAACTTCACAGCAAAGTCAATAAGTATAGACATTTGAAGAAGGACTTTTTATTTATATATAAAAGTCTATTACATGTCTAGAAAAGGTTGTACAAAGGAGAATTTCTACAAAGGAAGGATCCTAAGTCTACAGCCAGCGGCCACCATGCGCCTTCAGATAAGCGCAGCGGCCACCATGCATCTCCAGATAGGCACAGCATCACTATGTGCCACCAGTGAGGCGCAGCAGATATCATGCGCCTCCATCCAGGCGCATCCCATCCTCTCTTCAGCAGCTCAGTTATGTGCATCCCTTCAGCCAAATTCTTCCAGCCAGGCTCACATGGCCGAGCAGAGCCCAGTTATGTGTCGCTCTTCCAACCATAGAACCAAGGAAGAGAAGAGCACCGCAAATGCTGTGGCCAGGGGAGGCTTCGAAAGAGCCTCCAAAGTCGAAGGAAGACCGTGATCGAAACCACGGCTAAAGGAGCAGCTTTCGACACGATCAAAGTGGGGAAACCCCACTTTGAAGGAAGAGAGAGCCTAGCACCGCCATTTCGATCTACGGCTCTTCCGGAATAACGGAGACGAGGCTCGAGCATCCCTATCTTTGGATGCAACAGGCACCTTTCGCCTGCCTCAGAAGCCCTCGACTCCGTCTTTTGGATGTAACAGTCACCTTCAAGAGCATCGAAGACAACACAGCGTCTCATCTTCACCCTCGGGAGCACTTCGTCAACAGAATGCACCCGCATGTTCAAGTTCATGTTGGAAGTACGTGAGGGAATGAGAAGCAAATTTTCTCTCCATGCCACTATTTATAGGTCGGGCAGATCAAACCCACGCGCCAAGTGGATGGCCCTCCGAATTCCGTGCAATGAATTTATATTAAATGGATGAACCGGACGCCTCGAATTCAGCCAAACGGCTATTTATGGCACTCGAAGAGCGAGACAGCCGCATCATTAAAAGACATGTCCGATGCGCCAGCCAGACAGCGCATCACACAGATGCGCCCTTCGGCATCAGGCGCATCATACAGACGCGTCCTATAATATTCGGCACATTACAGAGGGTGCGCCTTCACACATCTCTATACCGAGTGGAACGCCAACCGACGCGCCCACTCAGCTGTCCATCGAACGTCACCAACATTAAATGCTGAACTGACAGAGTTGGCAGCACGCCTCCCAAAGTCTGAACAGTTGACAGCTTTTCAGAAAATGAAGCATCGGCAACGTCAGCATCATCATGACTTTGTTTCGACGGCTACTGCCACGTGGCCACTCCACCATCAGCATGCGCCTCTACGGCCATGCGTCCAAATCAGCATGCGCCTCTACGACCATGCGTCCAAATCAGCATGCGCCTCAAAAGCCATGTGCCTCAGACTGCTCTCTGATCCCGAAAGACAGAAGGAAAGTTGCCTGCATGCGCCTCAAAAGCCATGCGCCCCAAATGGTTTGTAACTCCTAAAGGTTATGAGCCGCAGCCTCCTCCTGCGCCCAATCCAAGGCGTAGCCCACCAGATCACTCCTCTCCACCAAATCCGAGATCTTCGAACCATGAGTCGACGACACGTGTCTTTTGACTCAACTCGTCCAAGATTTCAGCAACGGAAAGATCTTCTCTCTGCTACGTGCCGGCTCACAACAGCAGTATGAAGAGTTCTCCCCCTCGATCAGGGCGCAGCATCCATGCGCCTCCATCAGCAACCTCCACGTGGCGTCCCCACACCGGCGTATCCTACATGCGCGCATGAGCAGCCAGCCTGCAAAACTATAAATAGAAGGGTCATCTCCTTCATACACACACAGAGACTCAGAACATAAGACTCAAAAAGAATCCACAACAGAGAATCACCGGAGAGGCAGTTCTAGACACTCAACATCTTCCTCCTCTCAGCAAGCTCCAGCACCCAGAGCAATCAACACCTTCAGAGAACCGATAACCGCCGTCAGCCGGTCAACGGAGTCAACGCATTACCACTCGCTCCATTGGCACTAAGGACCCAGCTTAAACAAAAGTGTACTCCTAGGACTACATCTAAGTCCTATATTGTATCACTGTTCTGTTTGTATTAAGATTTCAATCAAAATAATTTTAATGGCAAACATGGAGCTTTTTGGGGTTGGTGGACTGTGCCAGCTGTGAAGATTTTTTTGTCTTCCCTAGGATCCTGCCACTATGTCAGGGTCATTATTTCACTTTTATGTCAGGGTTATCAAACCTTCGTGTCAGAGCTATCGCTTCGTATCAGGACATTAAATGAGCCAGCTGCATAAATTAATTACGGCCGGTTTGTGAAGGACTGCCACGTGGCTCGCTGGAAACTTCTGAGCCGCATGAAACTCTAATGAACTTTTGATCCACATGAAACTCCCCTAGTCTTGAGCCGCATAGGATTTTTTGTTCATTTCCATGCTTCTACAAGACCCCCTTCAAAGTTTTCAATTTGTAAAATTGAAATACTTTGAATAAAAAGCATGGCTATGCCCACCTAAGCTCTTCTGGCCGTATAAGATGTTCTGGACACATGGACTTCCTAGTCGCATGGCCTTTCTGGTCGCGTGGACTGCCTGACCGCATGGACTTCTTAGCCGCATGGCCTTCCTGGCCGCATGGACTTCCTAGCCGCATGGACCGCTCTGGCCGCATGCTGTCCTTTCTGCCACGTATGCGTCTTACTTAATGACCTTTGATTTTGTCTTGATTTGTTTCGGATTTGAAGTCGCTTTTTGGGGCAGGATCCCAAGGGTCAGATTTGTCTCGATGACCGAAGCGTCGATTTTGTTCTTTAGGCGGCGCACGGATCGAAGTGTCCCTCGGTCTATGAGCCCCCTGTCCGCCTATAAATAAGAGTAATCTTTTAAAAAAACTCTTTACTTTCTTCTTTTATTCGATCCTCTCTTGCCCTAGGCTGCCGTCTTCTTCTTCTTCTTCTTCGATCATTCGATGGCCCCCAAGACTTCCAAGGCTACGGCGAAGGATAAGGGAGTGGCTTCTATGTCGACTGCGACGCCTGAAGTTCATCCCAACGTTCATCCCGCCATTGCTGGTAAGGGTTTTGACAAAAATTGCACGAACTCAGAACTTTAACCATCATGGCTATGTCGCATATTTTATGCGTGGGCCTTCTTCGTCTTCATGAATCTGCATACTGTGCTATGTGTGCCGCATGTATATCCCATGTCCGAGCCGTATGGGGGTATACCCCATGTCCGAGCCACCTGAGAGTCGTCTTGCGGCCGCATAAGCACTTTGTGAGTTGAAACGCATAAAGACCCATCGAATCAGAACCGCATAAGTCCCTCTGAATCGAACTGCATGAAGCCCCCTTAAACAGGACCGCATAAGCTCCTCTAGACTGGGCCGCATAATGCCCTGCTAAACAGAACCGCATAAACTCATCTGAACTGGGCCGTATAATGCTCCGCTAAGCAGAATCGCATAAGCTCACGCTAAACAGAGCCGCATAAGCTTACGCTAATTAGTGTCGCATAAGCTCATGTTCAAATAGAGCCGCATGAGCTCTTTTAAACAGAACCGCATAAGCTCGCACTAAACAGAGCCGCATAAGCTCATGTGGACTGGGCTGCATAAGCCTAAAAACATTAGGTGGTTTTGTTTAGCCATCTTTTAATCTTGTTTCTCTTTGTCTTTCTCCAGTGAATTTGCCAGTCAATCCAGCGGGAGAACCCATGGTGGGTTCAGCCCAGTCTACTGTGGGTGTGCGATTCGACCACTTTGTCCAATATGTGGCGAACCAGCTTTCCACAGACGAGCCTTTGGAGAGGCTGAATGCTATCAAGAACCAGCCCTTCTACTTTCTCTGCGCCATGATAAACTCGGAGCAATTGGAGGGGAAATACCTGAAGCCGGCGTTCCTCTTTGGGGATGTTATGACTGTAAAGAACCCCCGAGTGCTGGATATATCCGAGAGTTGGGACTTTACTCTTGATGAGATGGCGATCCATATCCCTCCAATGGAGCATCATTTTCCTTTGTCATGATTCAACATGTTACCGCTGGACAGAAAAATGGTGGACTCCTTGACCCCAAGCAAGTCGGGGATGATTGTGGGTAACATCCATTATAACAGGAATTTAGGGTCAGCGTATGAGGGAAGGGAACCGGTTAGTCGATACGTGATGGGACTGGCCCCGGGTACCTTCATAAATGTATCGGGTCCCAACTTTACGTTCTCTCAAGCTGACACCTTCTTGAACCAGCTTGCTCGGAAGGGGTCTTATCCCATCGGACGGTTGGCGCTGCTGAACTGGATAAACCCTATCCCTGTATGGGCCAACTTGACCATGTGGATTCTGCGGAAGTATGAGACTCCCCTGCGTGAGATCGGCCTCTACCACGCTATTCGGGGCACCAGTCATGGTCTACCCATAAATAAGCCGTTGTTCATGACTCTCCTGGAGATGTACAACCGGCGGACGGGAACCTTTTTCACACCTGGAGGGGAGCTGGGACTCGCCCTCCACGAGATACACGTCATTTCCAAGCTGCCCTGGGGGATGAAGTCTTTGAAGTGTACACCCCTACGAACGAAGAGTTTGATGATTTGGATCGGTAGTTCCCGGGCTTTGTTGCTGTATACCGGGAATTGTTATGTCACCACAGTACCTGTCACCAGGCGTCCATCAAGAAGGATGGTAGCTCGGAAGGGAGCATTCCTCATACCACGTCCTGGGTCTCCTACCTTTTTACACTAGGCGCCTCAGGCCGGGTTTCTTTCTGAGATCCTCAAACCCAGGAGGAGGTACAAAAACTGGCGTCGACTGCCAAGAGATCGAGGTCCACGGGCGACACTTCTGGTAGTCAAACTGACTCTTTTAGTTATTTTTATCATGGTACTCAGAGGCTGTCAGAGAAGGCACTCCTGGCAGGATTCCTGATGGCGTGGCTACGGAATTGCGTGGTCTCAGGAGGGACAGGTTCCATTAAGAGGATCAGCCGCCACTTTATCCTCTCTGCCGTAAAGCTGGTTTTTGGGGCCAGACTGGCCCTTCTTCCGGCCATGGTGTGCAGCATACACCATGGCCTTCGCGCCTTCTCGTCCAAGGTCATCGCCCGTGACACGGCGATGGATTTTGAGCGCATAGAGCTGCACTATCATTATTTGATGGGGTGGCTGTTGATGTACTGCCGGTCTTTGATGAGGCCTGGAGCAGAAGACGGCGTTACGGCTGACGATGCTTTCATTTTCCAATACCACCATCAGCCCTGGGAGTGCAGCACTATGCCAGCCTGTCGGAGGGCGCTGGCGAGGGTAGACGGATACGACTTTTTTGTGTCTGTTCCTCGTTTTATCGCTGAAGAAGTGAGGAGCGTACATATTGATGGTACCGGACCTCCTCACCTCTTGCCTGAGGAGATGCTCCTTTGGCTGCGTAATATCCGTCCAGCGTACCTAGTATACCGTAATCGCAACAATGTCTACCTGGAGCCCTACTTGTCCAGTAGGTTTTCCCGCCAGTTCGGGTATAGCCAGCTATTCTTTGACAGTCCCAGCTCTTGCTTGGGCTTTGAAGGTAGCGTCCTTGACGGTATCAGGGCATGGCATTACTATGATGCGGTTCATACCCGAACTAGCTTTTCGGTTCCTGAGGCTGAGGCGCCAGGAGTGATTTTGTATATGGCGGCCCTATACCATGTTACGGAGAGCAAGCCTCCCATTAATTTTGACCCGAGTACCAGCTTTATTGTGGGTACTGGCTTGGCGGAGAAGCCCAAGGGGTCTAAGATGAGAAAGAAGAGGGCGAACCGGGTTTCTGTGCCTGACTCAGAATCCACAAATACGGACGACGAGGATGACGATCATGATGCCGATAATTCTCTCCCTCCTGCGGAAGAGGTGGTGGCGGATCAGCCGCCTGTTGTGCCAGGTGAGGTGGTGGCAGATCAACCGTCTATTGCGCCAAATGAGGTGACGGCGGATCAGCCGCCTATTGCGCCCGGCCTTTCACGCAAGCGAGGCAGGCGTGAGTCTATTGGTGGCGTAACCTTCTCCGTGAAGCGGGCTGCGGTAAGACGCCGCGGGCTGTTCATTAAGGAGAGAGGCGAAGGTGATGACGCCATTTCGGAGGTGAATTGAATTGCGACCATCTCCTTCTTTAGTTTCTTATTTTCCTGAACTATGATCTGATCATTTTTCTCTTCTCTGTAGGCATCAGAAGAGTCGGACTCTCGAGGACCGGGTGCGGTTCCTGAAGTCGATCTGGCCCTGACCACTTTGATTAGTGACATGTGTGCCGAGATTATTTCTGCCAGGGTTCTCTCGGCGGCGGCTGAGGGATCTCACGTTGCTGAGGTCTCGACCCAGGGTAACGGGGGCTCCGCTGAACCCGTCCCTGAGACTGCTGAATTCCAGCAGGGTGACGCTGATCCAGTCGTATCCCCTTCTGGTTTGTTACGATTGTAATATATCTGGTTAATTATATTGATCGCCATAAATCCAGATTGTAATAATTGTATTAAATCTGGATGATTATGATGATAGCGATAAATCTGGCTTGTTTGGGATTTGACCAAATCTGGACGGTTATGTTGATTGCAGCTAATCTGAGTTATTGAGATTTGATCGACTCCTGCCACGTGTCCTTTATTGACTGCAATAAATGTGAATTATTGAGATTCGATCAGCTCCCGCCACGTGTCCCAACTGCTGCGAGCCGCATGGAGGACTGTCATGGTTAGGCCGCATGAGTGTGGCCTCGTGTCAGAACCGCATAAGGGTGGCCTTATCTGAACCGCATGAAAACCCTTTAGTCTGAGCCGCATGAGGGTGGCCCCATGATCCGAGCCGCATAGGAGTAGCAGCCGTATGGGGGTGGCCCCATGATCCGAGCCGCATAGGAGGAGCAGCCGCATAGGAGGAGCAGCCGCATGGGGGTGACGGCCGCATGAGAGTGGCTGCCGCATGAGGGATGGTAGCCACATAGGGAGCTTTTTAGGGTTGGTGGACTGTGCCAGCTGTGAAGATTTTTTTGTCTTCCCTAGGAGCCTGCCACTATGTCAGGGTCATTATTTCACTTTTATGTCAGGGTTGTCAAACCTTCGTGTCAGAGCCGTCGCTTCGCATCAGGGCATTAAATGAGCCAACTGCATAAATTAATTACGGCCGGTTTGTGAAGGACTTTTTGAACCGCATAAAGCCACGCGGCTCGTTGAGAGCTTCTGAGCCGCATGAAACTCTAATGAACTTTTGAGCCGCATGAAACTCTCATAGTCTTGAGCCGCATAGGATTTCCTATTCATTTCCATGCTTCTTCAGGGGCTCGAGGCGTCCCGCTGTCCAAGGCAGCACGTGGATCGAGGTGGCACAAAAAATAGGATGGCACATAAATCGAGGCACACATCTCGAGAACCATGAGGAACGAAGGAACACGTGAATCGAGTGCACTGGCACGTAGCCCGGGGAACACGCTGCCCGAGCAGTGCGGGGCCCAAGGGCGTCCCGCTGCCCAAGGTGGCACTGCTCCCGAGGCGATGGTCGTCGAGAAAGAAAGAAGGGGAGAGGCAGAGGAACTGTCGGGGGGTTCGGCCAGGCGGGGTCGGGATCCGGCGGAGGAAGGATGGCAGTGGTGGCGCTGCACCGGGAAAGAATGGAGAGGGGGAGGAGATGCAAGGAGGCGAGGGTGGAAGTGGTGACGGTCGATGATGATGGTTGTGGTGGCAGCCATGGCGGTGGGGGCAGGCCGGGCTGGAGGCGGCGAAGTTGGAACTGGTGACGGTCGCGAAGGAAGGGGGCCGCGCTGGAGGTAGGTGGCGGCGAAGATGGAGAGCGACGGTGGTAGTGGAAGTGATGGTTGCTGGGGGCGTGGTCGGGCCGGACGCGGGGGCGGGCTGGAGCTCGAGGGAGAGGGGAGGGGCTGGCTTCTCTAGCAGAGAGTGAGGGAGAGAGGAGGTGAGTGAGGGATCGGGGAGAAAGAGAGAGTTGAAGGAGGAGATAGGGGGCTGGGGGTGAGTGTGTGGTCGGGAGAGAGAGAGTGAAGAGAGAGAATGAGCTGGAGGGTTGTTCTCCAGTAAGGAGAAAAAGAGATGAGGGGAGTAGGTGAGAGTGGGTGAGAGAGTGAGAGATGTGAGGGTTAGGCTTTAGATATTTTAGGGGAATGGGGTAGATGTAGGGTTTATTAGTAAATAATAAAAATGGTGATAACAATAATAATAGAAAAAAAATCCTATAATGAAGCTAACAATGTAAATTTCAATCAACGATACCGACAGTGATAATAACCAAGTTCCAGGCCTCAATGTAACACCCAGTTTCTAGAATGAGGGTAATTTTGAAATTTTGTATTTTAATTTATTTAATTATGGTATTTAAAATTTTAATATAATTTTTAGTGATTTTTAATCATTTTAAAACTATTTAAATTATGACTTATGATTTTGGTGTTTGGCTGGTGTAACCATAGAGACTGTCTGTCCTAGAGCCTGGCCATGTGATTAGGATGTTTAATTAGTACATTTTAGCCTAGAGGGTATTTTGGTCATTTTAGGATTTATTTGAATTTATTATGATTTATGGGAAATTCTGTGAATTTAATATTAATTAAATATTGCTGTGTGTTATGTTAGTCCTTAACCTAGAAGTTTAGCCCTAATCCAGATTAGACATGGCCTAGACTAGGGTTAGATAGCTTGGACTAGTCATGACTAGTCATTGGTTAGAATGATCAAGTTAGACTAGCTAGTTTTAGTTAGTTGAGACTAGCATTGAAACCTAGGTTCCATCCTAGCCATCGATTTGACATGATGTGAGGGTGACTATTGGATGGGGCCCCAAAACCCAAGAATGGCCAGCCCAAAACCCTAGGTGAGCCTATTTAATCCCTCCCAAATCATTGCCTCCTTGTTCATTCTCTCTCTTCTCAAGAACAAGGTGAGCTCAACTTTATTTTTCCATAACTTCTCCATTCCTCATCCTTTTTCAACCAAACTTCTTGCATTGTGACCTAATCACCACCCTCTTGCTGTCCATGGAGGTAGAGTGCAGATTTGGGAAATCTACAGTGCTCGAGCTAAGTAAAAAGAGGAGTGCACTTGACAGTTTTTAAGCTCGAGACACCCATTGGTAATTCCCTCATTCTCCATTTAAACTATTGGTTTATTATCATGGATGCATAGCCCTAGGTCCCCTCTAGCCTCGGGTAGGAGCTGACCCCAACTTGTGTCGGATACGTGTCCGTATCAGACACGTATCAATAGGATTACCTAGGTGTTCGACCTAATGCCCCAATAGGTTTTTTCTTACTGTTTTCTGATTGTGTTTGAATAGGAATACTCATTTTAGTGTCGCTTATTGGTTTCTTCGTGTCTGAGATGGTTTTATGTCGTTTTGGAGTCGCACTGGACCCGTGGACACGCCCCATGCGCACGTGGTTGGCTCCCCTGCTACCACGTATCCCGTATGCCCTGCACACAACACTTGGACACGCCAAACTTGGCATGGACACGGGGGCAGTGTCTGCGCACACTTCCCCAAAGTTTCAGTGCACCTCATTTTATGTCGGACACGGAATCGAGGCTGCACTGGTCACACGCGCGCACCGCGTTCAGACGAATCGCGTTCTGATACGCGAGTCGTGTCCACTCTGGACACGACGTGGTCGTGTCATGTTGGGTCCTATGTGTAGCCTGACACGTGGGCTACACGTGGGCATGACCACGAGACCCCACATGTCGTGTGTCGTGTCCTACATACACGTGCACGTGTGTACGACACTGTGCAACACTGGGTGCACCCCACGTGTTTGCAACGTGTTGGACACGCCTGTGTCGTATTTTCTGGACACATGAGGACACTCAAGACACGTGTACACATGCTACACTATTTAACAACCTTTGTTTGTGATTTTTGTGATGGAATTTAGGGTCGAATCATTTATTCCTATTTTGTACTGAAACCTGTTAACTGAACTGTTTGTTCCTGATTTTAAATTTGCAAATTACCTGTTTAAAATACTGTTAAATGGTTAATCTAGACTCCCTACATATGTATTAGGTTGCTGAGAGTTTGGTTTATGATTTCTTTGAGGAATGGGATTCGAATGTGGAAATTTGGTGGTTGACTGTTGAATGGATTAAATCTGTGAACTCGTGTATCACTGAAGTTGGGTTCATGGTGTGATCTTCAATTGTTTTGAGTTTAGTTTCAAATTGATTGTTTGTATGTATACATATAGGTATTACACTCACCCTGTTCTTCCTACACTATCACACACACTACTCTATGTAAACTGGAATGAATGAGAACACAGGCCACTGTCTTACATTTCACTGTTATGAAAACCTGAAATTTACCATTGAATGCACTGCCATGTGATACTGATTTTTAATTTTTCCTGAGAATTGATTTGGGTTTTGGTTTTCAAATTTACATCTAATACCAACTGGTACACTGTTGAGAGCACATGTTTACTCACAACAGGAAAATCTGAGAATGGAAATTGGGACTGAACTTCATCATGTGAAAACTGAGATTTTTGATTCTGGAATTCCTGAAATTCACATCACTGATTTTGAGCACCTTGTTCCACTCGACACACACATGTTCCTCTACACTACACTGCATTTATTCATCCCCAATATGTCTGAGTATAGTTGCATACTAGGTTGGTTGTTAACATAGGATTTGGGTTTTGAAATGGGTGGACTGATTTTATGAACTGTCAATGTCTGATTCCCTTATTAAACTGTCATAGGAGTTCCTAAATATGAGAATGAACTGTCAGTCGATTTCTGAGATTTTCAATATATGATTTAACTGTTGATTGATTAAACTGTGTTGTGGTTCACTAACACATATCTGGATTGACCTACCTACTGACTTTTGTACACTGTTTTCTATATTGATACATATACACACACATTACATTATACTCAAATTCTGAAATCCTGAAACACTGTTAACCCACACACACACTTGTCACATATAAACACACATATGTAAACTAAAACTGAGAATTTCCCTAATTATAAAACTTGTGAACTGAGTTTTCTTTTATGAATCTGAGAACACATCCATGCACTGTTTGTTCCTGAGAAATCAGTTGACATGTTCACACATTGTTACACACTATGCAAACTTGAGAACTTAACACTCAACACCTATCCACTGTTTCCCATTTCACCCACACATATATATGTAAACATGTCACCTTCATTGCCCTTCTTTCCCTTTCCCTCTCTAATCTATGAATATATATGTAATCTTTATATAACTTTATGTATATACATGTGTGTGGAGGTAATATATAATGTATTGATTTTCATATAGGAAATCTACTTGGCCTTGATATTTGGTTTTGGATTAGGATTCATGAGTTTAGCTTAATTAGGATTTGATTTCGGGTATAAATGTATGAAAGTAAGCATGTATGATATGTAATACAAATAATTGAATGCATATATGCATGCATGTATGTTAATGTAATATACATAGGTAATGTGTATAAATGTGTAATGTGATCATGTAACCAATGTATGCATAGTCATGATCCAATGTATTGGTATATAGGCAATGTAGGCATGTATGAATGAATGTATAGATGTATAGTATGGATGCATGAATATAGAAAATACAATATAGTATGAATATATATGCCTTGGTGTGGTTCACATTGCTTGCCTTACTTGTGTCTAGCCTTAATTGCATAGTATAGGCTTGGTTAGGCCTAGTGAGACTTGTTAGACTTGTTTGGGCTAGGACTTGACCTAGTTTGACTAGTGTGGTTGACTGGAGTTGACCAAGAGTTGACTTTAGCCTAGTTTGACCTAGACAGCATGCAGATGCATTGTAGGTTACATTTATCATCCCGTGTATACATCTTGACTTGTGTTGCTCTAACTAGGAGTCAGGTACCTCATCTCGGACAGTACATTTACTTCAGACATTCAGATACGAGGCGAGTACATTCTCTGATCATTTCATATCCTGCTTAGAATTATTTTTCTGCATTAAATTACTTTACTTGATACTATCACGTTGGTCACACGGATTAGTACTATATGGATCCCTCCTTGAGATGTTATCCCTTCAGGGAGCATCGGGTACTACATGTTCTGTGCGTTTCACTTACATGGCGTATCGCTATGCTTCTTTGGTTCATTGATCACTTGTGACATATACTCTTATGATCACAGAGTCTTCTTTGAATCCTTATCCCATTTATTGGGTTTCCCAGAATCCCCATTTATGGGACTTCCATGTATCACCCTTCGGAGGCCTTTGCATGGAATCATAACATAACCTGGCTGGATCCTTGTGTATTGATTGGGGGTACGGGGGAGTATGAATAGCCATGTGAACAATTCCAAAGTAGAATAGCCATGTACACCTCTTTAGTATAGCCATGCGCAAATCAAGTTGTTCACATGTCGACGTTGTACTCTAAATCACTAGTCACTGATAGCTCTTTACTTATAGTAGATATTTCTATTACAGTTCTCTCTCTGTTTACATACTCATTTCCTACAGTATCTATAGCTTATTTTACTGCATGATTATATTTTCTAACCTGCTATGAACTGTTGAGATGTACTGTGCTCGCTCCCGTCCTGACTGGACCTGTTGAAAATTTTACAGAGGATGATGAGGAACCCTGCACCCCTTACTTTGGAGCTTGCCTAGATGACACTCGCGACCTGGACCCCTGGGGAGGTTCAGGCAGCTGCTGAGGATGATACCCTTGCATAGTTTAGATAGTCTAGATTGTCTCTCTTTCATGTTAGTTGTTGTTCTTATTTTCAGAGTTGTATAATTTAAGGTGTTGAGACTAGTAGTTGTTAACTTATGTTATTTCATTCTGTTGTGCCTCAGTTGAGGAGTTTCTTATCTATTTCATCGTGCCATATTCTATCTCTAGATTGTGATTGAGTTGTACCTTCTGTGATTAGCCTCCAGTTGGAGATTATTTTATATTGTGTTAGTTATAGTTCATGACCTAGAACAGCGTTCTACCGCCGACACTGCGGCGTAGGCTGGGCGCTGTTACATACTCGTACCCTCACAGTGGGTGCGGGTCGTGACACTCAACAATCCTGACCAAATCAAGATCCAAGAATTAAAATAAAATTTAAATAAATACAAAATTTTAAAATCACCATAAATATCGAATACGGTCGTATACATATTTTAGAAAAATATAGGAAATGACAGTAGCAGCTTGGACTCTCTTTCGGCTGATCTCCATCCCAAGAATAGTCTTTGTTGCGCCCAAATCCCTTCATAGAGAAGGCCGCATCCAGTTGGCGCTTCAACTCCGCTATCCTAGTGGCATTCCGACCACTAATAGCATGTCATCAAATAGAGCAATAAAATGATGAAATCATCCTCGGCAAAGTACCTCACAAATACACAATGGTCCGATGTCGTCCGTGTATAACCATGCTCCCCCATAGACGACTCGAACTTTCTGTACCACTGCCTCGGAGCCTGTTTCAGACCATACAAGCACTTCCTCAACCGACAAACAAAATGTGACTTGCCCTTCTTACAGAATCCCTCTGGCTGCTCCATGTATAACTCCTCCTCAAGATCACCGTGGAGAAATATCATCTTCACGTTCATCTGCTCGACCTCCAAGTCGAAACTGGCTGCCAATGCTAGCACCACCCGAATAGACACTGCTTGACGATCGACGAAAAAATCTCATCATAATCTACGCCTTTCCGCTGACCGTAGCCTTTAACTACCAGCCTCGCTTTGTATCGAGGGCGAGTAGCATCATCCGTCTGCTTCACTCTGAACACCCATCAATTCTTCAAAGCCTTCTTGTCCTTTGGCAACCGCACCAGCTCGTAAGTAGAATTGGCATGTAAGAAACTCATCTCCTCCTGCATAGCCTATATCTACTCCTGCCTTTATTCGACTTCCATTGCCTCTGCAAAGCTTTCGGGCTCTCCCCCGTCAGTTAGTAATACATACTCACCGGGTGAGTATCTCGTAGATGGTCGACGCTCTCTGTCGCTCCTTCTCAATGGAGCCACTGGTGCTGTTTGTATACCAACAGCCTTTTCCCTTTCAAAAACTGCCTCTCCGGCATGCTCATCCTCCTGAGGGACACCCTGACCACCATCAGCAGGCTGATGATCAAGGTTGGGAGCAACTCCATGTACTGGCTCCCTCATAACTGGATCCTCTGCGATGTCCTCTGGAAACTGCTCGAAGCAAAATGACTATAACTCAGGCAATTCCTCAGCCTCAGAAGGCGTCTCGGAATCCTAAGTGTTGGTCATGGTCTGATCCTCGACAAATACCACGTCCATGCTTTTGTTGAGCTTTCTTCCCACTGGGTCGTAGAGTTTATAGCCAAACTCATTCCGACCGTAGCCGATAAAGACGCACCGCCTCGTCTTCAGCTAAAGTTTGGACCTCTCGTCCTTCGATACATGCACGAAGGCCTTACAACCAAACACTCGCAGGTGATTGTATGACAGCTCTTTGTCGTACCATACTTTGTCAGGCACATCACCCTACAAAGGAGCACTAGGAGATAAATTAATAACATAAGCAGCTGTAAGAAGAGCCTCACCCCAATAACTGTCTGACAAATTTGCTTCTGACAGCAAATACCGTACCCTTTCCATCAGTGTCTTGTTCATGCGCTCTGCTACACCATTGAGCTGAGGTGTCTTGGGCGGAGTCTTCTGGTGTCGTATCCCTTGCTCTCTGCAGTAAGCATCAAAGGGACCAATGTATTCGCCGCTGTTGTCGGACCGAACACATAATAACTTCTTGCCTCTCTCTTTCAACAGAGGCCTGAAACTCTTTGAAAGTGCGCAGCACCTGATCCTTGGTCTTTAAGGCATAGACCCAAATCTTCCTGCAACAGTCATCAATAAAAGTTACAAAGTAAGAATCACCATCAATAGATTTTACCTTCATAGGACCGCAGACATCCGAGTGAATCAACTCGAGCAATGCTGGCTTCCTTGAACTTGGATGATTTTGGAAAGATACCCTATTTTGCTTCCCAGCTAAACAACGCGTGCACTTCTCCAACTTTGTAGACTTGAGCCCTGAAATCACCTTCCTGTTCACTAAGTAGCTCATCCCCATCTCACTGATATGGCCAAGCCGCCTGTGCCATAACTCGGCGGATGCGTCAGAAACTACGTTCACCTCCTATGCCCCCTGTGCGCTCCCCTCTATATAGTAGAGATCGAACTTCTTGCTTCCTCTAGCAATCACCATCGAACCTCTGGAAAGCTTTCACTGACTATTTTCGAAGAAACTGAAGAATCTCTCGTCATCCAACCTTCCAACCGACACCAGGTTGAAACAGATATCAGGGACATGACGAACATCTTTGAGAATAAGAGCTGCACCCATCTTCGTCCTCAAATGCACATCTCCAATGGCAACCACCTTCGACGCATCTCTATTGTCCATCTTCAACACTCCACAGTCGCCTGTCGTGTAAGTGGCAAATAGTGTCCTGTCATAAGATACGTGTGCTGAAGCCCCTGAGTCCACCAGCCAAAAATTGTCATCGCAGGCGAGGTTTATGATAACCTTATCACCGCATCGCCTCCATGTATCGAGGTCGCCGCTGTAGTGTTCTCATCTTGCTTTTCCTTGTCGCCCTTCTTCTCTCTCTTCTAAGCGAAAAAGTTTTGCTTGATGTGGCCCTTCTTGCCATAATGGTAACACTCTGAGTCCTCGTACCGACCCTTGGACTTTCTCCTGCTCTTGTCTCTGCCTCCACCTGGACCCCTGCTTTTGTCCCTTCCGCGACTATCTGAAACTAGTGTCTCTGAGTGGTAGGATGTGGATGAAGTACCCTGAGAACATCTCCGCATCTCTTTATTCAGCACCCCGCTCTTGGCAAACTCCAGACTGACTACGCCTTCTGGAACAGAAGCGATCATTGATACTCGTACGGTCTCTCACGAGTCTGGCAATGTACACAGCAGTCATAGTCCCTGAACCTCGTCGTCGAACTTCACTCCCATCGAAGATAGATGGTCAACCATGCCCTAGAAATCATTCAACTGATCCATAATAGACGCCCCACCTTTGTAACGCAGACCCATCATCGTCCGGATCAGGAACAACTTGTTTACCCCGATCTTTTTTGCATACAAAGATTCCAGGTTATCCCATAACGTCTTCGCGTGCTCAATATTAGCAACGTGGTTGTACACGTTCTCGTCAACGAACTGCCTGATATATCCGCACACATGTATGTGCTCAGAATTCTAGTCCTCCTCGGATTTATCAACTGGTCGCTCGAAAGCAAATACGAGAAGATGTAGCTTTTTAACAAACAGCAAATCTTTCATCTTGCTCCGCCAATAATGATAGTTGGTGTCGTTCAGGTTCACCATGCGCACCGGCTTCGCGTCCATCTCTCCTCTCTGGTTTTCCTGTCGACCCCTGACACCCTTTGAATTACAGAACCTGGCTTTGATACCACTTTGTTGGAAAAGAAGCGTGAAAACCTTTTTCCAAACCAGAGAGTACCTGCGAGAGAACCGAGCAATACAACGCACGAACCAAACACCAAAACACAATCCACGCAGACATAGAGAATTTTTGACGTGGAAAACCCTTGCGGAAAAACTCACGGGACGATCGAAGTCCAACCCTTGAAAAGCCTTCACTAATGAAATAAAGGAGTACACTCTCTACAAACTTCTTCCGATCCAACACGGATCCCCACAACACTTGGAAGCAAGAAATATTGATTACAAGGCTACGAAGAACAAAGACGACGAGTAGAGATTACCCGAACACGATCCTCCTTCGAAAAAGACCTTCAATCCTCCTTCTTCTCTCCCAAAGTTGCAATGACACTCATGCCTCCTTTTTTTCTTTTTTTCTCCGTTGTGTGTGATTAGGGTTAGGAAAAACTATATGTAAACTCCCTAATCTTGTAGCGAAATCTGGACTGTAGGATACGATCCAATAGTGTAAAAAATACCCTGAAATTAGCCTCAGTCCGACGACACAGAGTTCGGCCAGAACTCTGTGTGGGCGTTCCAGAAAGGTTCTGGACACCAAGGGACAGAACTCGGCCCGAGTTCGGTCTCCCCTGTTCCAGAATGTTGTATGGTAGCTCCCGAGCTTCTTCTCCATCTCCGATTGGCCTCATCACCTCCCCGAGCTTCTCTGACACATAGACGGCGCTCGTCGCACTCCAGGGTGTTGTCCACATAGGTTGGGAACCCCACCCACTCCATCAGTACTTTGTTGTGGTTGGGTCTCACCCATTCTGGTTTGCATTGCTAGATTTAGTCCCAGAGCCAGAGGATCTCTCTGGTTTGTAACATGATGGCAAGGAGTAGCAGGAGGAAGCTATTTCCTGAGTGGATCTCCTCTTCCTACTAGTTATCTCTTTTGTTGGGGTTTAGCCAAGGGCACTTGCGGATCTACATGGGAAGCACTGGGGGTGGGGCCCCCAGTGATTTTTTTTACTATATTATTGTATTGTAAAAAAAATTTTGAAGATGTTGTTTCCGAATCCCTTTATAATTGTGTCCACAGTGAATTATAATCCTGGATCCGCTAGTGGCCAAGGGCGTATGTTAGCCCTAGTTATCTTGAAAGCATATTCCATTTTTGATGCCTAGTCTTTTTATTGTTTAATGTCTATTTCCAATGCAGGTAGCTTTTGTAATCATGTGTGGTAGATATATTTTTCTAGTATCTTTATTTTGCTTAGTAGCCCATATTCTTCTAGTATCTTCACTTTGCTTACTAGCTTAGGTTATCGCCAAAGTATCATTTACTTCTCTCTTGTATCATAATTATTCTTATATACTTGCTTGTGTGGATTAACATATATTATTTCTAATAGATAATAGAATTGTCTTGTATGCCAACATAATCTTTTACATCCGTAATGACACTATATTGTTGCTAGTGTACTCTATAATATGTAGATGGCTTTGTACCGCTCCGTTTTCCATATTTTGATACTTGATATGACACAATTTTATTAGTGGCCCATGAATGTTTGATTATGGACTTGCTGGGTTGTAACTGTTTATGTATCTTAATCCGAACTTATTCCCTGATATCTCCTTGCATACCCCTTACCTTTCAATTTCTTGAATTGTTATTTGCCTACCTTTGTGTATAGCTCAGTTGCTAATTTAGTCATCAGAAGGGCATTTGACAAAGCATTCTGCTTGGTCATTGTGCCTGTGTGTAGGAACGAAGGAGACGAAGGCGAAAGAGTTCCCACCAGTCCATACGCCTCTCGTCAGAACTCACCATCTAATTGCACAGCCCGAGCCGAGCATCAGCCCGAGAAGAATAAGCTCATTGTCTAGCTGGTTCAGGATAGCATCACATCTCATGTCATACCAAATTGCCTTTATCCTTGCCTTACAAAAGACTTGATTCAAAGTAAGAAACCCTTGAAGTTTCCTCCATAAATTTCAAGCGTACATGAAAAAGAAGAGAGGTTTAATTGATCTATATTTCATTCGTATGTCCATTTCAATTAAGTTTACAACATCCTATATCATATTGAAAGAAAAAATTTAGGGTAAATAACAACAATATCTCCTTGTTTCTTCTTCTGATGAAGCTGGGTTCTCACTCTGGAATGGCTTCTGGATGAACCTAAAAGCAGCAATTATATCCATGTCAACTAACAACATAAAACACTTATGATGATGCTTCACCAGTTCAGTACAAATGTACAAACACGACTACAAAATAAAATGAAAATTTTGAATGATCACTTCAGGAAAAAAAGAGAGAAAGAATTAAGAGAAAATGTGAATGATAATTAACTAGTGCGACAAGCTTGAAATTTTTGTCTTCATCAAGTTTAGAAGTAAACTCAGCAAGGTTCAGAGGAATTATTATTAGTAGATACAGCACAATAGTATGTTATATAAGAAATGTAAGTGTCAAAAACATAATAATTGAAGAAGGTACATGACTACAAAGACAGAATGTCCCTTATTTTAAACTAGGATGGTAGTGCAACATGTTTTTCATTTTTTTTCCTCTATGTTTCATATTGGAGAAATGACCCAGGTTTCTTGTAAGAGTGCGAGCAGACTTTACAACTGCATAAAACCATAATACATTCAGATCGCTGCTGCTATACTTAGTTTTCCGCAAAAGCGTTTTCCCGTTGTTAGTTACACCATTGTTAGTTACATCGTGCCTGGTCTGAGTTTCACTATTTAGCAAGAGATAGATGAAGTAATCTTACCTGAATTTCTTGAACAATCCTGTCTTCTTGAAAGCTCAGTGATCTCTTCTTGAATTCCCCTCTGCTGGTGGTAAGATCATCCAATATTTCAGCATCACATACACCATCCATATTGCTATCGGCGTCCAAATTAGATATATGCCTCTCCTAAAGACAACAAAGTCCATTTCATATAAATTTGCATAAGTTATCATAACTTCAAAAAGTAAAAGTAATGAAAGAGGGCTAGTAGTGATATGTGTTCATGTGCTCATAGGTGCACAACATGTCATGTTACTCTATCGGCATACCATAAAGGATAGGCTATGGCTGCGCTGAGGAGCTCCAGCAATTTCCTCGTATTCAGCAGCATCCAGTTCCCACAAGTGATATGGATCAAAGAATCTAGGAAGGACATGCTGCCTGATGCTAATCAGGATGAAGAACGGGAGTGGGAACAAAATCCCGAACATAGGAATCCATGTAACCCCAAAACACAGAAGAAGATAGAAGAATTGGAAAATTGTGAAGGCAGCAATCATTTTGAAGGGTACAGACTCCACAAAAGACGCATGGACACCTTCTAGCACCCTGCCAACAAAGTTAAGTGACAGCTTATATTAAAATTTTACTACAGATGGCAGTGAAGCAACCCAAACTGCAGAGATGTGATGAGATGGAGAGAATACTTAATGAATCTATTAATATAGTCATAAAATAAGACCATAATAAAAATCATGCAAGGTAAACACATTTACAAGCAGGAATTTAACATTAAAGTGAAAATTAGCCTTGTAAAATATACAAAGGTCATGAATATTCCAAACTTATACATTGGATTTAGATAAAACACATTATACCATAGATAATTGAAAAAAAGAAAAAGAAAAGATAAGTGCAATTGTGTATCATGCAAGGTAAACACATTTACAAGCAGGAATTTAACATTAAAGTGAAAATTAGCCTTGTAAAATATACAAAGGTCGTGAATATTCCAAACTTATACATTGGATTTAGATAAAACACATTATACCATAGATAATTGAAAAAAAGAAAAAGAAAAGATAAGTGCAATTGTGTAGTCTAAGTTCCTGATATGCAAGTTCAGCTACAAATAAGTTCAGCAGTAAATAAATACATATGTGAATTTATTCCCGAAACAGAGCTTAGATAGAAGAACGAAGGCTCTGTCTCTTTGTGAGACGGAGTTGAAGACTCGGTCTCTTTGTGAGACACGGTGCTGAAGACTCGGTCTCTTTGTGAGACACGGAGCTGAAGAAGAAGACGCAACTCTGCTGGGGTGATGAAGATCATCGTTGCTAAAAGCAAGATTCGGCCTACTGCGATCTTCTCCCAGGAACCAGCAAGTTCGAAAGAACTTCTGGAACGCTCGTTAGTCAACTTCTTGTGACTCGAAGGGACTCCCTGGACTCAACGGGCTCCCTTTTCTTTCTACTTGGTGCATCTCGCAAAGGAGGCCATGGGGCTCTATTTATAGAGTGGAGTGAGAATTCACCTTTTCACCTATTCGATGTGGAACTAAAATACCAATACTCTAAAATAGAGTTTGATATTTTAGATCATCCCACAATCAGCATAGTCATGTGCCAATCCACGCCACCATCCCCCCCCCCCCCCCCCCCGAGCACGCCCGTGAATGTACGAGACATTCTGGAGTCCGTATCCAAGCGACAAAAAACAACTCGCTTCCTTGTTGGAATCAATCATTTTTCCTTCTAGGAAAATACTCCCACATGGCACCTACTTGTGCCCCACCACACCTCATGTGCATACCTCAACACAAGCAAAACATTATATTGAGATACTTACCATTTGGTGTAGCCGATGTGGGACTATCTTTCCTAGTCTAAAGGCAAAAACACCAATAATCCTCCACATATCTCAATATATAGGTTGAGCGTTCCCCACAATGACTATCCATCATGCATTAGGAGAGATGTCGCTACGACTTGAAATTTTTCGCATGGGTTAAATAACAGTATGATACAAGAATGGACTAAGCCTTGAATTCTGTACCATAACTGCAATTCTTTCCACTCATATAATGACATCAACTGTGCTTCTTGTTGCACATTAAAGGCCACGTACCAGACTGGTTTCAATGTATGTATATTGGATGTCTATAAGATTTTCCTCAAGAGACGGCCTATATCTCTATACATACACTCTATATGAGTTCTTTTAAAGAGTCTTGACATAAAGCATTTCGCTTCCTTGCGGTCTACGTCGCTATGACATGGACCGAAGCCGAGGCAATGCCTCATGTGGTGTCACACCACTGTAGCATGAGGTCCAGCCTCTTTGTATTGCCAAACTACCCAGTATGAAGCCTTCGCTTCCTTGCAGTTTTACGTCGCTGTGACATGACTCGCAAAGTCGAGACAATGCCTCATGTGGTGTCACACCACTGTAACATGAGGCTCAACCTCTTTGTAGTGTTGCCTACCACTCTTTATTCTATAACATTAGGCCCTCTTGCTTATGTGCGGTGCTACGCCATTGTAACTTGGTCCGAACCCGAGGCTTTTCCCTCACTAGGTATCTCATGTGGAGTCACCCCACTATAGAATGGAGTACTACGCTCCTTTATAGTGTTGTACTACCCGTGCTTCCTGTAAGGCACGCTGGACATCCCAAATGCCTGAGAACTCATTAAGGCTTACAAGCTATCCTCTCACAGGACTTTGTTCTACACAAAGAACAAACAGTAGACGACAGTGGTTCTGGGTCCATAACTCCGCAGTATCCAAAAAGAATAGCCCACTTACGGTGGTTCTGGGTCCGAAACACTGTAAAATTCTAAAGTACTGCCCACTAACGGTAGTTCTGGGTCCGAGATCCTGCAATATCCAAAGGATTACCCACTGCACTGAAATTCTTCCAGTCAATGGTCCTTTGAACTAAAAGCTAGATGCATAGTAGATTTTTCTTTGAACTAATAGCATAAAATTTTATAGTAGAATTACAAAGACACAATATCAAAGTGTCTTCAAGCCCATTTTACATGTTGTGTCCTCGACCAGCTGGCGCTTAAGACCTTTGGTGAACAGATCCGCCAGATTCTCCTGGCTCCGAACATCAACCACGGCAATGACTCCTCTTTTAATAAGATTATTTACCATCCTGTGCCTTAGACGCATAGTCCTCTTCTTGCCATTGAAGAGGTTATTCGATGCTATTGCTGCAGTCGTCTGGTTGTCGCAGTATATCGATACCATCGGTATCTGCGCACCAACCATTGAAAGATCATACATGAGCTCCCGAAGCTATTCTGCTTCATCCGTTGCAGCCACCAGCAAATAAAACTCATATTCTATAGGAGAGTATGACAACATTGTCTGCTTCTTCGACTTCCACGATATATCAGCTCCATCTAGAAAGAAGACATATCCTCTTGTGAACCTTTCACTCTACTTCTGAGCACTAGTTTGTGCCACTGAAACCCTCTACTACTGTTTGATCTCCGTAGTAGTGCAGTGCATACTTCTGAGTCCTTTGAGGTATCTTATAACCCTCTTCACAGCTTTTCGGTGCTTCACACCTAGATTGCTCATAAACCGACTCAACATTCCCACAACAAAAACTATGTCAGACATTGTGGCAGTAGTACCATACATCAAACTTTCGATGACGCTTGAATACTCCAGTTGTTTGACACTTTTATTTGGATTTGGCTTCAGCTTCTTGTCACACCTATATGGCGTATCGATTCCTGGAAGATCCTGATATCCGTAACGTGTGAGCATCTTCTCAATGTAATGAGATTGTGACAATGCCACTCCAGTTTTCGTCCGGATGATCTTTATCCCAAGGACAATGTTGTGAAAAGCGCTAAGCGCTAGTCGGACAGACAACTTCAGCCTAGCGCCTAGCCCACCTAGGCGGGTGCCTAGACGGCCGTCTAGATCTAGGTGGTTCAAACAAATAAAAAATACAAAAAAATCTACTAAAATTTGTAAAAAAATATTCATAAAATTTCAAACATGAATAGTCGAGCGTTAGGAGGATTAGATGGACACCTAAGCGAGCATCGGACGGACACATGACGCCTAGCGCCTAAGTAGCCGCCTTTTAGAACAGAGCCCTATGATAACATCAGCTTCCCCGAAGTCCTTCATACTGAACTTAGATGAGGAACTTCTGTCTCAGTGATACTTGCTAAATCTGTACCCAAGATCAACATGTCATCCACGTACAGACAAACGATAACTCCTCTCCCGTTAGCGAACTATGTGTACACACATTTGTCCGTCTCGCTGATCTTGTAGCCGTTTGATCTTATGACTTTATCAAACTTCTCATGCCACATCTTGGGAGCTTGCTTGAGACTACATAATGATTTCACCAACTTACAAATTTTGTCTTCAAGGCCCTTGACGAATCATTCTGGCTGTTGTATGTAAATCTCTTCAGCAAACTCACCATATAGTAATACGATTTTAACATCCATCTAATGAATAACCAGCTTGTAAATTGCACTCAGAGCAATCAACATCCTGATGGTCGTCATCTGCGCTACTGGAACATATGTGTCAAAGTAATCGAACTCCTACTTCTAAGAAAACCCCTTGGCTACCAGCCTAGTCTTGAACTCGTCAACAGTTCCATCGGCCTTCATCTTCTTCTTGAAATCTATTTAAATCTGATTGGTTTTGCTCCTACAGGCATATCGACCAACATTTATGTGTTGTTGGAGGTTATCGAGTCATACTCATTATTAATAGTCTCCTTCCAGAGGATAATGTCTCTGGTCTTTATCGCCTCATCATAGGTAAGTGTATATGCTTCTACAAGATAGGTGACGATATCCTCTCCGAAGTCCTTCTGTCTTCTCACTCGTTTAGACACAGGTTCTACGAGTTCTGGTTCTACTGTTGTTTCTGCAACAACAACTTCTTGGACTACATCTTCGTAAGAAGGTTCAGCCTCCTGTGCACCCATACTATTTTTTAGAATATCTGCAAGAACAATGTTCTTGTGTCTTACAAATTTATCTTTAAAGAATTCTGCATCGCTAGATTCAATGATATAATTTGATTCAATATCAAGGAATTTCCAAGCATCACTCTTATCGGCATAATCCAAGAATATTGTCTTCATAGTCCTTGTTTCCAGCTTCTGAATCTTTAAATCCGGAAGCTTAACATACGCCAGACACCCCCACGCACTTGAATAACATTCAAGTTGGGTCTGACCCTAAACCAGAGTTCATGAGGAGTAACATCGGATGTTACATAAGGTACTATATTCAGAATGAAAGTAGTCGTAAGCACTGCTTCACCCCAGAAGCAATTTGGAAGACCCGCAGTCAACAGCATTAAGTTCATCATCTTCGTTAACGTTCTATTCTTCCTTTCTGCAACACCATTTGATTGAGGGGAGTACGGAGCAGTCGTCTCATTGACAATTCTATGTTCTCTGTAGAATGCTGCAAATTTATGAGACCTATACTCTCCACCTCGATCACTTCTGAGTCCCTTGAGTTGTTATTCGGTTTGACGCTCGGCTTCAGTCTTGAAGTTCTTAAATCTGTCAAACGCTTTATCTTTAGACTTGAGCAGATAAGCGAACGCGTACTTTGAGAAATCGTCGATAAAATTAACGAAATACTTCATCTCGGCCTTTATGGAAAACTGTTTGAAGTCACAGATATCTAAGTGCACCAACTCCAGAAGATCTGTACTTTGGTTTATCCGCTTGAATGGTTTTCTAGTGATCTTTGTCTGCACACAAACCTCACACTTCTCTAACTCCTTACCCCTACATTTGGAGATAAGTCTTAGACTAGGTATCTTGTTAATTCTTTTACAATAAACATGTCCTAGTCTATTGTGCCACAACTCAAGAGAATAATCAGAAATAAAGACTGCATTAATTTTCTCAATTGGAGTTACAAGCTGAAGTCTGAACATCCCTTTGATACAATAAGCCTTTTCGAAGTATGTTTCTTTGTAGACACAACGACCTGACCATCGTTGATATCTTTCCTCAAGCATGCGTTGCAGAGCAGACTTTTCGATACCAGGTTCTTGGCTATAGTCGGAACATGCTTCACATTTTTGAAGCGTCAGCGACTTTTTCGAAGTCATTTGCAGTACCACCGTCCCGATCCCAAGTACTTCAGTTTGTGTCTGGTTCGCTACTATAACCTTCTCAGATGTAGGCTTCTATATGGTGAACCACTCCTTCTTAGAGTAAACATGGCAGGATGTTCCAGTGTCTATCCACCAGTCCGTGTCAACACTAGTCGAGTTAACTTGCGCATTCATAGCAACAAAGTTAGCCTCACCTTGCTCTTTCAGTTTAGATTTTTTTTTGCAGCCTTTCCTCCAGGGACCTTTCTTGTCATAGTTGAAACAAGTTCCAGATGCTTTGAACTTTGGCTTGAACTGAGCCGAATTCACCTTCAGTTGGTGAACGTCTTTCTTTTTGTTGTAAGAGGCCTTTTGCCTCCTCTAGGGATCTCCAGCTTTCACCAGATTGACCTCGGCTATCTGTTTGGACAAGGTGTCTACTTTGATTTGAGCCTTCAGCTCGTCTTTAATATGTATCCAGTGTAAGAGGCATTCCAGATCCACTTCCATCTTTTTGCGGTACATGTCCGCAATGAAATTGCTCCACCCAGGTGGAAGCTTGGCGATAATACTCCCGACGACAAATATATCGACCAAGGGCATGCCGTCATCCGCCAACTTCTGACGTAACTTGAGGAACTTCTTGACTTGAGGCAGCATCGTCTTGTCATCCTCAAATCGTATCCTCCAGACCTGTTCGGTTACATGGATCTTGTTTCTGTTTTATCTGCCTTGTAGAGATTCTCTACAGACTCCCAGACATCCTTTGCATTGACTTCTTGTTGTAAGACTCCGCCAGAGACTCCTCCATAGAGTTCAAGATAAGCAACTTGCAGAGGTTGTTATCTCTCATCTACTTCGACTGCAAAGCATTGGCTTCAGTAACCCTTCGAGCATTTTCTTCCTCTGGAATCAAAGGCTCAGGATCTGTCAACACGTAATCGATGCTCGCGAGTTGATATTTAGGTTGACCTTTCTCTTCCAGACGTTGTAATGCTCCCCATCAAAGTTCTCAAATTTGTTACAACTTGTGTCAAGAAGGCTTGCACGGTTGTTCTCTATCAGATCTGATCTTGCTTTAAGATTGTTATTTCCGAAATAGATCTTAGATGGAAGAATGAAGACTGTCTTTTATGAGACGGAGCTGAAGACTCGGTCTCTTTGTGAGACACGAAGCTGAAGACTCGGTCTCTTTGTGAGATACGGAGCTGAAGACTCTGTCTCTTTGTGAGACGGAGCTGAAGAAGAAGATGCAACTCTGCTGGGGTGATGAAGATCACTGTTGTTTAAAGCAAGATTTACACTACTCGATCTGCTCCCTAGAACCAGCTAGTTCGAAAGAACTTCTGGAACGCTCATTAGTCAAGTTCTTGTGACTCGAACAGGCTCCCTGGACTCAATGGGCTCCCTTTTCTTTCTACTTGGTGCATCTTACAAAGGAGGTTAGGGGGCTCTATTTATAGAGTAAAGTGAGATTTCTCATTTTCTCCTATCCAATGTGGGATTAAAATACGAATACTCTAAAATATAGTTTGATATTTTAGATAATCCTACAATCAACAGTCATATGTCAGTCCATGTCTACCCCCCCCCCCCTCCCTCGAGCATGTCCGTGCATGTACGAGACATCCTGGAGCACGTGTCCGAACGACAAAAATTAACTCGCTTCCTTGTTGGAATTAATCCTTTTTCTTTCTAGGAAAATACTCCCACATTGCACCCACTTGTGCTCCACCACACCTCGTGTGCATACTATTTGCCATGAACGAAAAGTGTACAAAAGAGATCCTAAACAGGAAATCTAAGTACAGTTGATTCTGGGAAAGTGTGATAATGGAGATCGAGCACTGCAGCGACTCCTTTTCTCCATTGAAAATCTGACGACGAAATGAACTTGCTCTATCTTTCTAAATGCCTATGAGTGGTAATATGTATTGCTAATCAAGAAGCAGTCGAAGGATCCTGAATGAAGAAAAATTTCTTCTATTTATAGGTGAACACATATACGATGTGGCATGGATTTTGGCGCGTAGGAGCGCAGCGTGCACGAGATTTTAGGATGTGGCATGGGTTTTGTAACCGTACTGTGGGGACTGCTGTTGAGCTGACACATGACAGTTGTTGGGATTTTCTTGTTGCTGAGGTCTTGGGCGGTTGGCACCACTCATCATCAATGACACGTGGCACGCACACATTACTCGAAGATCTCGTTTAATTTAAACAAACTGGGTTTCAATTTTATCGAAGGAGTGGCGGTCTAAACAAACTAGATCTAATTGTAACTGAAGAGATACGACTGTTTGAACAAATTAGATCTGATCGTATCTGAAGAGATACGACTGTTTGAACAAACTAGATCTGATTGTATCTGAAGAGATACGAGTGTTTGAATAAACTAGATCTGGTTGTATCTGAAGAGATACGGTTGTCATACTGGCCACGTGGCATGGTGCCACGTTTGTAAAGGAGCTGCACGCTATATGAGCTATACTTTTTTGGGGGGACGTCAAGGAGAATGCGCTTTTGAGACGACGAAGAGACCGCTTCTGAGGTGTCGAACGACTGCGCTTTTGAGGCGACAAGTGACTGCGCTTCTGAGGAGCTCTGAATGTGTTGCGCTTCTAAGGAGTTGTGAAGGAGTTGCGCTTCTAGGGGACTCTAAAGAAGCAGTAAAGGAGTTGCGCTTCTGAGGAGCTCTGGAGGAGTTGCCCTTTTGGGAAGCTTTGAAGGGGCTGCGCTTCTGAGGAGCTCTGAAGGGGCTGCACATCTGGGAGATTTGAAGGGGTTGCGCTACTGAGAAGGTCTAAAGGGACGCCTAGTAACTGCTTCTGAGCGGCTGAGTCAATGCTCCCATATTTGCTGCCATTTTGGGGGGTTCGATAAGCGATGACTAAAGACTTAGTCAAATGACTTCTCGCGGCGCTTTCCGTTGGTTGCAGTCCATACCTCCCTCGCACTAGGTGTACCGGAATTAGAATCAGGTGTTCTTGGAGCCCTATTTGTCGAGTCAATTTGTGTGGCAATCCGGTTACAGCCAGATAATTATGGACAACCCGAGCCCATGTCTGGGTTACGAGGACAATCTGCTGGATGGCACTCGTGCGTGGTATTATTATAATGCCTGGTGTACTGGGACAAGTTTTACGATCCTCGTAACCCGAGGGGAGACCTAAATCTTGTACTCCGCCGTGAAGTTTTACTGCTCGGCGAACAACTTTTTGTCGTGCTATGATCGAGAACGGAGTTTAATTGAGGGGATGAAGTTGGAGGCGAACCAGTCGGTCCTCATGCGCCTTCGCGAGCTTGCATCATCGGATGGTAGGACCTCGGATGGATCCAGTGCCTTCCGAGAAGAAAGAGAGGACGTGGCACCCTTGAAAACCCCGTCGAAATGCCAGGCCCCCTAGAGGCGGGTTCCCTGCCTGCCATTAGAGTCAAGCAGACCGTACATAAGTAGAGCGGATGAGCGCGACGGTCTTCACCGCGAAAGAAGACTCCACCCGCTGAGTCTTCTTTACAGGTACACACCAGTCTTTTTACCCTGGTTTCATCTCAGGCTTTCTACTTATTGATGTTTGGTCTGTACAGGCAAAGAGACAGTCGAGGCAGTCGGAGAGAGATACGACCGATCGCTTGTCCGAAATTCTCGGAGAACTTTCTGAAGAACCTCTTGCTAGGGCACCCCTTCGGGTGTCGCTATGGCCAAAGTGCGGCCCGAAAACCCGTATCCGAGATGGGCCGAACAGTCAAGGATACTGAAGGCACTGCCCGAAATTCCTCTACCTAACCCCCTCCTCATACTGATGAAGTGGATAAAGAGACCATCAAAGTTCAAGGAGATAAGGGGGATAAGAGAGCTAATGAAGTATTAGCCGAAAAAGCCATTGGAGCGTTGGCCGATGTGGCCATTAAAATGCCGGCCGGAGAGGCCATTGAAAAGTTGGTCCAGGAGGTCATTGTGATGGCGGCAGAGGAGGCTGTTGAAGAGTTGGCTGATGTGGTCATGGAAATGGCGGACGAACAGGCCATTTAAGAGCCGGTCGATGCGGCCATAGAAACGACAGCCGAGGAGGCCATTGAAGAGCCGGTCGATGCGACCATTGAAGAGTCGATCGAGGTGACCGCTGAAGAGTCGGCTGATGCGGCCATTGAAGAACCGGTCGAAGAGACTGCTGAATAGCCAGTCGAGGCATCTACTGGAGAGTCGGCCAGAGAAGCTGTTGGTAAGTCGGCCGAACAAGCCATCGGAGACCGGGCTGACAAACTAGCTGTTGAAGTAGTCAGTGCACCTTTGGCGGCTGGGGAAATAGGAGTTGACTCTGGGATAGAGGGGCCTTCTCCTCTGGGAGGTCCCGACCCACTATATGTCCCATGGGGAGTCACACAGGAGGCTACTTCTGAAACAGTAGTATAGGAGTTGGATCAAACAGTGCCTAGGGCTGGTGCTGTTGTTCCATTGGCGGCCTCGTCCTCGGGTATAGGTGTTTCTGTCCCTGCAACCGAACAGAGGTTGCGACGTTGATGAAGTTGATGAAGATGTCGGCTGGTTAGAGCACGACACGAACATCATCAAAGTTGAAACTTTCCTCCATTGATCTGAAGTTGGATGGACCAGCCACCTATCTGAGTTGGTCACGACGGGTGAGAAGAACCCTCGCAGGAAAGAACCTGGAGGGGTTCCTGTCGGGCAAGAAGACAGAGCCGGACGAGGGTTCGGCAGGACGCGACGAGTGGAAGTCCACTCATATGGTAATTTATATCTGGCTTCTCAACTCCTTAGTCCAGTCTATTGTCGCCACAGTAGATGACATTGAGATGGTGAAGGATGTGTGAGAGAAGTTGAGGAGGACCTATGATAGTGTAGGAAACAACTTACGGATCTTCTAGATAAAGGAGGAGATCGATGACACCGTATAGGGAGAGAAGATGGTGCAAGAGTATGCCACAGAGTTGGAATGTCTGTGGTTGGACTATGATCACCACTCAAATCGGACGAGCTGCGGAGACCCGAAGTGTAAGGAGAGACATGTGTGCCTGCAGGAGAGGATGATCCAGGAGGAGACGTGCATCAGACTGCAGACGAGGACAGGTGGTCCCTCCGAAGCAAAGTCAGCACTAGCGATTACCAGCTCGAACGATACAGGGTCCAAAGGAGAGCCCTGGCAGCACAATTGGTAGTGCTACAACTGCGGAGAGATGGGTCATCTTCGGTATGCTTGTACCAAACCACCTATGGAGGGAAACTCAGATGGTGGACGTGGACAGTTCGGTAGACGAGGATATATTGGAGGACTTAGTCGTGGTCGAGGGGGTCGACGAGACGGCCGAGGAGGTTATCGGGTAAACCTGCTAGTAGCAGAAGGGAATTGAGGAGTTGGTGGCACCTTTACTGAGGAGGATCAGGCGCTGATGGACATACTGGAGAGGAAGCAGAGAGCGTCAATCGAAGGAGACAAGAGGAGTGGAACAGAGGAGGCATCCACCTCATTCTTTGCTGGGGACAACGCCACTATGTATGTCCATCCATCAGAAGATATTGACGAGTCACTTGCTCTTGTATCTATCTCTTCTCTTAAATCATCAGACTGGATTATCGACTCGGGAGCATCTAGGCATGTGACGAAAAATGCTAGTAAATTTTTTTCTTACACTCATCTAGCATCAGCAGACACCATTCAGACAACAGATGACACTTTTCAGCTAGTGGCTGGTAAGGGTACTGTTAATTGTACAGGTTCAGTAAGATTATCCAATGTTTTATATGCTACATCATTTCCAGTCAGTCTCTTGTCTATTAGTTCTATAATTCTCCAACTTAAATGTATTATTTTTTTTGATATTCCTAAGGTAACCTTCCATGAGAAAGGGACGGGACGAAGACTTGGAACTGGCACTTGGCATGAGGGGCTGTGGTACCTAGATCGAGAAGGACTAGACTCAGCATTGATATCTATGGCAGAGAAGGCTGGAATAGGAAGACTGCAACAGAAGACTAAAGATAATTTGATACTCCATCGTAGGAGGATGGGACATTCTTCCTTTGATACTTTAAGTAAGTTGTATCTAGAGGTTTATGCAAAAGTAAATAAAAAGAAATTAGTATATGATACGTGCGAGTTAGAAAAATTTACTAGGAGCTCGTATGTTGGTACGGGTTATATGAGCTCTTTTGCTTTTGAGGTAGTACATTCTGATGTTTGGGGTCCATGTGCTATTAATACTATGAATGGGTAAAAGTACTTTGTTTCCTTTATTGATTGCATCTTGTGTCACCTGGCTATATTTGATGAAAAATAAGAGTGGTGTACCTGTTTGTTTTCGAGATTTTCATAAGCAAGTCCAGACTCAGTACAACGCAGTTGTAAAGGTACTGAGGTCTGACAATAGAACGGAGTATACCAACAGGACACTTGCAGAATACTTATCAGCACACGGGATACAGCATCAAACCACATGTGCATACACACCAGCACAAAATAGAGTAGCAAAAAGAAAGAATAGACACCTTCTGGAGACCGCAAGAAGTATGTTTATCGACATGAATGTCCCACAAAGTCTATTGGGGCATGCAGTGTTAACAGCAGTTCAACTCATCAACATGATGCCTTCGAAAGTTCTGGGATGGAAATCCCTATGTGAAGTATTACAAGGCAATAATAGTGGGATACTCCCATTAAAGGTGTTCGGGTGTGTGTTTTGTGAAGGACAACGGACCATCAGTTGGGAAACTTGACCCTAGAGCGGTCAAGTGCATCTTCGTGGGCTACTCAGCGACTCAGAAGGGATATGTGTGCTGGAGTCCAGTAGAGAAAAAGAAGTTCGTCAGTATGGATGTCCACTTCCGAAAGCATGAGTCATACTACCGTCAGGAGGAAACTTCATACAACACGCCTAATACTACCAGTATGAGGCGAGAGAGGGAGATGGAGAACTTGGTGGTGACCAATTTAGAAGTTTGGCATGAAGGCATGGTTGAGGAGGAACATGAAGGTGAAGCGGAACATGGGAGGAGATTAGAAGTGTTAGGCCTACGACTCAGGAGAAATTACTTACCTACAGCAGGAGAGAGAAGCAAACTGTAGGACCAGTACCTACAGTGCCAGTACCAAGTCCCTTGCCTGCGTTCATCCCAACTCCTGAGACACCTGCACCACCACCCCCTTCAGGTGATATCATTCCTCCTACTCCTCCCACACCACTATCTGTACGGAGGACCACTCGTAGCAATGCGAGAAATCCTTCAGACAGATATAGTTGGGATCTTGCTCAGTTTGTTTCTTATGACCATATCTCTTCTTCTCATGGAACATTTATAGCATCTTTGAATAGTATTACTGTACCTAACAATTGGCAGGTTGCCAAGAACGATCCAAAATGGAAAGCGGTAATGCACAAGGAGTTGGGAGCTCTTGAGAAGAATCACACTTGGGAGCTGGTGAGACCGCCTGAGGGGAAGAGAGCAGTCGGATGCAAGTGGGTCTTTACCGTGAAGCAAAACCCAGATGGGCAGGTTGAGCGCTACAATGCTCGACTAGTGGTGAAAGGATACAGTCAGACATATGACATCGACTATGACGAGACCTTTATACCAGTTGCAAAGATGAGCACTGTCAGGACCCTGATCTCTTTGGCAGCGAATGGTAGATGGAAGCTACACCAACTGGACATGAAGAATGCATTTCTTCATGGAGATCTAATAGAGGAGGTATATATGGAGATACCACCAGGATTTGGCACCAATCAGACAGCAGGCAAGTTCTGCAGACTGAAGAAGTCCCTCTATGGACTGAAGCAGTCTCCTCGAGCGTGGTTTGACAGATTCAGGAGAGCTATGATAGGGTAGAATATCAGCAGATTAATGCTGATCACATTGTATTCTTCAGAAGGAGTGGAGGCCACATTACCATACTTGCGATGTATGTCGACGACATAATTATCACGGGAGATGAGGAGGAGGAGATCGCTCGACTCAAAGGGAAGCTTGGCAAGGAGTTTGAGGTGAAGGACCTTGGTCTTCTTCGCTACTTCCTTGGGATTGAGATTACTCGAGATGCAGAGGGGATTGTTCTCTCTCAGAGGAAGTATGCACTGGACCTTCTCACAGAGACAGGGATGTTAGGGTGCAAACCTGCAGCGACGCCGATCGATCAGAGGTTCAAGCTGAACGCTGAGGCTGGAGAACCAGTTGACCGGGACAGATACCAGAGACTGGTGGACAAGTTGACCTATTTGAGCCACACACGTCCTGATATATGCTTTGCAGTTAGTGTGGTGAGCCGCTACATGCATGACCCACGGAAGGGTCATATGGACGCAGTGTACCAGATTCTGAGATATTTGAAGAGTGTCCCCGGAAAAGGACTGATATTCAAGAAAAATAATCATGTGGGCATCGAGGACTACTGTGATTCTGACTGGGCTAGTTGTGCGGACGACAAGAGGTCTACCTCAGGATACTGCATATTTTTAGGAGGCAACTTAGTCTCTTAGAGGAGTAAGAAGCAGTCAGTGGTAGCCAGATCAACAGCTAAAGCGGAGTACAGAGCTATGGCCTTAGGAGTTGCAGAGCTGCTTTGGTTGAAGAATATGCCGGTGGAGCTGAAACTGGATCAAGGAGCCAAGATGAAGCTGTGGTGTGACAACCAGTCAGCTATTAGTATCGCCAACAATCCAGTACTGCATGACAGGACCAAACACATCGAGATCGATAGGTTCTTCATCAAGGAGAAGTTGGTTAGTGGACTACTGGAGCTAGGCCACGTTCCAACCAAGGATCAGGTAGCAGACGGACTGGCCAAGGGACTTAGCTCTGTGAGCATGATTAGAGGATGTGACAAGATGGGTTTAGTGAATATCTTTCGCCCATCTTGAGGGAGAGTATTGGTATATTTAGTATTGGTATATTTAGTATATTGTAAAGGCACATGGGAATATCCTGAAGACATATTTGAGATGCCAGAATATGCCACAGGATATTCCATTATGTAAAGGGTATATAAAGCCTATGAGACTATAAATGAAATCATCAATCAATTACAACAGAACCTTTCAAGTACAGATGTCATAATATTACCACCGAGGGGTGGTCTAGTGGTAGCATGGGTAAGAAAGGGGAGGAGTAGGAGTGGCTTCGAATCCCAGCCCGAGCAGAATAAAACTGGGAGGGGCTCATGGTGCTAATAGCTTATGATAGGGATGGTCATTAATGGTTGGCCTTTTCTCAAAACGAAACACAAAAAATATTGACATAAATCCTAAATACATGTAAGGATACATGTAGTACACTTCCTCCTAAAATTGTTCACATCCATGTGATGCCACATATCCCAGGAAGTTACATGAATACCTTTTCCACTTCTTAGCAAAATAGACCATATATGTAATCTCAATTTCTGAGTTTGTGACAACCTATGTTGCATGAATACGGGTATTCATACTGATAATGAAACGATACATATAGGGGGAGACGAACATTTCCAGAGAAGTACAGTAAGTAATCACCTATGTTGTGCAATATGGACACCGATACAAGTACGGGCATGAAAAGAATATGGACATTTCCCGTATCCATGCAACATATGTGACAAATTAGGGTGTTTCTATGTTTTCTAGCAAAAAATATATTATTTCATTTTAAGGATCTCAAAAGTATAAAGGCATACTTTCAACTAAATAATGATATAGTGATCTCTTCATTACCCTCGCAGAATCACTGAGATGGGAACTTACTTAAAACGCCGGCGTGGAGTTATGAACATTAGTAATAGCCTTTCCCAGAACTGGTTCCCTGGAAGGCTATCAATAGCCATGTAAGCGAAGTATCCCCAGAGAACAGATGTTGGAATTTTCTTGATAATGGGCATAGCTCCAAGACTAGCAGCGACTAGAAGAGACTGCAGCAGATTGGTGACTCTCTGCTCGTTGACCCGAACAGGCAGATATGCATCTATATGCTTCTCAGGATCAAATGGGCCTTTCAACTCTCCTCCAGTGGCTTCGTTTCTCATAACTGCATCCTTCAGGTCCTTCAGTTCTTTAGCTACTGAAGTATTCTGCAGACAACAAATTGTGATTCATTGAGAAGGCATATAGCCGGACAAACATAAATTTCAGACACAGATGCGAGGGAAAAAATGTTATTCCATGGGCGATAGAACAGAAGCATGGAAAAAGATTTATTTCATTTCATAGTCATACTAAGAGAAAAAGAATAGTTGCGACACCAATTCTTGGTCCCTTACCCCACTATTGCAGATTACTTTTATATCCAGTTAATCAAAATTTTCTAGAATTGTACAAATCCAACATAAAAAGTGAATTGGGAGCAAGCATAATGGAAAACTCTAAAATTGCACAGGAATCCACTAGTTTAGATTATCTTATGCATATGCAAGGAACTTGAAGATAAGTGCGTACATAAAAATGGAAAACATGTGAACCACATTCAGGGAGTTAAGGCAGAAAACACATTCAGGGAGTTCAAGCTGAAAGCACTATTGCTAAAGAAGAAATATTACTCGAATAGGTGGCATGTCATGGCTCATAAATGGTTTCTCTACTTGTAAAATGTAAAACTCATTCAGAATTGGGAAATAGCAAATATAAGAGATGCGCAAATTCAGATTGATGGCAAAAAAACCCTCTTGTATAAGCAGCCGATAGTATAAGAACACGTGATTTGTTTCGAATGTAGCCATACATTGGTGGAAATGGTGTTCCTTTAGAATAAGCCTAAATTTGTCCTAACCCACAAGAAACTTTTATCTAAAGGTAGTCATAAGTCATTTGAAGATGTGCAGTAGAGACAATGAGAGCACGAGCTTTATGTGATTACTCTACATACACTAAGTGGCATATTTCTATCTGACACTTGCGAATAATGCCAACCACAAAATTTTGATATTTAGGCTCTCTTGTTGTTGTACACAACAGGACACAATCTCATTGTTAGACTTGAATGAAAGAGAGGCATACATAGTGGTGAGACACAATGATAATATCAAAGATGGCAATGGGCCTAGTTCACTCCTGACATATAAGCCTAGATATGGACCAACTTAATATTGGCATACATAGTAGATTTGTTCTTTGTTTTCTAGCAAACTGCAAGTTTAGCTCCACCAGAGCTTTTGTTGGCGTTAGCTTCGTGGAAGGAATTGGCTTTACCAAGATCCTTGATGCATTAAGCCTCATAGTCAACGACCTTAAGGGGTTAGTAAGGTTGATTTGGCCTTGAGAGAGTAGTTGCTCGAATTGTTAAATTGCGACATTGTCTTCTTGTTGGTAGAGAAAGTTGTCCCAAGCAAAGGCACCATCTTGTTTCCGCTGGAATCCATCATTCTCGGTTTCTTTTTCTGGAGTTCTTAGAAAAGAGAATGAATGGAAAATTTGAACACAAAAAGATTACAGCGATTTCATTCTCAATGAAATTTACAATGGAATCTTCCTACATAGCGTATTATAGGGAAGTATGTCTGTAGAAGTCTGGTCATCATCGACTACATTGCTCCATTGATGGCCCGATGAAAAGACGTTGGTCTACTTATATCTTCTGCACTATGTGAGATATTAACAAGAGGATTCCTCTTGCATTCTTCTGAGTTCCTTGTAGTCGATAGGATCTTTAAGAAAGACTCCTAAAAGACTGGTAAGGGTGTACGAAACCTTTATGAGTAAGTTCTTGAAGAGAATTAATGTCTAGTTTGTGGGGGCTAACACATTAATGAGTAAGGGATACTTGTTCTTACGCAGGAGGAGGAAGTTGCCTCTCTTTCTCTTTAATGCTCAGGGGAGACTCAATCTTTAATTCCTCCATGCCTCTCTGCTCTTGCTGGTCTATTATGCTCTACTTCTTCGTTTTAATGTGGTTGCACAATGGCTATTTATAATGGCCTAAGAAAAATGCTTCATATGGTGAAGATTGCCAGACTTACAATATGAGGATGACTAAGGAGGGGTTGGCTTATAGGGCTAACCCACTTGGGTAATCCATTCAAGGGACAATGACTGATCCCTAAGACCCCACCCTTGAGTATAGCGGAGTAGCGTGTGACAATGCTAAATGGCTCTTGTGTGAGGCCAAGCTCGTGGTAGAGCTAGTCTGTAGGGCTATAGTTTTCAAGGCGAATGATGATATAACCTATAAGGATAAGGCCAAATGATGGCCTATCCTGCAAAGATATCTAAGGAGCCTAGGCTATCGATCTAGAAATGATGATGGATCCCTAAGACTCTTGCTTGTATCTACAGAGAGGCTAGAGTTTAATAGCATTAATCCATCCTTCTCATAAGGCTGAGCCTGCACTGAGGTTGGTCTGTGAGGCTAAGGTCAATCATGGCATAACCCAGGAGGCTAAAGGGAGCCCTGATGGGCAATCAGTCTAGGGGTCGTGTTAGGCCCCTAAGACTCTACTTTATGCCACTAGACGTAGCTAAGCTTGCGACAGAGGCTAGCCCATAAGGCAAATGATGGCCCAACTTGTGAGGCCAAGGCTAATGATGACATGACCTACAAGTCTATATGAGAAGCCCTGAAGGGTTGTCACTCCATGGTCATAATCACTCCCTGGGACTTTTGCTTATGCCGGCGGCATGGTCCGCCTATGGCGTAATCATGCCAATGATGTGGCTAAGCCTTCGGTATAGATGGACTTTTTTGGCCATCTACAAGAAGCTATTTTGGCAAGGTCGGGACCTCGTGACAGCCTTCCTTAGATCTATCTTTAGTTTGTTTGGATCCTTGTTGAGTCTGAATTGGCTTCTCTATGGACGTTGCGGGGTTATCTCTTTTAAGTGTCAACAACCGTATATCAAAGAAGTGTGATAACCAAAACAAGTGTATCGCATGGTAGGAAGATCTTGAGATGTGTTTTATGATAAGTTATTGACCAAACTTTAGACGCATCCGTAGATTGCGAGAAATTGTAACAGTCATAACATAACAATGGTATTTTGATGCTATTACTCAAGGGATTAAAATATATCCAAATAAGATAATACGAATGATCTGGGGTACATGAGTTCCCTCGCTTTTTTAGTTTGTGGTTCCTTAGAGGATTTGGTTTAAGGTGCTCTACTTGTAGTGCTTGCGGTCACACGCCACATGGATATATCATTCGAGAGAGGAAAGTGGATGAGTGCACTGCTATGTGCAAGTGGGAGTATATTGGCATATGACATGACTTGTTGGTCTGGCTCAGTCCAAACCGGACTGTCAAGTCCAAGCCGGCTTAGGTGCACCCATAGAGGTGCACCCATGGGTTTGTCAAGGTTTGTCGTGCCTAACAATCCTTGAGGAGAAATCATAATCAATATACTTGCCTCTGAAGATATTTTCTCTCTTCCTCCTCTTATCTTCTCCTTACTACGTAGGAGTTTCGTTGCAGGGTAGAGAATAAGGATTTTTTTCTCGTAGGATTTTCCAGTGACCGCGTCTCAACAAATTTTTAGAGGAACCCAATTCAGTCACCCATCGAAGGTAAACCACTAAACCGTTTCCTCTTATACCTTCGATACCTATATTGTTCTATGATCTACACTTCCTATTCCTAAAACATTAAGGTATAAGAAGCACTGATCTCCAAAATGTATGTTGTGTCATGCTGGACACATGTATCAGACACGCACGAACACACCAAAATACACTAGGACACAGCAAAATAGGTGTTGAATATGCATTGTCGTGTCGATAATGTATCGTGTTAAATCCATATAACATAGACTGAGGGTATAAATTATGGTATTTTTCATGCCTAAATATATTTCGTTTATAGACGAGTATTAGATGAATTCATCATTTACTACAAATGATAAGAAATTAGAAAAATAGATGAGATTTCTATAAAATGAATCGAGACTTCAGTACAAAGCTAAATTCTCATGTTAGGGTTATAAAAAAAATATAAACAATAGGTTAAGAAAAAAGGCAACAAAATTTCATAATAGTAAACTAGAAACTCAAACTCCTCCATGGATTCTTAAAAAGAGGAAATGAAAATTTAATTGCATGCTTTATCAGAAATGTAACTCTCAAGGAAGATTAAGAATAAGCTAATGTTTCTTCAGTTTCTTATTTAAATATATAAAATGATAAGTTTGAGGATAGGTTAGTGACTTTGGAAGGATAATGATAGTTTGAAGACTTCGAATGATGGACTTGTATCTCTTGTTCTTAAGTTTAGGTAGAAAAATATATATTTAGGTAAAAAATCTCCATATGTTTTCAATGATACGTAGAAGACACCATCATCTGCCACATTCACATATTTATTCCCTAATATGCTCATACCATCAGAGATGCTTCTACTGAGCATATTAGGCATACAAGTTTTAAAGTCCTACAACCTCATTTATCAAAAGATAATTACGGGATGATTTCATTAGTCCTTAATGTGTCAACTTTCCTTCTTCTATGTCCTGTGAGTTTTATAGACACTATTTATGCCAATATGATGATGAGCTACATATGGGTCCCTAACAAGCTTGTTAAAGGCCAAGTCACTAGTTTAGGCATTCTATAAGGCTTGGTGGCTAGGCAACAGGTACCTAGGGAGACAAGTATTGATGTGGATGTCTATATCTGTAGAAAATAATAGTTGGGATGATTTTATTGATGGACTACTTCACTACTTATAGGGAGTCTAGCTCCACTACATACTACAAATTCCGATGTGGGACTAAAAGTCCCTTATTGATTCTCAACACTCCCCCTCAAGATGGGCGATAGATATTAATCATCCCCATCTTGTTACATAGCTTTGACAGACTCAATGAACTAAGACCCTTAGTCAGACAGTCTGCCACTTGTTCTTCTGAGCGAACATAGTCAATCTTCAGTATCCCTTGTTCCAGCTTTTCCTTGATGAAGAATCGATTGATCTCGATGTGCTTCGTTCTGTTGTGCTGAACCGGATTGTTCGCTATACTTATCGCAGCTTGACTATCGCTCCGAAGGTGCAATGGTGTCCCTTTGTCTAGCTTCAACTCTGTCAGCAGCGCCTTTACCCATAGCAATTCTGATACTCCTAGAGCCATTGCTCTGTATTCTGCTTCAGCTGTCGACCGTGCTACCACTGACTGTTTCTTGCTTCTCCATGAAACCAGGTTTCCTCCTACAAAAACACAGTACCCTGTAGTAGACCTTCTGTCGTCTATGCAGCTTGCCCAGTCTGCATCGCAGTATCCCTCAACATCTGTGCATCCATTCTTCTTGAACCACAGTCCTTTTCCCGGCGTCCCTTTCAGATATCTTAGGATCTGAAATACTGCATCCATATGACCCGTTCTTGGATCATGCATATAGCGGCTTACAACACTTACTGCAAATGAGATATCAGGGCGAGTATGCCCTAGATAAATCAGTCTGCCTACTAGCCTTTGATACCTTTCGCGATCAACAGGCTCTCCTGCTTTTGCTCCCATCTTGCACTTCTGGTCAATTGGAGTGACTGCTGCTTGGCATTCCAGCATTCCTGTCTCCTTCAGCAGATCTAGTGCATATTTCCTTTGTGAGAGAACAATTCCTTATTCACCATTACACACCTCGATACTCAAAAAGTATCTCATCTCTCCCAGGTCCTTCACCTCAAACTCTTTGGCGAGTTTCGTCTTCAGCTTAGTGATCTCATCAGCATCATCACCTGTGATTACTATATCATCCACATATACAGCAAGTATAGTTATGTGGCCTCTTGCATGCTGGAGGAAGACTGTGTGATCTGCATTTGTCTGATGGTACCCCATGCCAATGACAGCCTTTCTGAATCTGTCAAACCGGGCTCGAGGAGATTGCTTCAGCCCGTACAGCGACTTCTTCAGTTTGCACACTTTTCCATGTGACGTTCCTTCACCTGAATCTGACACAGAGTAGCACCCCGGAGGAGTCTCCATGTAAACTTCTTCTTGTAGGTCTCCATGAAGAAATGCGTTCTTTACGTCTAACTGGTGTAGCTTCCACCCATAGTTTGCTGCAATGGAGACCAGCGTTCTTACGGTACTCATCTTCGCTACTGGGGCAAAAGTCTCATCATAGTCGATGCCATATGTCTGGGTATAGCCTTTTGCAACCAGTCTCGCCTTGTACCGCTCAACTTTTCCTTCTGGTATTTCCTTCACTGTGTACACCCATTTGCATCCCCACAGCTTTCTTCCCTTCAGGTAATGGTACCAGCTCCCATGTCTTATTTTTTTCTAGTGCCCCAAGTTCTTCCATCATTGCAGCTTTCCATCTTGGGTCCTTCTTTGCTTCCTGCCAATTCTTAGGTAAAGAAGTGGAGTCTAACGAAGTGAGGAAGGCTTGATAAGTCGGAGAGATATTAGAATAAGACAAGTAGTTGGCGATATCATGTTCATAATCTTGAAAACGAATAGGAGCCTTTCTCGCATTAATGCGAGAAGACCTCCTTAAGGGAGCAATGGGTGGTGGAGAAAGCATACCATCTGAGTCGGAGAGACCCGTTTTCGAATCCGAGTGATCCGGTACGGGAGTAACATCTTCAGGAGTTGGGGCAGGAGTAGACGAGGGACTTGACACATTTGGCACAGGGCACGGCACAGTACTGGATGTCTGCTGTCTTCTTCTGTAAACTTGGAGCTCTTTTTTCCTTGTCTGCTTCTCCCCCTGCGTAATGTACGTATTGTCTTCTTCATCCTCCGTATCCGTATCAGTGATGCTGTCTCCCCCTTTCTGCCAGTTTGTCACGACAGGACAAGGTACCGATCCGACAACGACGTTTGGGCGTACTACCTCCCCCTCACGTCTAACACCCGCTGTGTGAGGCGTGTTCCCAAACGCAGAACCTTCGTCCGAACCATAATAAGGTTCCAGCTCTCTGAATGTAACGTCCATGCTTACAAACAGCTTCCGTTCAACCGGGCTCCAGCATACGTAACTGTCACGTCCCAGAACCAGAATACTGGAGAGCGGGGGCAGACATAGCCAGCTACGTATAATGAAATGGAATCCACGTCACTATACGGTCACGGCTGTCTAGATATATGAGGGTTTAACTACAATCCATCAGTCTCCTATGGTCAAGATCAAACCTATTGTCTCAATCACAAGCAAGTAGTAGCAGTCACAAGATATTAGAGCATCAATATACAATAGTAAGGCGTCCCATACATTACATATTGGATGATCATGAAGCTAGTCGTACAAAATGTCAGGACTAGCAAGAGTTTTAGTCAATACATGATCAACCCTAGGATTTGTCAATCATGTTACAGCCCGTAGGCAGACAGTAAATAAAGGTGCAATACGAGCTAACACGTGCTCGCCGGCTAAACGCCTCAAAAGAATAATTTTACAGATAGAGTGGGAGGACAAAAGAAATCCACTCGTTGCCCTGGTTACGCCTGGTGGTCACCATCGGGCTGGAAGACAGGTGGATCCTCTGGTGCTGCTTCGATATCTGGCCACACAAAACCAGCTGGGTCAGACCCCAGAAAGAGCAAGTGCCACAAGGAGGCTTCACTTAGGAACTAAAACCAGCATATCACAAATAAATAGTAAAGGTAATTAAAAGATAGTGATAATAGCTGAGATAGCAATAATATATTGAACACGGAGAAACCATTCAAGTAGCCAGACTGCAACCCTTAAACCAAACAAGGACCGGGATTACAATCCTTCGCCTGAATAGAAACCCGCCTCAATTACTATTGATAAGGTAACAAGACAATAAACGAAGAGAGGACACAGAACTGCTCCGGAAGCCAGGTTACAACGCTTAAACCAAATAAGGACCGGGGTTGTAACCCTTCGTCTGAACAGAACTGGACCCCTGATCTTTATTGTTAAGGCCAGTATAAATAATCATGGCATTGAAGTAAAGGTAAAACATGACGAGCATGACAGGGGGTTACAATAAGACAATAAACGAAAAGAGGACACAGAACTGCTCCGGGAGCCAGGTTACAACCCTTAAACCAAATAAGGACCGGGGTTGTAACCCTTCGCCTGAACAGAACTGGACCCATGATCTTTATTGTTAAGGCCAGTATAAATAATCATGGCATTGAAGTAAAGGTAAAACATGACGAGCATGACAGGGGGTTACAATAAGACAATAAACGAAGAGAGGACACAGAACTGCTCCGGGAGCCAGGTTACAACCCTTAAACCAAATAAGGACCGGGGTTGTAACCCTTCGCCTGAACAGAACTGGACCCCTGATCTTTATTGTTAAGGCGGGCACAATAAGCAGGACGATATATGATAAGATAACCATGGAACTATTCAGATAGCCAAGTTACAACCCTTAAACCAAACAAGGACCGGGGTTGTAACCCTTCATCTGAACAGAACTTGGTATCCCATCATTTATCGATACAAGAAATCATGTCCTGATACAATCTTGTACAGGATCAGGATAAGACTAAGCTGGAATAAACTTCATCCAATCAATCACGACCAATCAAGAGTACGGCTTGATACTTTTAACTAACTAGGGTTATCACAGGCCTAGTTACTAGCAGATGCAATGAGATTATCCCAACAGCCACAAGCCCTGCAGACTATCCGGTTATCCAGGTCGAATGTCCATTTAGGAAGAATGCAACACATGACTGTGTGCTGGAAATGTGCCCTACTCGTCGGTAGGCTACAAGTCCACTGAATGCGCCCAGATAACGGGATTGCCTGTAGCTGGGAATCTCTTCATGACTACTGAATCATTCTAGTTAATTAGCCTTAGTCAATTTCAGTAGGTACCCCTGACCGTGGTACTAAGGGGTCCCCATCCTAAACATGATGCAAGACAGTACTAGTTTATTTGTACAAATACAATCGCCCACGGTGTCCAAGTCTTTCATACTTGTCATGTCAGGCTAGCTGTCGTAACAGCATGCCGAGATATATCATGTCAGTTTACTTGTCAAGAGTGCGCCACAGCGGGCCACTATCGTGTTCTATTCTTACAATATTATAAATAAGAGAAACTTGCATAAAATAACTAGAGACATATTCTTGCTGCTAAGGAAAAGATCTACAACTTCCACATTGGGAGTTGGGAGAAATTCGAGCAATAATTCAGTCAATTAGGACATATAACAGTTAGTAATAGTCAAAATATGTATTATGCGGCCTATTCTACGACATGCATGCAACTGTGACACCATATGCGCCTACTGCGACATGCGCCTTAATGCGGCTCATGCGCGACATGATATGCGCCTATCGCGACATGCGCCTCATGTGGCTCAACTGCGACATGATATGTGGCTACTGCGACATGCGCTTCATTGCAACATGCGCCTACTGTGACATGCGCCTTCTGCGACATGATATGCGGCTACTGCGACATGCGCTTCATTGCAACATGCGCCTTCTGCGACATGCGCCTTCTGCGACATGATATGCGGCTACTGCGACATGCGCTTCATTGCAACATGCGCCTTCTGCGACATGCGCCTTCTGCGACATGCTGTTCATGCTGCAGATGAACATAAAAATGACCAGAAATTGTTTTGGCCATAACTTCCTCATCCGAAGTCGAAATCAAGCGAAACAAAAGCCAAAACTGCATGAAATTGAATTCTCTACAACATAAAAACACTAGTTTTCGAAAATAACCAAGTTTTAGAGATCAAAACCAAGAAAAACCGAAAAGTTTACAAACTTAGATCTACAAGAATCCATCCATCAAATCCAAAAATGTCAAGTTCTAAAGAGGCTTAGAATCAAGTATGGAAGAGAATGGAACAATAAAACTTGAGATCCATCATGAAGCAAGTTTGCACTTGCCTAGCTCTCTTTCCTGGTAGGTGGAAGAGTAAATGGTGGAGAAGAAGAAGTAAAGGAGAAGAATAAATGAAGAGAGAGAGTTAGATGGAAATATAAAGGAGGGGGGTGGTGGTAGGTGGGGGTTTTCTTTAGGTTCATGATGAACCCACAAGCAAACCAAACCAAGCTAAGCCGAACCAAGCTAAGCCATAACCAATGACATGCCAAAATACCCATGCAGGAAAATACGCAATACGAGTCAAGAATACGTACACATATACCAAGATACGTAATACGAACTATAGGCATTACAACTCTACCCACCTTAAAAGAATTCCGTCCTCGGAATTTAATCAAGAGGCTAGAATTGCAAGGACAAGCTATACTAATCGTAAGCTATAACAAGCAGTCTATCATGCAGTCATTTATTCAAGCAAGGAATTGAAAGCATAAGGCATAAGGAAGACATTATACCTTACGAGTCAAACAGGTCGGGATATCGCGATCGGATATCATCCTCACGCTCCCACGTCGACTCACCCAAAGAGTGATGACCCCAAGCAACTCGGACTAACTTGATAGTCTTGTTCTTGAGTGTCTTCTCTCTTCGGTCCAATATAGACACGGGCCTCTCCTCATACGAAAGGTTGGTACCAACAACCAATTCCGAATGATCCAGGATGTGGCTCGGGTCCGGGATATACCGTCGCAGTTGGGATACATGGAATACGTCATGCACCTCACGTAGCGACGGTGGAAGAGTGAGACGATAGGATACATCTCCTACTCGCTCCAGAATGTCGAACGGCCCTATATACCTAGGACTAAGCTTTCCCCGCACGCCGAAACGAATGACGCTGCGGTTAGGTGAAATCCTAAGGAATACATGGTCGCCGACAGAAAACTCAAGAGGGCACCGATGAGAATCGGCCTAAGGACGCTGGCGATCTTGGACAACTCGAAGATGATCTCTGACTTTTCTGACCACTTCAACGGTCTGAGCAATCATTTCCGGACCAAGCATCTGCCTCTCTCCAACATCATCCCAGGCTAGCGGGGATCGACACTTCCTACCATACAACGCCTCGAACGGTGCCATCCGGATACTGGCCTGGAAACTGTTGTTGTACGAGAACTCCACCAGGTGCACATGATCTTCCCACGAACCACCGAAGTCGAGTGTACATGACCGCAACATATCTTCAAGAGTCTGGATCGTACGCTCCGACTGGCCATCTGTCTGCGGGTGATAAGCTGAACTGAACTGGAGGTAAGTTCCCAAACTTTCTTGCAAGCTATGCCAAAAGTGCGACGTAAATCTTGAATCTCTATCTGAAGTGATACTGACTGGTACACCGTGCAACCTGACAATCTGCCGGAGATACATCTCCGCTAGCTGAGCCGTCGACTGACCAACTCTGAACGGAAGAAAGTGAGCCACCTTCGTGAGCCTGTCTATGACAACCCAAATAGCGTCTCTGCCCGCCGGGGATCTAGGCAATCCAGTCACAAAGTCCATGGTTACATGCTCCCATTTCCACTCGGAAATCGGCAATGGTTGAAGTAGTCCAGCCGGTCTCTGATGTTCAGCCTTAACTTGTTGGCAGACTAAACAACGAGAGACAAACCGGACTATCTTCCTCTTCATGCCATCCCACCAAAAGTGCTGGCGAATATCACGGTACATCTTCGTACCACCAGGATGAATGGAATACTGCGAACTGTGGGACTCTGCCATGATCTCCTGTCTGATATCTCCACTGGGTACACAAAGACGCTTACCATGTCGAAGTGTACCGTCTTCATGGATACATAACTCTGGTCTTCGTCCTGCCTCACACTCTGCTCTGAGTCGCTGAAGCTTGAAATCTGCTGACTGCGCCATCCGGATCCTCTCGACTATAGTGGACTGGACTTGCATGCTGGCCATCAATGCCACACTGGAAGGGAGGACAACTTCTATACCCATCTTCTGAAGATCGGCTAACAGTTCTGGTTGCGCTGTCAGGAAATAAACTCCTGCCCTCCTGCTCAATGCATCTGCAACAACATTGGCCTTCCCTGGATGATACTGCAGGTTGACATCATAATCCACAAGCAGCTCCAGCCATCTCCTCTGACACATGTTGAGATCCTTCTGGGTGAAAACATACTTCAGGCTCTTGTGGTCGGTGAAAATTTCCACCCTATCTCCATATAGGTAGTGCCTCCACAACTTAAGTGCAAATACTACTGCTGCCAGCTCCAAGTCATGGGTTGGGTAATTTCTCTCATGATCACGAAGTTGCCGTGACGCATAAGCTATTACCTTCCCATGCTGCATCAGAACACATCCTAAACCTCTGCCCGAAGCATCACAATACACTGAGAATCCTCCAGTTCCATCTGGAAGCGTGAGAATAGGAGCTGTCATCAAGCCTCGCTTCAACTTCTCAAAAGAATCCTGGCATTCTGCTGTCCAAGCAAATTGCACATCCTTGCGGGTCAACTGGGTCAATGGCGCAGAAATTCGAGCAAAGTCTGAAATAAATCGCCGGTAGTAACCGGCCAATCCAAGAAAACTACGGACTTCTGCCACTGTGCTAGGTACTGGCCATGTTTCAATGGCCACGATCTTCTGGGGATCCACTTCAACTCCTCCTCGGGTGATGATATGACCCAAGTATGAAATGCGATCGAGCCAGAACTCGCATTTACTAAACTTGGCATACAACTGGTGCTCTCTGAGAATCTGGAGGACAACTCGAAGATGCTGCTCATGCTCCGCTTCACTCTTGCTGTAGACCAGGATGTCGTCTAGGAACACAATCACGAACTGATCCAAATAGGGCATAAAGATGCGATTCATGAGGTCCATGAATACAGCCGGCGCATTGGTTGCTCCAAATGGCATCACAAGGAACTCCCAATGTCCATACCTAGATCTGAAAGCAGTCTTCGGGATGTCCTGCTCTCTGACTCTGATCTGATGGTATCCTGAGCGCAAGTCGATCTTCGAAAATACTGACGCCCCTCTGAGTTGATCAAACAAGTTATCTATCCTCGGGAGAGGATATCTGTTCTTGATTGTCACTGAGTTCAAGGTACGATAATCAACACACAATCTAGACGTACCATCCTTCTTTTTTACAAGAAGCATCGGGGCTCCCCAAGGTGATCCACTAGCACGAATGAATCCCTTGGTTCTGAGTTCTTCAATCATCTTGTATAATATCTCTAGCTCTGACGGCGCCATCCTGTAGACTCTCTCTGACACTGGGGTTGTCCCGGGAATCAAGTCGATGGTAAACTCGATCTCTCGCTCTGGCGGCATCCCTGGAAGCTCTTTTGGGAAAACATCTGGAAACTCTTCGACTATCCGAGGTAACTGCACTGCTGCTACTGCCATCCGCAATAATGGAGGAGAAGGTTCAACTTCACCTCGGGAGAAAGAAAACTCTGGCTCGCCTGGAATGCTAAAAATAACCCTGCCAATGTGGCAGTCTATCCTAGCATACTGGTCCCTCAACCAATCCATCCCTAAGACCACATCATAATCGGCCATCGGGAACTCTATCAATCTAGCGGGGAATTCTCTACCGCTAACTACGATCCGACACGAGAAAAACACTCTATCTACTCCCACAAGTCCGTTACCAGTAAGTATATTGAGCCTTACTGATAATGACTCGGGCTCCAGTCCTACTCGTGTCGCAAATCGTGCAGACATAAATGAATGCGAGGCACCAGAATCAAATAATACTGAAGCTGGAAAGGTGTTGACGAGAATAGTACCTGCCACCACCTCACCTGGTGCTATTCCTTCTTCTCCCATGGTCAAAGCCAGCACTTGACCATGTCCTCTGGGTGCGGGTCCCCTCTGCTGAAAATTCTTCTGCCTGCTCTGGATCAGGGCTTGGGCTTGGGCATACTGTTGCGGTCTCTGCTGCTAGAATGCCTGGGCCTGCGTCGGCAATGGCCTCGGAAATGGGTACTACAGCTGCTGCTGCTGGATTGGTGCTGGTCCTCTCTACTGCGACATGCGCTTCATTGCAACATGCGCCATGCTGTTCATGCTGCAGATGAACATAGAAATGACCAGAAATTGTTTTGGCCATAACTTCCTCATCCGAAGTCGAAATCAAGCGAAACAAAAGCCAAAACTGCATGAAATTAAATTCTCTACAACATAGAAACACTAGTTTTTGAAAATAACCAAGTTTTAGAGATCAAAACCAAGAAAAACCGAAAAGTTTACAAACTTAGATCTACAAGAATCTATCCATCAAATCCAAAAATATCAAGTTCTAAAGAGGCTTAGAATCAAGTAAGGAAGAGAATGGAACAATAAAACTTGAGATCCATCATGAAACAAGTTTGCACTTGCCTAGCTCTCTTTCCTGGTAGGTGGAAGAGTAAATGGTGGAGAAGAAGAAGTGAAGGAGAAGAATAAATGAAGAGAGAGAGTTAGATGGAAATATAAAGGAGGGTGGTGGTGGTAGGTGGGGGTTTTCTTTAGGTTCATGATGAACCCACAAGCAAACCAAACTAAGCTAAGCCGAACCAAGCTAAGCCATAACCAATGACATGCCAAAATACCCATGCAGAAAAATACGCAATACGAGTCAAGAATACGTACACGTATACCAAGATACGTAATACGAACTATAGGCATTACAGTAACCCTTTTGT